>CM035837.1:237720070-238049769 GCA_020510985.1 Pholidichthys leucotaenia
CTCAGTCCTGGACCATATCAACACCACTATTGACAGTGTCACCACGGAAAGACAGATCACCACGTACCCAAATCAGAAGCCGTGGATGAACAGAGAAATGCGGCTTCTGCTAAAAGCACGTAACAATGCCTTTAGATCTGGTGATGCACAGGCCTACAGTTCATCCAGGGCAGATCTGAAGAGGGGCATCAAGAAGGCCAAGCACAGCTACAAGCTGAAGGTGGAGGAACATTTTGGGGACTCTGACCCCCGACGTATGTGGCAGGGCATTCAAGCTATCTCTGATTATAAGCCCAGCAACTCCATACCTATAGCCATGACCGTGCCCTTTCTCAATGAGCTAAATGACTTCTATGCTCGTTTTGACAAGGACAACAACGAAAAGAACATCAATTTCCCACCCTATGATGACCTCCACCACCTCACACTCACCCACACCGACGTCCATAACGCACTGAGTCATGTCAATGTACGTAAGGCTGCTGGCCCTGATGGCATTCCTGGGCATGTGCTGAGGGCATGCGCTGAGCAGCTGGCAGGGGTCTTCACAGACATCTTCAATCTGTCCCTGGCCCAGGCCGTGGTACCAGCGTGCTTCAAGACCACTTCAATAGTACCAGTGCCGAAACATTCAACACCATCGTGCCTAAATGACTATCGCCCTGTGGCACTGACGCCCATAGTCATGAAGTGCTTTGAGCGACTGGTCTTGGCACAGCTCAAAAAAGGCCTGCCCCCTACACTGGACCCTCATCAGTTCGTCTACCGGAGCAACAGGAGTACAGAGGATGCGGTTTCTACAGCGCTGCACTATGTACTCTCACACCTGGATGAGAAGAACACCTACGCAAGAATGCTGTTTGTTGACTTCAGCTCAGCATTCAACACAGTTATCCCCTCCAAGTTGCTCACTAAACTTGGGGACCTGAGAATCAGTACCTCCACCTGCAACTGGATCATGGATTTTCTGACCAACAGACCCCAGCATGTTAGGTCAGGCCCCAACCGTTCTTCCGTCATCACACTCAGCACTGGTGTACCACAGGGCTGTGTGCTCAGCCCATTCCTCTACTCCCTCTACATCCATGACTGCAGGCCTATGTATGGATCCAATTCCATCATAAAGTTCGCAGATGACACCACGGTGATTGGACTCATCAGGGACAACGACGAGTCAGATTACAGGGCAGAGGTTGAGCACTTGGCTACTTGGTGCGCTGACAATAACCTGCTCCTTAACACCAGCAAAACCAAGGAGCTCATAGTGGACTACAGGAAGGAGAGGGAAGAGATACATGACCCCATCCATATCAATGGCATAGCTGTTGAATGTGTCCCCAGCTTCAAATTCCTGGGGACCCACATCTCAGAGGACCTGTCCTGGTCAGTTAACACCACCAGCCTGATCAAGAAGGCCCATCAGCACCTCTTCTTCTTGAGGACACTGAAGAAGAACCATCTGTCAACTGACATCCTGGGCAACTTCTACCGCTGCGTGATAGAGAGCACCCTGACCAACTGTATCACAGTCTGGTATGGGAGCTGCTCTGTCGCTGACCGCAAGGCGCTGCAGCGGGTGGTGAAAACCACCCAACGCATCACAGGGACTCCACTTCCAGTTATAGAGGACGTCTACAGGAAAAGATGTCTGCGCCAGGCACGCAGCATTCTTAGGGACTCCAACCATCCTGCTCATGGACTGTTCCAGCTTCTCCCCTCTAGAAGACGTTTCAGAAGCCTTCGGACTAGAACCAGCAGGTTTAGGAACAGTTTCTTTCCAACAGCTGTCACGTTATTGAACTTAGTTCCCCGCTGACTCTCTTACCATCATCTCTTACCATCCTCACCTGTACATAACTGCATAACTACATAACTACATCTAACTTATTGCACATTATTTGCACATAACAGTACTCTTAACTTTCTGCACTGCTGCATATATTTGCATATATTTGCTTAAATTGCACATACTGTTAATTACCGTATATACTGCACTGCTGTCCTTTGCACTTCTGATTGGATGCTAAACTGTGTTTCGTTACCTTGTATTCATACATGTGTAATGACAATAAAGTTGAATCTAATCTAATCTAATCTAATCCATACTGGCAAAAGATACTTGTGTGCAACAGCACAGCCTAGTAGTAAAAAAAAAAAAAAATAACACTGCAAAGACACAAAATCCCAAACCCCTCACCAGACCACACCCATCAACTGGAGTAAACAAACCCACAAACAACTCAAAACTAATCAAATGCCCGTTATATATATATATATATATATATATATATATATATATATATATATATATATATATATATATATATATATATATACGTATATACACAGTATATATATATATTGATATGAACGTTCACTCATTTTTGCTTGGTTAAGCAAGATGGCATCTGTGACTGGTACGGCTTCTGCTGCTCTTTCGCTGCTGGCGTTTTTATTCCTACTATGTCTATCTGAAGCCATTTCAACATACCCTTCTGAGCTACGTTATGATCGTACAATGCTGATGCAACTTAAGGCATCTATGGAACAACACAGTGCCAAGTGGGGCCGATGCTTCTTTGCTCCACCATTTGTTTGTGCTGACCTGTCACTTGGAAGTCTACTGCTGCTGCCTCCACTGCGTAGAAGGCCACAGAGGTGTGGATCCCGAGCCGGCGTCCAGGTGAGGCTGAGGCACACCAGCCGCCTAAACTGAGAGGGATACACGAGTTGTTTGTGTTCCATCCACATGCAAATACCTGAGGAGGACTACAAACCCACGCCACTGCTCCGGTATGACCTGTTCTACCGCCTTCGCTCCCAGAGAATTTCTACTCCACGATACCGCTGTTTGACAGCTTTCAACATTCAGTCAGCTGGGCGTGACACTGCGCTGCCATCACGGATTAAGATGGCTCTGCTGAACACTCGCTCCATCTCAAACAAATCTTTTTTTTTCCTGTGTTGGTGACCCCCACAGCCTACGGGTCAAGCAGAGCGTTCAGCTGGAGCAATTAGCAGAAAAGTGAGATGTATGGACTGATATCAATAGGCAGCCTCTCTTTGTCTAATCCCGGCGCCAGTAATCCTGCTATTGATATGTGTGACTCTAATGCAAATGTCCATGCCTTCCTACTGTTTACTGTGATGCTAATGTGCCATGCATGCATTGTCTAGCTGGGTATATAAGTCAACTGTATATCGCTTGCTGTCTCTCTTTTTGACCACTTGCATTGCCTGTTTGCTGACTAGAGACACAGGGCTCGCTCCAGCGCGCTCCCACAGCGCTGGGGTGAACCCTCGTGCTGGAGGATGAAATAAACACCCTTTTAAACTTCAGTTCGCCGTGTCCAGCCTGCACTTATTCCGTGCCTCCACACTGGGTTCCCTTATTTTATCCGTCACACTGGTGAACCCGAATACAAGAACACGCTGACGACGAATGAACGCAGCCCCCGGCGGTGACTCCGATGACAAGCGAACGCAGCTGCCTGACGCAAATGGACTGCCCTCCCTTCTGCCACACGGGAGACCTCGACGCAGAACCAACACCAGGCGAACTCCCTCGGAGATCATCCACGACCGGGAAAGCTGCAGAAAGCGTCATTGTGTGACCCTCGCCTGAGATCTGGACATCCTCGCTGGGGCCGGCTGAGGGACAAAGAGCGTCTACTCCCTCTCACCGCTCCTCCGCATCCACACGAGCGCGCACGCACCTCGTCCCCTCTCCACGACGGCGACCTCCAGGGCCGGACGGAGATCGCAGCGCGTGGACCAGAACGCACCATGACCCGGCACGAGCGAACAACAGCAACAGCCAAGACAGGGAGGACCATCGGCGCCGATGACGTTGATTTCCATCAAGCTCCCTGACCCTGACTCGCCTCACGACAGCGGACCTGCCATGCACAGAAGCCCCGCATGAGAACAGCACAGCTGGAAGGTACGTGGCTGCAGCGCACGCCGCGCACCAGAGACAAGCTGGCTCTACAGACTTATACATCGTCCTCCGCTGCTGCGCACACGGCCCTTCAGGGCTGCTCACGCACCTGAAGCAGACACGCAGCCCGCGCACAGGATTTTGTATGGGTCTCAGCCACGGCGCACGATGGGAATTCAGCCATCTGCTGTCTCCGAAGGCTTTAGGGCTGCACCCACACCTAAAGCCGAACCGCCAAGTCCTTCACACAGCTTCAGCTTTTGTTTTTTCTTCATGGCCGCTATGCATCCTCACAAGACTTAGCCGCGAGAGGAGTCAGAGACAAATGTTTCTTCTCACAGCTGCTGTGGACCTCCGCCACGTTTAACGGGACAGCCCCTCAACATCGTGGATCCACATGCAATTTTTGCGCGGCTCGGACAACTTCGCCATCCCGGGCCGGCACTTGCTACCCCCACCCCCCTCCCTCCACCTCCGCTTGCACAGAGCTTTTCCCGCAGCTCGCTTCCAAAGCCGGACGATCGATACCTCAGCCCCCTGCTGAGCCCTCTGGGGGGGAGTGGTGTGGGTGACCCCCACAGCCTACGGGTCAAGCAGAGCGCTCAGCTGGAGCAATTAGCAGAACAGTGAGATGTATGGACTGATATCAATAGGCAGCCTCTCTTTGTCTAATCCCGGCGCCAGTAATCCTGCTATTGATATGTGTGCCTCTAATGCAAATGTCCATGCCTTCCTACTGTTTACTGTGATGCTAATGTGCCATGCATGCATTGTCTAGCTGGGTATATAAGTCAACTGTATATCGCTTGCTGTCTCTCTTTTTGACCACTTGCATTGCCTGTTTGCTGACTAGAGACACAGGGCTCGCTCCAGCGCGCTCCCACAGCGCTGGGGTGAACCCTCGTGCTGGAGGATGAAATAAACACCCTTTTAAACTTCAGTTTGCCGTGTACAGCCTGCACTTATTCCGTGCCTCCACACTGGGTTCCCTTATTTTATCCGCCACACCTGAACGATTTCATTGGGAAAGAAAACCTGGATTTTCTATTTCTGACTGAAACGTGGCAACGACAGGATGAATTCACTCACCTGAAGGAGATCTGCCCTACAGACTGCGCCTTCATTGCGACCCCTCACCTGAGTGGACGCGGAGGTGGCCTGGCCGTCATTTTCCACAACCGCTTCAAATGCCAGTCTGTAAACTCTGAGCGTTTCTCATCATTTGAACTTCAGATATCGAAGATAAATGCCTCGTCTCCTTTTTATTGTGTTTTAATCTACCGCCCGCCCGGCCCAGCTGGTGTGTTTTTATCGGAATTTTCAGACTTTTTATCTTCCATTATTAAACTAGAAAGAGTTTTCATTTTAGGTGCTTTTAATATACATGTAAATGATAAGTCTTCTAATACTGCTGCAGACTTTTTAACTATAACATAGGCTCACAATTTCAGGCAGCATGTCTCCGGCTGTACACATAATAAAGGGCGTTCCTTGGACCTTGATTTTTCACTGGGACTGAGTTTGGACAATGTTAAAGTGGAGGATGTTTGTGTCAGTGATCATTGCTGTGTTTTCTTTGATCTGTCAGTTAATGTGGAGCAGCAGGAATGTAAAACATTAAGACAGAGGTGCATTATTAACCAGCAGGCTGTGGATAGATTTATTTCAGCTTTTGACACTCATCTTGTTGCAGGATGTGATGATGTAAATTCTATGGTGGATTGCTTTAACCAACAGTGTCAATTGGTACTTGATAAAGTGGCTCCTATTAAATGTAGCTATACTTCTCCTAAGAAACCATGCCCTTGGTTAAATGAAGAGCTCTGTATTCTTAGGAGAAGCTGTCAGAAGGTGGAACGTTTCTTTTAAGACGGAGTTAAAAACCCATTCGTTCAGACAGGCTTTTAGCTCTCATTGAATGGCTTTTATTTCTTCACTGTTTTCTCTTTTTATCCCTATTAATATGTATATTGTATCTTATTTCTATTGATTTTAATTTCTGGGTATTTGTAAATTTTAATTTGCTGTGAAGCACTTTGTGATATATATCTGTGAAAAGTGCTATACAAATAAACTTTGCTTTGCTTGATATATATACATACCCTAGATAAAAAAATAAAAATAAAAAAATGTCATACACACCTTGTTATAACCAAACAAATACTGTACATTATCCTCTTACATATATATTTTCTTTTTTCTATTCCCCCTTCTCTCTATTTCTTTTTCATCTGTGAGTGAGTTTTGATCTAAAAATATCTGTTTTTACCAGTATTTCGGTCAACATTTGCCAAAAGAGCTTAACGTAGTCTGACTCCGGGGAACTCTGCATAACTTAGCCCAGCGCTCAGGAACCTTTAGAAACTGAGCACAACTTTCACCAACGTTTATTTCCAAACATAGGCATATTTTCAGAATGCTGAAACTTCTCAACAAATACAACTTTCGCCAGCATTTACCAACAGACACCAACTATCATTAACTTTTATCAATTTTTGCCAGCAGATCCAGACATTTGCCAAAATGTCAGTAAAAATTTGTTTAAACATTGTAGTGTGAATCCACCCCAAAAAGCAGGTCCAGGATGGCAGGAAGCCTCCACAAACGCTGATCGGCATCAAACAAAATGAACGTCACCTGATGCTGATGTCAGCTGAACTGCGCTGAGTATTCTTAGCTTAAGTTAACCTAAGGTGGCAACTGCTACACATATGTTAGGCTAAGTTAGCAAAAGTCTGACAACACTGAATGCAACGCTGGGAGATGCTAGCAAAAGTTTGTAAAAGTTTGTTAAAGTAATTTCACCAATGTTTGGACTGATTTCTCTGATTTTTCAAAACATCAGTAAAAGTCGGTCCAAATGTTATAGTGTGAATCGAGCTTTACATTTGAAGTTTTCTTTCTTTCAAAGGTCTTATTATTATTAATTGAAGTATCAATACAATACAAAGTATTAGAAATTTTCATTTTTGTTTCAACCAAACAGTGAAAAACTAGAACTTAAAGCCAACAAATGTAAATGCTTCAAAGCACAAAAACCTTTAAATAAACAATAATTAAAAAAAAAAAAAATACAAAGAAAAATTGTGTGTGTGAAGTGGGGGTGGGGTAAAGGGGATGTGAGCTACTCAGAAACTATAATCGTGGGTCTTTCAAAGAAATCAAGAAACGGGCGCCATAATTTATAGAATTTGTTTTCAGAGTCACAGACTGTATATCTGATTTTTTCTAAATCCAAACAGGACATTATATCTTTTATCCACTGTAAATGTGAAGGGGGCGAAGAGTCTTTCCACTTCAGTAATACAGCACGTCTGGCCAATAATAATGAGAATTTGAATACTTTTAATTTGGAACTTGGCAAGACAAGTTCTGGAGCCACACCAAAAATGGCGCATAATGGATCAGGTTTAATTTGATATTGCAGGACTTCAGACATAGTGATAAAAACAGAATGCCAAAAATTCATCAATGCAGGGCAGGACCAATATATGTGAAGCAAAGTGCCAGGAGCGCTACCACACTTTTCACAAGTTGGGTCTATATCCGAGTAAATACGTGCTAACTTAACCTTGGACAGGTGCATCCGGTGTACAATCTTAAATTGAATAAGAGCGTGACGAGCACACATTGATACAGTGTGAACCTGGCCAAGAATAGAGTCCCACAGTTCATCAGTGAAAGTAAAATTAAGATCTTGTTCCCAGTTCAATTTGATAGCGGCCAGAGAAGAAGATTGTAAATTTGAAATTAAATTATATAAAACTGACATTACCCCCTTAGAAGTTGGTTTAACTAATAAAAAATCATCTAGAGGATTATCAGAAGGTTTTTGAGGGAATTGTTTTGTCATGGTTTGCACATAATGTCTGACCTGGAGGAAGCGGAAAAAATGTGTAGAAGTGATGTCGAATTTGGTGGAAAGTTGAGAAAAACTTACAAATTGACCATCAAAATATAAATCCGCAAAAGATTTTAAACCTTTTCTGTGCCATATATGAAATGCACTATCAATAGTTGATGGGGTAAATAAATGATTTGCGGCAATTGGACTTCTAATGGAAAAAAACTGAAGACCGAAATTTTTCCTGAATTGAGACCAAATTCTAAGAGACTGACGAACTACTTTATTATTACCCAGTGTAGACAAGGCAAGGGGAAGTGGTGAACCTAAAATTGCCGGTAGGGAGGTTTGATTGTCCACATGTGACTCCATAAGGATCCAAATAGGTGATTTGGGTTCCAGATAAAAATGTTTCCAATATAACATGCACCTGATATTTGCTGCCCAGTGGTAATATTGAAAGTTAGGCAGAGCCATGCCACCTACTGATTTGGGTCTTTGAAGAAAAACTTTCCTCAATCTCGGATGTTTACCATTCCAAATAAATGAGGTAATCAGAGAGTCCAAAGACTTAAAAAAGGATTTAGGAATAAAAATGGGGAGACATTGAAACAAATATAAAAACTTTGGAAGTAACATCATTTTTACAGAATTGATTCTGCCAATTAAAGACAAGGATAATGGGGACCATTTGGAAAGTATTAGCTTGCACTGGTCAAGTAAGGGGAGAAAATTATTTTTAAACAAGTAATTAAATTGTTTAGTGACACATATCCCAAGATAATTAAAATGATCAATAACAACCTTGAAAGGAAAATTTTCAAAATCCTGAACTTGAATCTTTTCATTAATCAGAAACAGTTCACTCTTATTAAGATTAATTTTATAACCAGAAAACCTACTAAAACTATCTAAAATGTTGAGTATAGCGGGTAATGAAGTAAGTGGGTTGGAGAGAAATAATAAAAGATCGTCAGCATAGAGTGAAACCCTATGCTCAATGCCACCCCTACGAATGCCTAGAAAGTCCCGGCTCCCACGGATTGCAATAGCTAACGGCTCAACTGCCAAGGCAAAGAGCAACGGGCTCAAAGGACAGCCTTGCCTCGTACCACGGTAAAGTCTAAAATAGTCAGAATAGCAACAATTAGTTAACACTGAAGCTAAAGGACTAGCATAGAGAAGTTTAATCCAGGAACAGAAGGAAGGACCAAAACCGAACCTCTCCAAAGTAAAAAACAAATACTCCCACTCAACCCTATCGAATGCCTTTTCAGCGTCCAAACTAATAAGACATTCAGGTATGTTGTGGTGAGGAGTATAAATAATATTAAACAACCGCCGCAAGTTAAAAAAAGAATGGCGATTTTTAATGAAACCGGTTTGGTCCTGTGAAATTATAAAAGGAAGAATCTTTTCCAACCTTGAAGCTAACAACTTTGACAAAATTTTAACATCGGTATTTAACAAGGAAATAGGCCTGTAAGAAGCACAATCAACAGGATCCTTATCCTTTTTAAGCAACACAGTGATACAGGCCTGATAGCATGAAGGAGGAAGTGTACCAGAGTCAAGCGACTCTGTAAAAACTTGACAAAGGAAAGGGGCGAGGTCGTCGGAGAATTTTTTGAAAAAATCAGCGGAAAACCCATCAGGTCCTGGAGATTTTCCTGATTGCATGGATGATATTGCCAGCTGAATTTCTTCTTTTGTGATGGGAGCTTCTAAAATTTGCCGAGATTCTGAAGAAATCGAAGGAATATCAATAGAATCAAAAAAAATTTCCAAATCCTTTAAGTTTGTTGTATATTCTGAGGTATATAATTTGGAATAAAATGACCTGAAAATATCATTAATCACTTGTTGGTCAGATGTCACCTCTCCTTTATCTGTCCTAACTCCAGTAATAATTTGCTTAGCTCTAATACCACGTAATTGATTAGCTAGAAGTTTACTGGTTTTTTCGCCATGTTCATAAAATTCACTCTTGTTCCTTATTAAACAACCTTCAATTTGTCGAGTAGAAAGTAAATTAAGTTTAGTTTGTAATGTCATACGTTCCTTGTACAGAGCGGGTGATGGAGATTGAGCATATTGTCTGTCAATATCCAGGATTTGATCTAAAATAGCCTTCTGTTCCTGTATTAAGGATCGTCTTTTAAATGCTGCCAATGAAATAAATTCCCCCCTAAGAAATGCCTTCATGGCCTCCCATATCGTTTTATTTGGCGTACCAGGAGTTTTATTTTCTTTCAAAAAAAAAATTAATTTTAGAAGAAATATTCGCAACCAATTTTTCATCTGTAAGTAATAATAGATCCAATCTCCAATGCTTTCTCATGGAGTCACATCCATGGAGGATCATTTTAAGTACAAGAGGGGCATGATCAGAAACCGAGATGCTATCATAACTGCAAGAGCAAAGGTTATTAATTAATAAATTGTCAACAAAAAAATAATCTATTCTGGTATAAGTATGGTGTACGTGAGAGAAAAAAGAATAGTCCCTGCCGTTAGGATGTAAAAAACGCCAAGGATCTGTAAGGCTATATTCCTCAAGAAAAAACTTAACATAAGTTGCAGATTTATTAAGACTAGCAGGTTTTGAAGATGAGCGATCTAAGATCGGATCCATATACAAATTAAAGTCACCCCCAAGAATTAGAGAATGAGTATTTAAATCTAGAAGTTGCGAAAAAAGGTTGCGAAAAAAGTGCACATCATCAGAATTCGGTGCATACAGATTAGCCAAGGTGACATGTTTATCGCCAAGTTTACCTGATACTATTACAAATTGTCCATTTTTATCTAATACAACATTAGAGGGAATAAATGGGATATTTCGATCAATAAGAATAGCAGCGCCCCTGGCCTTAGCTTTAAAATTTGAATGAAAAAATTGTCCTGACCAACATTTTGACAAACGCAAGTGGTCGGAATCCTGCAAATGGGTTTCCTGCAAAAACAGTACCCCAGGCTTAAACTGCTTTAGACGTGACATGACTCTCTTTCGTTTAATTGGATGGTTCAACCCCTTCACATTCCAGCTTACCAAAGTAAGATTACTATTCATTCAAAGAGTAAAATTTATATATTATATTGTGTAGCCCAAAGAAGAGTAAAGTGAGGTACGGGTAAAAAAAAAAAAAAAAAAAAAAAAGGAGGGGGTAAGGGGGGTGTAAATAAAACCATAACAAAAAACAAAACAAAACAAAAAAAAATAAAAAAAGAAAAAGAAAAAAGAAAATAAAAAAATCCAACAACCAAACCTATAACAGCACTCCAGCCGGTTGCAAAAAAACAGCAACCGCTCCATCTCCTGCTCTATTTTCATCCTAACAGAATGCTCCCATACAACTGGCTTCAATCCTGCATAATATGAACGTTTTACCCTAAAAAAAAAAAAAAAATAAATAAGATAAAATTAAAAAAAGAATTAAGTAAACAACAACGTATAGGGAGCCAATTTTACCTTGTTTTTAAACATCTAAAAATGCATCAATGTCCAGTCAGTGCAGCTTCAATGAAGTAACAAGCAGTCCAGCGTGGCAGCTGGTCAACCCAGAAATGTCCAGTTCAAGGCGAAAATTGCTGGTTTCTCTCCCTAGTTTGCATGAAGCAAGTGGCCTCCGAGACGGACGCCAGCCACTGGTTTTTGCCGTCTGGAAGAGTTATCCGGAGCCTGGCGGAGAAAAGAAGAGAAGGACGAAAACCTCTCTTGTACAACTCGGACATAACCTCCTTATATTCGGCTCGTTGCTTCTGAACGTCGGCGTTATAATCCTCGTAGAACTGAAGTTTATGCCCACGATATTCCAAAGTCCCACGGCGTCTCCGCGCTTCTCTCATCACCAAGTCTTTGGTCCGAAACCGGTGGAAACAAATAATGACAGTGCGCGGCTTCCCATTCGGACCCGGCTTGGGCATGAGGCTGCGGTGGGCTCTATCCAGCTCTGGGGGAGATGGCAAAGTTTGTGCGCCAAAGACGTCCACCAACAGCCGAGAAAAAAATTCAGATGGCCATGGACCCACATCAAAGGACTCCGGCAGACCCACCAGACGAATATTCAGCCTCCTGCTTCTTCCCTCCAGGTCAGAAAGTTTGTTTTTCAAGAGTTTGTTCTCCTCCTGCATTGACTCACATGTAACTTCAAGCGCCGCTAGGCGCTGGCTGACGTCCTCCGCGTTGTTTTCAAGGTCGTCAATGCGTTGCTCCTGGTTCGCCACATCTGCTTGAATTTTGTCCAGCTTACCATTAATAAGTTCAAATGAAGCTTTGAAGTCAGCAGCTATGGACATTCTGTGTTGCTCAAGCAAGGCAACAAGTGCAGGGTTAAGGCTGATATTAGCATCCTCAGCTAAGCTGGTGTTAATATTGTTCCCTGCTGCCTCCTTTTCAGTCTGCTTTCTTGTTTTGGACATATTTCACAGCTCAAAACAGATTCTGCACGTATTAAATGTCCAAAACATTAACAGCTTACAGCAAAATAGGGTTTAAAAAGTAAGGAAAAAAATATAGCAGGAGCCAGCAACGCACACACCTACTCCATTGCCAGCACACCTCACACATTTGAAGTTTTGCCTAGTCATTTAGGGACTAGGCTTATTTTTTTTCCTTTCTTTGTTTATTATTATCATTACACTGGTCAACACCAAATTTATTGTCTAAGGTTTTTTAGGTGATTTAGGACAATTTTGATGTGCTGAATCCAAAAATCACATTGGTTTTGCTCAATCAGGTCAACTTTTTGAATTATGGCCACATGCTATTTTATATGTTTTTGTTTACATGTATAGGTATTTTCAATTTATATGATGCAAAAAAAAATTTTATGTCTTGAAATTCTCTGAATTTTGAACAATGATGATGTAACATTCAATTTACATGTACTTACCTTTATAAAAAGGTAAGTACATGTACTTACCTTTTATAAAAAGGTAAGTACATGCACAGTACTAAGTAAGTACTAGGTAAGTACAGGTTTTTACTTAGAACCTGATCGAGCAAAACGGATGTCATTTTCGGATTCAGCAGTGCAAAATTGTCTTAAATCAGTTTAAAAAACACAGACAACTTACAAAAAAAATATTTTTGTAACCCTGTGTTATTATTATTATTATTATAATTATAATTATTATTATTGTTATTATTATTATGGTCAAGCAATGCAAAATTATATAGCTTAACATGGTTACCACACTTAACATAATATCATTTAATTTCAGAGGTCTGGTTCACCCCATGAAACATACAAGAGTTTTAACATTTTTTAACTAGAAAAAGCACTCAGAGAGTGCAGACCTCCGCCAAGTGCCACAGTTCCCCCGGTAATCCGGATCACCACCAAAATGTAATCATCTCGTAGGATACCCCATTTCTGACAATCTCTGAAAATTTCATGAAAATCCGTCCATAACTTTTTGAGTTATCTTGCTAACAAACAAACAGACAGACAGACAAACCGACGCTGATGAAAACATAACCTCCTTGGCGGAGGTAAAAAGGAAAAGGCAGATATTGCTTTTCTTCAGGAAACTCATCTGCCAGTGAGGAACACAAGAAACTGAAGAGAGACTGGGTAAGGCAAGTGTACTATTCAAATTTTACGAGCAATAGAAGGGGAAAAGCAACATTAATTCACAAAAAAATTCCTTTTATTTTTAAAGAACAAGACAGTGATCATGAAGGAAGGTATGTGTTAGATCACGGGGTCCTTTATGGACAAAACATATCATTCTTCAATGTTTATGCACCTAACAAGGACACTTCTAAATTCATGACTGATTTAATAATTTTATTTAATCAATTCAATAAATATTTTGGAATAATTGGTGGGGATGTTAATTGCTGCATGGACAATAACTTTGAAAGAAGCTCATCTAGAGAATCCAATCTTAATGCATCAAAGGCCATTAAGACAGCTTCTAATGATGCAGGTCTTGTGGATGTATGGAGAGAGTTGAATCCTATAGTTAGAAACTGATAGAATAATTATGCTCAAAATTATTCTGAGTCAAAAATCAGGCAACGTATTTGGATTTAAGTATATTTATTAAACCCCATGGCTATTGGCGGAGAGATTACATGAGCATGAAACTTAGTCATACGCACCTAACCTCTGAACATACATTTCTGAGTCTGGTGTTTTTATAGCTGTGGGTAAACAAGGCCTTGAGCTATCTGCAGAACCATTCAGAGACATCTCAGAGACAGTCTAAGTGCCTATCACAGTCCTGATATCCTAAACAGAGCAGATCAATATAACATGAGAGCTTATCCTGGGTCATTATTTACATCTCTGCTGACCTGCAGTCTCAGGCATTTGCATGCACATCCTGAAGGCCACAGATAAACAATAATTGCTCACAGAAACACACCAAGAATATATCAGACATATAAATACTGTATATATACATACATACATAAACACACATATACATACACACACACACACACACACACACACACACACACACACACACACACACACACACACACACATATATATATATATATATATATATATATATATATATATATATATATATATACTGTATATATATATATGTGTGTGTGTGTGTGTGTGTGTGTGTGTGTGTGTGTGTGTGTGTGTACAGTACCCTTGTGCACACACACACACATACACTACCGTTCAAAAGTTTGGGGTCACCCAGACAATTATTTTGTGTTTTCCATGAAAAGTCACACTTATTTACCAACATGAGTTGTAAAATGAATAGAAAATATAGTCAAGACATTGACAAGGTTAGAAATAATGATTTGTATTTGAAATAATAATTTTTTCCTTCAAACTTTGCTTTCATCAAAGAATCCTCCATTTGCCGCAATTACAGCATTGCAGACCTAACATGATTGCACAAGGGTTTTCTAATCATCCATTAGCCTTCTGACGCAATGAGCAGACACATTGTACCATTAGAACACTGGAGTGATGGTTGCTGGAAATGGGCCTCTATACACCTATCTAGATATTGCACCAAAAACCAGACATTTCAGAATCAGAATCAGAATCAGAATCAGAATCAGAATCAGCTTTATTGGCCAAGTATGCACAACACATACAAGGAATTTGACTTTGGCTAAAAACTTGCTCTCGTTGTTCAGGTGGAGGATTTAAATAAGGATTCAATGACAACAGAGTATGCACAGTAAATTATAGTCTGTCCACATTTCTATAAAAGGATGCAAATATATACAGGAATATATGCAGTTATTTACTCAGACTAACCACACTTGCAGAAATAGTGTGAGAGTTATGTGCAATGTAATAATGGATGAAAAGTCATGAGTACAGCAACAGGTAGTGTTATATCTTTCACCCTTTACGTTACTTAATATAACAATAATAACTCGGACCATCGACGTAATGTTCACGGTTTATTAGCGTAGCAGCACTCATAGCACACAGCCAACGACAACACACTCTGACATTACAGGTTACCCACAATGCTTTTAGCAAAGCACTACGACGGGTGCCGTAGTAAACCAAAATACATAACATCTCCTCCCCCCTTACAATAGATGTCCTACAGGAGATACCAAATGTCTTTGTTTTGTCTCTCTTTTTTTTTTTTAATTATTATGCTACCTTAGGAGTGAGGGTAGACTACCTCATCCCATAACTGTACCCCTGGGGATAATTCTGCCCCATTAATGTGGGTCAGTTACTATCTAGTCTAATAACTCAGACGGACAGGAGGTCGTCGCTCCCTGGTGGGATATCGGCGCTCTGCAGGAACATGAGTCTGTGTTCTTTCTAATGTGGAGGTTGCTTCTGGTGCTGATGCAGAAGAAGATGTCACATCTCCAGCTGGAACTCCGGTCTCTGAAGTGGTTGAGTTCTGTACTGGTGTAGGTGGACAAAGTGGTGAGTTGGTGAGTGCATCGTTAGGATATCCAAGAGACGGTTCTGCAGGCGCTGGCGGTGTCTGCAGGAGTTGATCCACGTGCCTTTTCCAAACACTGTCAGTGGTTTGAACTGTATATGAGACTGGTCCAGTTTGTGCAATAACAGTTGCAGGAACCCACTTAGGTTCACCTCTGTAGTTCCTGTCCAGCACAGATTCTCCTGACGTGAATGCTCTGTCCTTTGCCCGATGTTCTCTGTGCATAATTTGTTTCTCTTGTTGCTTTTGCACAGTGTCCTTTAATCCTGAGGGTTTCAAAAGGTCAAAGGTAGTGCGCAGATCTCTCTTGAACATCAGACTAGCAGGGGTTGTCTTTGTGATTGCATGTGGAGTGTTGCGGTAGTTTAGCAGGAACTTGTGCAGCCTCTGATGCAGTGTTCCTTGACCTTGTGATGCTTTCAATGCATGTTTCATTGTCTGCACAAACCTTTCTGCAAGGCCGTTCGTCGCAGGATGGTATGGAGCTGATTTAATGTGCTGCACTCCATTAGCTTGTAGAAAAGCATCCATTTCTTGTGAAACCAACTGAGGTCCATTGTCAGAAACTAGTTGTGTAGGAGACCCAAAACAACTAAACATTTCTCCTAATGCCTCTGTGGTCTTCTCTGTGGTGGTTGACCTCATAATAGCCACTTCAGGCCATTTACTGTGTGCATCCACAGCAATGAGAAACATTCTGTCCTCAAACGGACCTGCAAAGTCAATGTGCACACGATGCCATGGCTCCTGTGGGAACTCCCAGGGATGGAGAGGAGCCAATGGTGGGTTGTTCCGTACCTTGTGACAAGATGAACAGCTTTTGGCTATTTCTTCAATCTGCTTGTCAATGTTTGGCCACCAAAAATAGCTTCTCGCTATTTCTTTCATTCTCACGATTCCACTATGTCCTGCGTGAAGTTGCTGTAACACTTTTGTTCGACATGACAGGGGAATAATCACTCTCCTCCCCCACAGCAAACAACCCGACTGAACAGACAATTCTGTCCACTTCCCAAGGAAGGGCTTCAAGGTTGCGTCATCACCCGCAGGTTGTCCTTTAATGATCAAGTCCATGACTGCAGACAACACAGGGTCATTTCTAGTCCCCTTTTTCACCTGCACAGCTGAAACAGGTGCGTTTTCTACCTCTGTGAAGTAGAAGATGTCCACAGTGCTTGACTCTGGCTTCATGACAGGAAGTGGTAATCTGGCTAACCCATCTGCATTACTATGACAGTCTGACTTTCGATACCTGATGTCATAGGAGTGTCCTGACAACAGCAACGCCCACCTCTGCAGTCGGGACGCTGCAAGAGATGGTATTCCTGTGTATGGTCCAAGGATGGTTGTGAGAGGTCGGTGGTCAGTAAAAAGTGTAAACTTCCGTCCATACAAGTACTGGTGGAATTTTCTGACGCCAAACACAATGCTCAGAGCCTCTCTTTCCAGTTGAGCATAGTTAGCTTCTGCCTTGTTTAATGTCCTTGACGCAAAAGCGATTGGCTTTTCCTCACCGTCTAGCATTACGTGGGAAATCACCGCCCCTACGCCATAAGGAGAGGCGTCGCAGGCAAGCTGGATCGGAAGTGATGGGTTGAAGTGGGTCAGAACCTCTGATGCCGTCAGCGCATCTTTTGCCTTCTGAAAAGCCTCCTGACAGCTTGCTGTCCACTTCCATGCTTCCTCTTTGCATGGAGCATCCTGCAGCGTCCTTAACGCTGCAGGTTATGCAGCGGTTTTAAAAGTGATGCCAAGTTTGGTATGAAACGTCCATAATAGTTCAGCAGTCCCAAGAAAGACTTCAGCTGACTGACATTTTGGGGTGGAGGTGCATCCACAATGGCTGTGATTTTCGATGGTGCAGTGTGCAGTCCCTTAGCATCGATCACATGACCTAAATATTCCACGGATGACTGGAAAAACTCGCATTTATCCTTGCGGATTCTCAATCCATATTCCTCCAGTCTCGTGAGAGTTGCATCCAAGTTGCGCAGATGCTCTTCATCATCTGCTCCTGTACACAGGATATCATCCAGGTAGCACTGCACTCCTGGTAATCCACTCATGATTTGATCCATAGCTCGCTGAAACAGTGCTGGAGCAGATGTGATGCCAAAAGGCAGTCTGCAGTATCTGAAGAGTCCTTTATGGGTGTTGATAGTCAGCATTTCACGTGACTGCTCGTCTACATGCATTTGTAAGTAAGCCTGGTTGAGATCTATTTTGCTGAACTTTTGTCCCCCACTCAGCCCCGCAAATAAGTCATCAATCAGTGGAAGGGGATACTGCTCTGCTGTTAGTACAGGGTTTACTGTTACCTTAAAGTCTCCACAGGTCCGGATTCCTCCGTCCTTTTTGGGTACTGGAACTATGGGCGTGGCCCACTCACTGGTTGTCACAGGCTCCAGAACTCCATTCTTGACCAGAGCATCCAAGTCAGCCTCCACCTTTGGTCTGATGGCGTACGGCACTGGTCTGGCTTTCATGAACACTGGTTTACTGTCAGGTTTGACATGCAGCTTCACTATAATTTTTTTCATACTGCCTAGTTCATCACGAAAAACCTTTTTGTGCTTTTCCAGTATGGCCTGCAGCTGAGTGGAACTGTGTGACAGCTTCCTTACTTTTTGTCAGTCAAGTTGGATTTTCTTTAGCCACACACGCCCCATTATAGCTGGACAGTTGTTCTTGGTAACATAAACTGGAAGCTCAGCAGTTTGGCCATTGTACTGAACAGTTACCTCTGTCATCCCTTTCATGGGCACTCGGTGTCCAGTATACGCCCTGAAGACGGTGTCTGAAGGTCGGAGTGGAAGATGTTTCAGAAACTTCTTGTAAATGCCATGCGACACAAGTGATGCCTTTGATCCGGTGTCTATCTGCATTTTAATAAAATGTCCCTCCACTTTTGGTTTAGTCCAAAAGCCTTCTGAGCCTTCATTCACATTCATAATCCAGACAGTATTTATTGCAGTTGACACCTCTTCCTCTAAGGAGTCGCTCACTCTGTCCTCGCCATGTTTAACTGTGTGAACATTTCTTTTCTTTTTGTATTTTACCATGTCACTTTTATTCCTTGTCTTTGGACCTTTGTCTTTGCTCCTTTTGCTTCTACATGCCCGCTCCACGTGGCCTTTTTTTCCACAGTTGTTACAGTCCATCTCTTTGTACCAACAGTCATTAGGAAGGTGTCCCACCTTGCCACAGCGGAAACATGGCCCTGATGCATTGGTTTTACCACTGTTGAGCTTATGTACTCTGCCTGTAGCATGCAGTTGGTGTGCTTCTTTGGAAGCCATCTCCATCATCACACTAATGTTAATGGCTCTTTCAAGCGTCAGATCACTTTCTGTGAGTAACTTCTTCTGTGCTGCTTCATTTCGTAGTCCACACACAAGCCTGTCTCTTAATGTGTCATTTAAAACATCTTTAAATTCACAGTGTTCGGCTAACTTGCGTAGCGCTGCAACAAACATGTTAACAGACTCACCCTCTTCTTGGTTACGTCTGTGAAACCTGTATCTTTCTGCAATCACTAGAGGCTTGGGTGAGAAGTGGTGGGTCAGTGTGTCCACCAGTTCTTTGTAGGTTTTAGAGCCTGGCTTTACTGGCTGTAGGAGGTTACGTAGTAGGTTAAATGTCTTGGGACCCATCACACTCAGAAAAGTGGGCACTAACTTTTCATCCGTTATTCCATTGGCCGCGACAAAATAGTCAAAGCGCTCAGTATAGGAGCTCCATTGTTCCACGCTCTCATCAAAGGGCCCGATAGAGCCAATGACTCCAGCCATTTTAACACTCCCGGTTGAATGTCGCTCTTTCCCTCGCGGCTCCTTTCTGTAACGTCGTTTCTTCCCTCCGGCGTTACTCACGGAGTTTTTTTGTCCTTAACGATTTCCACTGCTCCGCTCCTCCCCGCTTAGCAGACAGCCCGCAGCATCCACCTCAGCACAGTGGCGTGGTGTATCACCCTGTCAGCACGAAGTAGCGGCGGGAAAAAACACGACAAAAAAAACCTCTCCTCCGTCGCGGACTGCAGCCTCGGTCCAGACGTCCTCGTCGCCACTTTTTGTTATATCTTTCACCCTTTACGTTACTTAATATAACAATAATAACTCGGACCATCGACGTAATGTTCACGGTTTATTAGCGCAGCAGCACTCATAGCACACATCCAACGACAACACACTCTGACATTACAGGTTACCCACAATGCTTTTAGCAAAGCACTACGGTGGGTGCCGTAGTAAACCAAAATACATACAATATACATACATACAATACATTTTTTTTTTTTTTTCTCCTCTCGGCGCCACACCAGTCGGCTGCCTTTTGCAACAGCGGCTCGATTCCGAGTTTTTTTTCCCTTCCTCTCTCTTTTGATCACTTTTTTTTTTTTCACCCCACTTATATCACGGACACACAGATCGTCCCAAATGTCTCCTGAGCCGGTGGACGGAGCCACTGTTTATAGCAGGATACGATATAACAGGGAAGAGCTGCTAGCATTTAACCGCCACCCGGTCCCACTGGAAAAACTCGACATACCGAGAGAACTGAGGTGAAAACGCCGCGGCTGCCGGGCTGGAGTAAGGCGGAGGACAAAAAATATAAGGTACAGACCCTCCCTTCCATCTGTTGTCATGGGAAATGTACGGTCGATACTGGGAAAGTTAGATGAGCTAGCGGCTATCTCCCGTTATGATAGCACTTACCGGGAGTGCTCTCTCCTTTTGTTTACTGAGACGTGGCTAACTGAACTAGCAGCAGATGCTAACATTGAGCTGGAGGGTTTTCACACGATACGAGCTGACCGAACACCAGAGAGTGGCAAAACTAGGGGCGGTGGAGTGATAATGTATGTTAACAACAACTGGTGCAGACCGGGACATATCACTGTTAAACAACGACACTGCAGCGAAGACATTGAGTTGCTAGCTGTTAGCATGAGGCCTACATATCTCCCGAGAGAACACTCACACGTGATCTGCATTGTTGTTTATGCAAATCCGACGGCGAACGCTGGGACAGCGCGTGACGTCATCCATTCAGTAACCAGCAGGCTGCAGACAGAACACCCAGATGCTCTTCTCCTCATCTCAGGCGACTTCAACCACGTTTCACTGTCTCCCATTCTGCCCACTTTCACCCAGTATGTCACATGCCACACTAGAGACAATAAAACACTGGATTTGTTCTACGCAAACACTAAGGAGGCGTACACCTCATCACAACTCCCCCCACTTGGGAGATCGGATCACAACTTGGTTCATCTCCGACCGGTGTACAAACCCCTAGTGCACAGACAACCTCCGGCCATGCACACTGTGGAGTTATGGTCTGAGGAGACAATGGACACTCTAAAGGACTGTTTTGAAGCCACTGCCTGGAAGCAGCTCTGCGATCCACATGGTGAGGACATCGATGGCCTCATTCACACCTTCACGGGCTACCTCAGCTTCTGTGTGGACAAATCCGTTCCCACCAAGACCATACGGCGTCACTCAAACAACAAACCCTGGATCAACCCTGAGATAAAAACACTTCTGAGAGAGAAGAAGAGGATCTTCAGGTCGGGGAACAGGGAGATGCTGAAGTCCGTACAGAGGGAGCTGAGGAGAAAGATCAGAGAAGGCAAGGACAGCTTCAGGAAGAAGATGGAGGACAAGCTGCAACAGAGCGACATCAGCGGGGTCTGGAGAAACCTCAAAACCATCTCGGGGCTCCAGAATACCTCCCCCCAGGCCACGGGGGGCAGGGAGTGGGCGAACAATCTGAATCTGTTTTTCAATAGATTTGACCAACTGCCCTCCCCCCTGTCTGCACAACAACCACTGCTGCCTCTAAGAAATCAAGTCCTGCTACCCACTCCCCACTCCACCGACACCCCCCCCCCACTCCCAACACACAGCCCCCCATCCTGACCCTGACCAAGACCCAGGTGAGGACGGAGCTGAGGAAGATCAAGGCGAGGAAGGCGTCGGGACCGGACGGCATCAGCGCAAAGCTCCTCAAGTCCTGTGCAGACCAGCTGTGTGGGATTGTGACGTATATCTTCAACATGAGCCTGAAACTGGGGAGGGTACCACAGCTGTGGAAAACATCTTGTGTGGTACCTGTACCAAAAACTTCCCACCCCAAAGACCTGAACAGCTTCAGACCGGTGGCCTTGACGTCCCACTTGATGAAGACCCTGGAGAGACTGCTCCTTGCTCATCTCCGCCCCCTGGTGGAACCAGCGATGGATCCACTCCAGTTCGCCTACCAGCATGGCATTGGGGTGGAGGATGTGGTGATCTTCCTCCTTCACCGTTCTCTGTCCCACCTGGAGAAGCCCGGGAATATGGTGAGGATCATGTTCTTTGACTTCTCCAGTGCTTTCAACACCATCCAACCGATGATCCTGAAGGACAAGCTGCTGCGCGCAGGGGTGGACCAGCACCTGTCATCATGGATCCTGGACTACCTCACGAACCGGCCTCAGTTTGTGAGAACCCGGGACTGTGTTTCCGACACGATCATCAGTAGCACGGGGGCCCCCCAGGGAACGGTGCTGGCTCCCTTCCTGTTCACTCTTTATACTGCGGACTTCTCACACAACACAACACATTGCCATCTACAGAAGTTCTCTGATGACTCTGCGATCGTTGGTCTCATCTCCAGCGGAGATGAAGCTGAGTACAGAGGGCTTATCCAGGACTTTGTGGACTGGTGCCATCGGAACTGCCTCCAGATCAACGCGAGGAAAACTAAGGAGCTGGTGGTGGACTGCCGCAGGCATGGGCAGCCCCTCACAGCACCAGTAAATATACAGGGAACAGACATCGAGATGGTGACATCCTACAAGTACCTGGGTATTCATCTGAACAATAAACTAGACTGGTCACACAATACTGACGCACTCTACAAGAAGGGACAGCGCAGGCTGTTCCTGCTGAGGAGACTCAGGTCTTTTGGTGTACAAGGGGCACTGCTGAAGTCATTCTATGACACGGTGGTGGCATCAGCCATCACTTTTGGAGTGGTCTGCTGGGGCAGTGGCATTACTGCAGCCGATAGGAAGAGACTGAACAAACTGATTAAGAAAGCTAGCTCTGTCCTGGGGCAACGCCTTGATCCGATGGAGGAGATAGGAGAGAGAAGGACGGTGGCTAAACTGTCATCTCTGCTGGAGTCCGAGTTCCACCCTATGCAGGACATACTGGATGCACTGAGGAGCTCATTTAGCAGCAGACTACATCATCCCAGGTGCACAACCGAGAGGTTTCGTAGGTCCTTCCTACCAACGGCTGTCAGACTGTACAACCTAAGCAGGGCTGCTCGCAGAGATAGCAAAAAGACGTAACAAACTAATAGTTTTTTTTGTTTTTTTTTGAATGCAAAAGATGCAATAGACTTACACAATGGTCCTCTCCGGCATACAACTAGGAACATACCGGTCGCTATGGAGGGTGAGAATATGTATGGGCACATAATCATACCATGTAGGATAACTAAATAGACGGTTATGCTGTTTCATCCCACCTAGCAACAATGCTCTGCACTGTGTGTGTTTATATATTTACATATTTATTCCATCTAGCTACAATGCTCTGCACTGGGTGTGTTTATATTTATATATCTATATATTTATTCCATCTAGCTACAATGCTCAGCACTGGGTGTGTTTATATTTATATATCTATATATTTATTCCATCTAGCTACAATGCTCCGCACTGTGTTTTTATATATCTACATATTATTCCATCTAGCTACAATGCTCTGCACTGGGTGTGTTTATATTTATATATCTATATATTTATTCCATCTAGCTACAATGCTCAGCACTGGGTGTGTTTATATTTATATATCTATATATTTATTCCATCTAGCTACATTGCTCCGCACTGTGTGTGTTTATATACTTGCATATTTATTCCACCTAGCTGCAATGCTCCATACTGTGGGTGTTTATATATTTACATATTTATTCCATCTAGCTACAATGCTCTGCACTGTGTGTTCATATATTCATATATTTATTCCATCCAGCTACAATGCTCTGCACTGTGTGTCTGTGTGTGTGTGTGTATATATATATATTTTATAGTAATATGTACATATGTATATTAGCTGCTCTTGCTTGCTTGTTTTTTTTTTTTTTTTTTTTTTTTTTTTCTTGCCTTCTGATTGTTGCTCTGAGTGTTGCTATCCCTGTGCTGTTGCAATCCTGGAATTTCCCCGTTGTGGGACTAATAAAGGCTTATCTTATCTTATCTTATAACAGGTAGGACTAGGTGAATGTTAGGAGTTCATCAGAGTGATGGCTTGAGGAAAGAAACTGTTCCTGTGACGGGTGGTTTTGACCTTCAGTGATCTGTAACGACGACCAGAAGATAGAAGTTCAAACAGTTTGTGGCCGGGGTGTGATGGGTCAGCACAGATGTTTCCTGCCCGTTTCCTGGTTATGGACTGATATAAGTTCTCAATGGAGGGTAGGTCGGTACCAATGATCCTCTCCGCAGACTTAACAATCCGCTGCAGTCTGGTCTTGTCCTGTTTAGTGGCAGATCCAAACCAGACAGTGATGGAAAAGCAGAGGACAGATTGGATGATGGCGGTGCAGAAGACAACCAGCAGCTCCTGAGGCAAATCAAACTTCTTGAGCTGACGCAGAAAAAACAACCTCTGCTGGGCCTTTTTCCGGACAGTGTCTATATGGGAGGACCACTTCAGGTTCCGGGAGATTGTGGTACCCAGAAACTTGAAGGAGTCCACAGTGGACACTGTGCTGTTGAGGATGGTGAGTGGGGGGAATGAAGGGGGGTGTCGACTGAAATCCACAGTCATCTCCACCGTTTTGGCTGGGTTAAGTTCAAGATGGTTCTGGCTGCACCAGAGGATCAGCTGCTCCACCTCCTGCCTGTATGCAGACTCATCATCATCCCGGATCAAACCGATGACTGTGGTGTCATCACTCATCATTTGCAGCTAGAATAGTCATTTACCACATTAGCAATGTATAGAGTGTATTTCTGATTACTTTAAAGTTATCTTCATTGAAAAAAAAGTGTTTTTCTTTCAAAAATAAGGAAATTTCTAAGTGACCCCAAACTTTTGAATGGCAGTGTATATATATATATATATATATATATATATATATATATATATTCCCCCCTTGATGCTTAATAAAGCATCAGGATTAAAAGGAAAATAATCAAAATGGTAGTAAAGTAAACTGATATAAAGATAAATGTGTAAGGATTTCAATGTTATGTGTCTATGCAGACTAGCAGCAATCTTATGAGGTGGTTTAAAACATGTGTAGAACATGTCATTAAAAGTGAATATGTGTAATATAAACAAAATCAATCCTAGACCGTGTCAAATAAGAGAAACTCAGAATAGATGTAAACTATATTGCAACCTTCATATGCCTTAGGCTAGTATCACCCCTTTCACCATCCTCATCATCTGAAGCAGTTGTATGAAAACATATCACTAAGTTTACAATAACCAGCCTCATCATCATATTACGGACACAAGGACTTACACAGGAAAAGTCCAAAGTTATCACTATTAAAATCATTACCAAGTTCATGATGAGACTTCTCCATGAAGAGAATCACTAACTTAATCAGTTCTGTTATCAATGCCTGCAAAGCAATGAGGCTGTGTGTATTAATATGACCATTTGCATTATTTTCATGGGTAAAAGTCCAACAATAACCTCCTATAACAGGGCACACACCCCTACGGGTGGCAGTTAATTGACCAAGAACCATTCTATTCTATGTTATAATTTTACAAATAATTGTAGCCTATAATTAAGTGTTTCAATCACAAAGGTGTTCTTCCCCACTCTCACTCAAGGAAACAGTGAATGAAAGACCCTCACTCCTGTGCTTTCCATCGTGCTCCAGAAGGGCATCATGTGGTGAGAAAGCATCTCTCTTCACCCTGCCCACCTGTGCTGCTGACATGATAAGGGTATGGTCAGTTGCCAAAATGGGGTACTCAACACTGTCCTGGCCAGGTGTGGGTACATCCAATGACCACCAACCCCCCCTTTGACAATGTAGATCCTTAGTATAATACTTGCTCGCTTCATTGGTCAAGCAGTGTAGCAGTACAGGGGAGAGATGCACTGTAAGCCGTTGCACACTTAGAGGGTGTTAAGCTACCGAAAAGGATGTCGCCGCTTCAGAAAAGAGGAATTCTCTGATGAAATTAACCTTGCCTTCGCAGAGTAAGGAGTGTCATCATGTTTCCGATCAGTGGAGTGATAAATGTTGTGACAGGTGTGATTCAAAGTGATGTTTGCTGTGTTATTTCTGTATATAGCCTCTCTTAAGAAACCTAACAGCCTTTAGTAGCTGCAGTATTTTAGCAGTAGCAAATAATTTGTCCAGCTTATAGTGGCATTAAGGAACAAACATAACAATCCTCTATGGTGTATAGGCAGTGGAACAACTTAAAAATGACCAACACTAAGTGTTACTATGAAGATGATGAGGATGATAAGGAAACAACACCAACCGCACCTTTCTTTCTCTTGCATTTTTGCCTTGCCATGATAAACAAACAGCCTGCTTCATTATGCAAAAGCTGTTACTGGACGCCGGGGGTGCCATCCACTGACACTTGCATAGAGAAACAGTTAGTCACTTGTTGAGTTTTTTTTTTTTTTTTTTTTTAATGAGTATGCAATGTGTATTAAACAGTCTCTTGCTGAGGGTTCCAAGCGGGTTAAACCGTTAGATGCACCCAAGTGTCACGTCCTTTGCTTTTCGCAGCTGTTGGCACTGCCAGGATAACCTTTGTGCTGTCCTTGCCAGGGAGTTTTGGTCCAGTTTTCTTTGATGACCAGATCCCCTGGTTTCGACAAAAGAAGGGTGCACTTCCCACGGTTCCTTTGTCACATTGTCCATCCTGGGAAGGGCAGTATGGGTAACATCTCTGTCAGTTGTCATTTTTTGCATATAATCAACCAGAAACCCATCCTCATCACCTAAGTTAAATGGCTTCAATAGTAGGGTTTGACATTCACAATTTTCCTATATTTTTCCTATTTTCCTAATCCATCTTTCATAATCGTATTTATGCATTATGCTAACCCTGTAGATTGTTGATGGTAAGCTAAATGGTTTCCTAGGTAAATGTTAGATACTAACAATTTGGGTACTGTACCTAAATGTGATATGATTTGATTTCCAAAGTGTATTCCACTAAATGTATTCCATTATCTAAGTGAATCAATTCAGCTATTCCAAATCTTGATATTGTTTCAGTTAAGGGTTTCAGTGATACCATAGCAGTATTTGGATTATTGCAACCCATAGCACTATTTGGAGTAGTGCAGGGGAAAGCCTTTGTCTATTTGGTAAGTATGTCAATAATTTCTAAACAACATTTTACCTTCACACTTATTTAGCTCAATGAGATCCATGCAAAGGTTTTGAAAAGACTAAGTTTATGCAGAGAACTTTTCTCATAAATTTGCATGGTATTCTGCTTCCTTATCAGTTTACCTTATTTTTTATAAACATGATATTTTTTCTTTACAATCATCTGCAAATATTTTCCAGCACATAATTTTCTCAAATACCCATGAATCTATTGATGTAAATTTAATAATAATAATAATTAAAATAAGTTTATTTATAAAACACTTTTCACAGACAGAGTCACAAAGTGCTTAACATGGTAAATAACAAAGCAAATAAAAATACAGGCACATAAAGCAGCAAAAGAACAAAATAGACAGTAAAAACACAGAAAAATACAGTCAACACATAGTTAATTAAAAAGCCAGGCTAAAAAGGTGGGTCTTTAGTTGCTTCTTAAAAACATCAATGGAAGGTGCAGATCTAAGTTCAAAAGGTAAGGAGTTCCAAAGTCTGGGAGCAACAGCAGCAAAGGCTCTATCGCCTTTGGTTCTGAGCCTAGTGCTAGGGACTACCAGTAGATTCTCATTAGAAGACCTGAGAGACCTGCTGGGATGGTGTAGATGGAGCAGGTCACTGATATAAAAAGGCACCTCATCATGAATGGCGTTGTAAGTAAGAACAAGAACTTTAAAATCAACTCTATAATTTACAGGAAGTCAATGCAAGGATGCCAAAACGGGAGTGATATGACAGAATCTACTGGACCAAGTTAGTAATCTAGCAGCAGAATTCTGGACTAACTGTAGGCGGTGTAAAGAGGATTTACTAAGACATGTGAAAAGAGCATTACAGTAGTCCAAACGTGAAGAAACAAAGGCATGAATAATAATTTCTAACTGACTGTAGGAAACCAATGACCTAATTTTGGATATAATCCTAAGGTGGAAAAAACAACTCCGGGTCAGAGACTTGACATGCTGATCAAAACTCATTGATTGGTCAAAAATGACACCAAGATTTTTTAGATTAGACCGTACATTAGAGCTTAATGAACCAATGCTATTAACTGTCTTAGGAATTAGAATATCAGGTGCAACAATAAGGACTTCAGTTTTGTCAGAATTAAGTTCCAAAACATTACTAGACATCCAGTCCTTAATTGCAGACAGACAATCGTGAATAATTTTTAAGCTGTCAACATGGTCAGGTTTAAAAGAAAAAAAAACAAAACAATTGTAAATCATCAGCATAGCATTGATAAGACACACCTTTAAATTAAAAATAAAAAGCGGACCCAGAATAGAACCCTGAGGCACCCCACAAGTTAAAGGAGCAGAGTCAGATGAATAAGAGCCAACAGCCACAGAAAAACTCCTACCAGAAAGGTAGGAGGAAAACCAATCCAGAGCTTTTCCAGAAATCCCTACCCAATCTTTTAGCCTTTGTAACAAAATGCAATGATCAAATGCTGCAGTAAGATCTAATAACACTACAACAGAGCATTTACCAGAGTCTGATGACGTTAAAATATAATTTGACACCCTAAGAAGAGCGATCTCTGTCGAGTGTTTCTGACAAAAACCTGACTGAAATTTGTCGAAAACATTGTGTTCAATCAGAAAGTCAGTGAGCTGCTTGGCAACAACTTTTTCTAAAAGCTTAGAAATAAAAGGAAGCTTAGAAATTGGCCTGAAGTTTTTAAAAACAGATGGACCAGTTATTTTTTTTTTTTTAAAGTGGCTGCACAACTGCATGTTTAAAATAGGAGGGGACACAATCAGATTCAAGTGAACTGTTAATGATATTAACCAAAGATGTATCCACTGAGCCAATTACCTCTTAACATTGAGGTAGGCAAGATATCTGAAGGACAGGAGGAGGATTTCATAGAGCCCACCAACACTAACAAATCCTCAAAAGAAATTGGGGTAAAATAACTTAAAATGGCTTGTCTATTGGGACAATCGAGGATTGGGGAAGAGGAATGAGTAAAACCAGCCCTAACAGCAGTAATCTTGTCAACAAAAAAGGAAAGAAACTTGTTACAGTCAATAATTGAATGAACAGGGGGAGCAGAACTGACAGGGTTAACTATACGGTCTATTGTGCTGAAGAGGATCTATGGATTGTTACTATTGTAAGAGATGATGTTGGAAAAATGAGAAGTTCTTTCCATTTTAATCATATTGTTAAATTCAATTAACAGTTCCTTAAGGTACAACTGATGCATCTCAAGTTTAGAGGACTTCCACAGTCTTTCCACCCTCTGACATTTACTGTACATCTAAAACAACAGAGATCTTCATTTAACCAGGGGGTTAAATTAACAGCATGGACAGTCCTGGTTTTAAAGTGAGCAACTACATCTAAGATGCTTGAACAGTGTGAGGTAAAAGAAGCAGACTAAGCTCTCAGTGTCTTCATCAGAGGATAAAACCACACTGCTGTCAAAGGCAGCAGAAAATTTCACAGCCAAAAATTGGTCAATGACACGAGAGCATTTTATACGCTTGCCAATGGAGCAGACTGATTTAAATGATAAATTAAAAAGAACACAAAAATGGTCTGACACAAAAATCTCACTAGTCTGAACGTTGTTCACGTTAAGACCAAATGTAAAAACAAGATCAAGTGTATTTCCTTTGATATGCGTAGAGCCAGATAGACACAAAACAAAATTAAATGATTCAATAATTCCCAAGAAATTAACTGCAAAACTGTCATTGGGATTGTTAATATGCAAATTAAAATCTCCAAGTAATAAAATCCGCTCTCAAATATAATAATAGACGTTAAAAATCGCTAAACTCAGGCAAAAAAGAGGAATGAACTCCTGGAGGGCGGTAGATTAAAACACAATAAAACGGGTCTGAGGAGCCAATTTTTAAAATCATCAGTTCAAACTCTGAAAAAGTTTCATAGCTCACCGTCCGTGTAACAAAGAGGCTCCGGTTCACGATGGCCAGACCACCGCCGCGGCCTGTCAATGTCGGAGCACAGGAGAAAGTACAATCTGGTGGACAAAGTTCAATTAAGGAGGTAAATTCCTCACTTCCTCACTAGAGACTGTTTTATCATCATCAGGTCAGTAAAAAACACCACCAAAGAAGGAGGAAATGGAAGAGATTAAAAAATCTCTGAACTTCATGTCAGAAGAACTGACCAAAGTGGCCAATCAACAGTTTAAACTATTTGGGCTAATGGAGGAAGTCTGAGAATTGAAATTAACAATTAAGGAAAGAGACAAAAAAATTGTAAACTTGGAGCAACGCATCGAGGATCTTGAACAATATACTCATATGGATGATTTAATCATTAGTGGACTAGACATTAAATATCAATCATATGCCAATGCTACAGCAGGAATGAGAGGTGAGGAGGCTCCCCTAAGTGAATCAGGTGCTGGAAAACAAGGTGTTTCAGTTCCTTGGAAGCAGAAACATAAAGGTTGATGTAAATGCAATTTCAGCCTGTAAAAGTTTACCCAGAAAGGATAATAAAACAAAGAAATCAATTGTGATGCGCTTTGTGAACAGAAGGATAAAGAATGACACACCGAGGTAGGCCAGAAAGCGATGGGGAACAGAAGTTTACCTAAAAGAACATTTAACAAAGATTAATGCTGAAATAGCACGGCAAGCACGGATGCTGAAAAGACAAAACAAGATACAAGCAACATGGACAAGAAACTGTAGAGTTTGGATCAAACTAAATGGAACACCTGAGGAAGCAAAGACCATAATAATAAGCAATCTCACTGACTTAAATAAATATAGATGAGCACTGATTAAGAAAATTAAGAGACTACGATTATCCATATCCACACACACGGCAAGAATAGTTCTTTTGTGACATACCATGTCAATGTACTTAAAAAAAACAGAACAAAACAAAAAACTTATGACTGACTTTAGCAGACATCAATCATCCCCAGTTGGAGGAAGTCATTTGACACAGAGTGAGGAAACTCAGACTCTGAAAATATGCCATTATGCTGAACATAAACTACAAGAGATGGAGAATGATATTGATCCTGATAACCACTTCTTCAATAATATTCATAATCACTGTGAATATTATACTGAAAAGCAATTCAAAAGTCAAGTGCAATGAGATGGTAAACTATCAATAATATACTTCAACAGCAGAAGTCTTAACAAAAACTTTCCACAGATTCAGGACTATTTCAAACAGCTAGATAGAAAATTTACAGCTATCACAGTCTCTGAAACTTGGCTTAATGAAGAGCAGGCTTCTCTGATGGCAATAGAGGGATATCAGATGTTTTATATTACTAGATCTCAAAAAAAGGGTGGTGGTGTTGCACTCTATATTGATGACCTGTATAGGTGTAAACTTGTAAATAGAATGTCCTTTGCACTACCAGGGATTCTGGAATGCGTTACTGTTGAGATTGACCAAGATAAAACAAAAACTTTAATTATAAGTTCTATATATAGAATGCCGGGAACTTGCATTGAGACATTCAGAGATAAGTTATTCGAGCTGTACAATAATATAACTAGTAAGAAAATGGTTGTAATCTATGGAGACTTCAATACTGATTTACGAAATCCATTTCAACAAAATGTAATTACAGAGTTCATGAATTCTATGTACAATATGAGTCTATATCCCACAATAACACATTCCAGTAGAATCACAGTTCACACTGCTACACTTATTGATAACCTGTTTGTTAATATTATTGATAAGAAAATAGAAAGTGGATTATTGATAAATGACATAAGTGACCATTTGCCAGTCTTTGCACTTATCCATGGCCACACGGGGGTCAATACAGAAAAAAAAACTTTAAAATCTTTCAGATACAAATCACAAAATGCAATCAGTTCTTTTAAAGAAGACCTGCTGAAGCAAGACTGGACAAAAGTCTATGTATCAGATGTAAATGAAGCCTATGACACATTCATGAACATTGTAACCACTCTTAATGAAAAAAAAAATGTCCATTAGTAAAGAAAAAGCTGAAACAGAAATTTGTCGACAAGCCATGGTTAACCAAGGGATTACAAAAAGTGTGTAAAAAGAAAAAAAAAATCATTATATAAAGCTTTTCTAAAGAAAGGGACAAAAGAAGCAGAGCAGTGGTATAAAACATACAAAAATAAGTAAATATATATAATGAGATGTAGTAAAAGAGACTATTACAATAAAGAACTGGAGAAAAACAGAATTAACATAAAAAAAAAAACATGGGCAATACTTAACAATATTCTTGGAAATAAAAACAGAAATACAAGCTACCCAACCAATCTTTCATAAAAAAAAAAAAAAAGACTCAGAGTGTGAATGCAGTCTCACCTGCAGATGAATTTAATACATTTTTTGTGAACATTGGTCCTAATTTGGCTTGAGAAATACCCATTATGGCATCTACAGGTGATACAATAAGCAAAAACATTGCTATAAAAGATTCCATTTTCATAAAGAACACAGACGAGAGCGAGGTCACTGAAATTGTTAAATCATTTAAAAGTAAAACATCTTCAGATTGTGATGGTATTGACATGCTTTTAGTCAAAACTATCATTGAATGCTTAGTGAAGCCGCTGACATATATTTATAACCTGTCTTTCCAAACAGGTATATTTCCCAGTGCAATGAAAATAGCCAAAGTAATTCCGATATACAAGACGGGTGACAGAGGGGAATTTTCAAACTATAGACCTATTTCACTATTGCCGCAATTTTCCAAGATACTTGAAAAAATATTCTGTGAGAGAATTGACAACTTCATAATGAAGAATAATATATTGTGTGAGCAGCAATATGGGTTCTGACACAAGAGGACAATTGCATTTTCTCTAATGGAATTTACAGAAAAAATATTAACTGCCATTGAAAATAAAGAGCATTCAATTGGGGTATTCCTGGATCTTAAAAAAAGCATTTGATACAGTGGATCATAATTTATTATTAAACAAACTACAAAACTATGGTATTGGGGGGTAGCACTGTCCTGGTTATGTAGTTACTTAAAGAACAGATATCAGTATGTATGTGTTGGTAACAAAAACTCACAGTTACTGAAGGTTACTTGTGGAGTCCCACAGGGTTCAGTTTTGGGGCCATTGTTATTCAATATGTATATAAATGATATATGTAAAGTTTCAGAAAAAATGGATTTAATATTGTTTGCAGATGACACTAATTTATTATGCAGTGGAAGCAATTTGGAACAACTTTTGGATACACTCGGAAAGGAATTAGGAAAGCTTAAACTGTGGTTTGATTCAAACAAATTAAAGTTCAATCTAAGTAAGACAAAATTTATAATTTTTAACAACCATCACAACAACTCAGTTTCTAAACTCAATGTAAATGGTGTAGAGATTGAAAGAGTATCCGAAATTAAATTTCTTGGAGTAATAATTGATAATAAACTGTGTTGGAAGTCACATATTAATTTTATTAAAGGTAAAATATCCAAATCAATCGCAATGCTACACAGAGTGAAATATTTGCTGAATCAACCCACACTATATACTTTGTATCATTCATTAATACTCCCATACATGACATATTGTACTGAAGTATGGGGAAATGCATATAAAACAAACATATATGCAATCTTTCTGCTTCAGAAGAGAGCTATTAGAATAATAAACAAAGCTGCTTACAGGGAACCAACAAACCCACTTTTTCTGGAATTTAAAGCTCTCAAGTTGAAAGATCTGGTTGATTTTAAAACTGCAGTAATAATGTTTAAAGTGAAGACTCTATCACTGCCCGCAAATATGCAAAAGTTGTTCCAAATAAGGGAGAAACAATATTATTTCAGAGGAACATGTATATTTCAAAAACCTTCAGTGAGAACTAACACCAAGCAACACTGTGTTTCAGTGCAAGGAGTCAGATTGTGGAACGCTTTTGGACCTGAATTAAAATCATGTACAATGCTTGGACAATTTAAACAAAAAATAAAAGAAGAAATACTCCAAACATATATACAAGATGGCATGTAAAATCACATAAGAATTATCATATTCAGTCTGTGTTGTGCTGTTGCTGTCACACCTCGCCGCTCATCTGCGGCGCCAGCTGCACGCACACCTGCACATCATCAGCGGCGAGGGATTTAAGCCGCCTCGCCCTGGGCTTCGGCCTGAAGCCGTCAGACTTCGCTCGTCACTACTGCTGTGAGTAACCTCTACCACTTCAGCAAATATATCAGTAAGAAGCCCTTACCTTTTCCTCTTCAAGTCTGCTCCCCTGTGCACAGGTGGATTTCCCGGCGGCGGACCATTCCTCTCCGTCTCCACTCCCTCGCTGCTGCACCGGGCTCTCCAGGTCGCTGTCTACCGGACCTCGTCCTTGCTGTGCCAGCCACCTGCTACTCCAAGTAAGCTTATCACTATTTTAACATCTCCTGTGTTGGTGTGTGCCCGTCACCCTTCTCCCTGTGCTTCTCCCATAGGGTTGTCCGGCTGTACGGTCTCCTGCCTCCGTGCCCGACGCAGACGCCACCACCAATACATGCACATCTCGCAGACACACATTCATACACACTTGTTGTTAATAAAGCTATTGGATCTACTCTGAGCCTGCGTGTGCGTCTCCTGAGCCGTGCATTATGTCAGTACGGCTTCAGCAGAGCGGCTCGGCAGACGGCGGGCTCACACGCCGACTTACCACTCTCGAGGCTCGAGTGGACCTAATAGCTTACCAGCAACAGGTGATTTTAAACCAGTTAACCATTATCGCTAACCGATTGGGACGCTTGGACCCCCAACAGCCGTTCCCCCCGGCTCGTCAGGGTGGCGCGGCTCCTGCTGCTCCAGCGGCCGTCCAGCCAGCTCCGGTAGCACCGGCTCGGCTCACGCCCATTCCGACCCCCGCCCGCTTTAGCGGTAAGCTCGGCGGTGCGCGGGGGTTCATAATGCAGTGTGAGTCCGTGTTCCACCGTGTGCCCGGAGATTTTCCTTCAGATCATAGCCGAATTGGCTACATTGGGAATCTCCTAGAGGGGCGAGCTCTAACTTGGGCTTACGCCGTAATGGCGAGGCCCAGTTACGCCACCCTCACCTATGACCAATTCGTGAGACAATTCCTGGAGGTCTTTGATCATTCTCGTACCGAGACTGTCCAGGTCGATCGGCTTCTCAGTCTCCAGCAGGGAAGCCGGTCGGCAGCGGACTATGCGATCGACTTCCGGGTAGCGGCGGAGGAATTGGGCTGGGATGAACGTTCATTCTGCGGCCTCTTCCTCCGCAGTCTCAATGATGATCTGAAGGATGAACTGGCTGGGCGGGACATCCCGGAGACTCTAGCGGAGCTAACGTCCCTAGCCATCAGTTTGGATAACAGGCTGCGCGAGCGCTCCTCGGGGCGGAAGTCGTCTTCTTCTCGCTCTCGTGGTGCCTCGTCGCGCCTGTTCCAAGCTCGCCCCCTGGCGATGCCGCCACCATCGTGCCCCGAGGAGTCGGAGCCGATGGTGATGGGCTGGACAAAGCTCCCCCCTGCGGAGAGACAACGCCGCCGTGAGTTGGATCTCTGCATGTATTGCGGAGATAGTCAACACACGGTGGAGCTTTGCCCACGGAAAGCCAACCGGCGGGGTCCACGAGTCACTGTAGGGGGCCTCGCGGACATCAATCGGTTAAATCCCCTCTCCCAATTGAAGCTGCCCGTGCGATTTTGTCACAACTCCACTGGGCATCTCACCCACGCACTGGTGGATTCGGGCGCGGAGGGCAGTTTTATTTCACAAAGCCTGGCAACCCGATTGGGCATCCGTTGCCAAGTTCTCAAATCTCCTCTCGCCCTAGTCAACCTCTCCCATGTCTCCCTGGGGAGAGTAACACATCAGACCCTCCCTGTTTCTGTGATCATCTCTGGGAACCACCGGGAGGAGATGACCTTCTACGTCCTCCCCAACTCTGTGTCGCCCGTCATCCTGGGATACCCCTGGCTACGCCTCCACAACCCCGTCTTGGATTGGAAGTCCGCCAGGGTGTCGGCATGGAGCACATTCTGTATGAGCACCTGCTTACAGTCCGCTGCCTGCTCTCCGTCCTCTTTCCCAACACCTACGGACCCCGCGCCCCCGGACCTCTCCCTGGTGCCATCGGAATTTCACGACCTGGGTATGGTATTCAGCAAGTCCAAGGCGATGTCTCTTCCTCCACACAGACCCTACGACTGTGCAATAAACATCCGCCAGGGGGCACCCTTACCCTCTGGGCGACTCTACAGCCTGTCGGCGCCGGAGAAGGAGACCATGAATGCCTATCTCAAGGAATCGCTGAGTGCTGGAATTATCCGTCCCTCGTCATCACCATTGGGGGCAGGATTCTTCTTCGTGGGCATGAAGGACGGTTCCCTCCGTCCTTGCATCGACTATCGCGCCCTAAATGATATCACAGAGAAGGATCGCTACATCCTGCCCCTCATGGACACCGCCTTCCACTCCCTCCAGGGGGCGACTTGGTTCACCAAGCTAGATCTACGCAGCGCATACCACCTCGTCCGGATCCGGGAGGGAGATGAGTGGAAGACAGCCTTCCGTACCCCGAACGGCCACTTCGAGTACCTGGTGATGCTGTTCGGGTTGACCAACGCTCCAGCCGTCTTTCAGCACCTAATTAATGACGTCCTCCGGGATTTCATTGGCCTTTTTGTGTTCGTCTACCTGGATGACATCCTCATCTTCTCCAAATCCAGGGACGAGCACCGGGTCCATGTGAGGCGGGCCCTCCAAAGACTGCTGGAGAACCGGTTGTATGTGAAGGCCGAAAAATGCGAATTCTACGCTAAGACAACATCCTTCCTCGGGTTCATCATCTCCCACGACCAGGTGCTTCCGGACCCAGTGAAGGTGAAGGCGGTGGTGGAATGGCCTACACCTGCATCGAGAAAACAGGTGCAACAATTCATCGGGTTTGCAAATTTCTACCGCCGCTTTGTTCCTAATTTTGGCACCATCGTCGGCCCGCTGATCCACCTCACATCTCCTAAGGTCCCGTTCCGGTGGACCGAAGAGGCCGTGGCTGCTTTTCAGGCGCTGAAGGCGGAGTTCTCCTCCTCCCGGGTCCTTAGCCAAGTCAACCCGGCGCTGCAGTGCATCGTGGAGGTGGACGCTTTGGACACAGGAGTGGGGGCGGTTCTATCCCAGCGGTCGCCAGGTGATGGAGTCAAACGGCCCTGCGCCTTCCTCTCCCGGCGCTTGTCCCCGGCGGAGCAGAATTACGACGTGGGGGACAGAGAGCTCCTCGCCATCAAGCTCGCGCTGCAGGAGTGGCGTCACTGGCTAGAGGGGGCGGACCTGCCGTTCGTGGTCCTGACTGACCACAAGAACTTGGAGTACCTGAGATCTGCCAAGCGTCTGAACGCCCGCCAGGCGCGCTGGTCCTTGTTCTTTGCCAGGTTCCGCTTTAACATCACCTTCAGGCCTGGCTCCAAGAACGGCCTGCCCGACGCCCTCTCTAGGCAATTTGCCCCTGAGGAGTCTGAGGACACGGTCCACACCGTCCTACCCAGGTCGTGCGTCGTGGGAGCCGTCACCTGGGACATAGAAAGCAAGATCCGGAAGGCGCAGGAAGTGGAACCTTACCCTGGCGGCGGACCGGAGGGGAGGCTGTTCGTGCCATCCATGGTTCGGGGGGAGGTCATCCACTGGTTGCATACGTCCAAGCTCACCTGCCACCCTGGTTCCTCCCGGATGATCGACCTCCTTCAACGGTCCTTCTGGTGGCCGGGCCTGCGGAGGGACGCTGCCCGCTACGCCCGGGCCTGCCCAGTATGTGCCACCAGCAAGTCAGGTAATGCCCCTCCAGCGGGTTTGCTCCAGCCTCTGCCCGTCCCTGGCAGGCCCTGGTCGCATATCGCCCTGGATTTCGTCACCGGACTCCCAGTCTCAAACACCTTCGACACCGTCCTGACCATCGTGGACCGCTTCTCCAAGGCAGCACACTTCATCCCGCTACGGGGTCTTCCATCCGCCCTGGAGACGGCGGACCTCCTAGTCCAGCACGTGGTCAGGCTGCACGGGATTCCGGTGGACTTGGTCTCGGACCGGGGGCCCCAATTTTCCTCTGAGGTTTGGAGGTCATTCTGCAACGCCCTGGGAGCCAAGGTGAGCCTCTCCTCCGGCCATCACCCCCAAACCAACGGGCAGTGCGAGCAGACCAACCAGGAGCTAGAGGCTGCGCTCCGCTGCGTCACTGCGTCCAAACCTACGTCCTGGAGTAACCATCTCGCCTGGGTTGAGTACGCCCACAACACCGCCCACTCTTCTGTTACAGGGATGTCTCCCTTTAAGGCGTCCCTGGGTTACGACCCCCCTCTTTTCCCAGCGCAGGAGAGTGAGGTAACGGTCCCCTCAGTTCGGGCGCACCTCAGACAGTTCCGCTCCATCTGGGCGTCAGCGCGCAGTGCGCTTTTACGCACGCCGGAGCGCAACAGAACCACGGCGGACCGGCACAGAAGACCTGCCCCAGCGTACCAGGTGGGTCAGCATGTCTATGTGTCAACCCAGGACGTAATTTTAAAGGGCAAGAGGAGGAAGCTGGCACAGCGTTTTATGGGCCCATACCCCATCACCAGGATTATCAACCCGGTGGCTGTGCGTGTAGCTATTCCCCCCTCCCTCCGCATCCATCCCACCTTCCACGTATCCAAGGTGAAGCTGGCAGTCTCCGACCCCCTTTGCCCTCCTCCTGCTGCGCAACCCACGCCCCGGATGATTGATGGCCATCCGGCCTGGCCTGTCTCCTCCATTCTGGACTCCTGGCGCCGGGGTCGTGGGTTGCAGTACTTGGTGGACTGGGAGGGTTATGGGCCTGAACATCGGCAGTGGGTACCCTCGTCGTTTGTGTTGGACCCATCCCTCATTACTGAGTTCCACCGAGCGCACCCGGAGAAACCATCGCCAGGAGGCGCTGCTAGAGGGGGGAGTACTGTCACGCCTCGCCGCTCATCTGTGGCGCCAGCTGCACGCACACCTGCACATCATCAGCGGCGAGGGATTTAAGCCGCCTCGCCCTGGGCTTCGGCCTGAAGCCGTCAGACTTCGCTCGTCACTACTGCTGTGAGTAACCTCTACGACTTCAGCAAATATATCGGTAAGAAGCCCTTACCTTTTCCTCTTCAAGTCTGCTCCCCTGTGCACAGGTGGATTTCCCGGCGGCGGACCATTCCTCTCCGTCTCCACTCCCTCGCTGCTGCACCGGGTTCTCCAGGTCGCTGTCTACCGGACCTCGTCCTTGCTGTGCCAGCCACCTGCTACTCCAAGTAAGCTTATCACTATTTTAACATCTCCTGTGTTGGTGTGTGCCCGTCACCCTTCTCCCTGTGCTTCTCCCATAGGGTTGTCCGGCTGTACGGTCTCCTGCCTCCGTGCCCGACGCAGACGCCACCACCAATACATGCACATCTCGCAGACACACATTCATACACACTTGTTGTTAATAAAGCTATTGGATCTACTCTGAGCCTGCGTGTGCGTCTCCTGAGCCGTGCATTATGTCAGTTGCTTAGTTGTTTTTTTTTTTTTTTTGTCACGTTTTGTCTTAGCTTTGTTCTGAATTGTAATCGCTCTTGTTTTGTTTTTCTTTTGAATTGGATAGAATATGGGTGGGTAATATAAGCTGCGGCTTCAGCCATCACCCATTTCGGATAACTTATGTTGAACTGTATAATCAGAGGAGTTATTGTTTAATTTGACCTTGTTAGATTTTTTCCCCCCTTTGTTATATTATTCTGTTCCTTTCTTTTAATCTTTACTTTTAATCTATCCGAAATAAAGATTCATTCATTCACTTCTCTGCCAAGTCTCAACAAGAAATAAAAAGTCCAGCCCTGCAGTAATGAATATATCATTCAAAAAGACTGATTTATTTGAGATGGAACGTGCGTTAAGCAACACCAGCTGCATGGGCTCTGTAACAGCAGCAGTCTCGCCAGGAATGGGGGCCGGTGAAAGTTTACTTAGGCACCTGCTGCCTGCAGGGGATTTCCTGGCTTGGAGCAGGGAGAAGGCCGGGTGGCACGGTAGAACAGGAAAAAACAGGCTGGAGAAATGATGGCCTTACTCCGGGCACACCCGAGGGCCATGATCCAGGAAAGAGGCCGGCTGCAGAATTAGGAGAAGACGAGGTGGAGCAAGCAAGATGGCGGAGCCGAGCAAGCCTTTGGGATTTCACCGCAGCACCTGCATGTCTTCCCAGAGGTTTGGACCGCTTTCTGCTGGTATAACCACAGCGGGGATCCCAGGTACCAACGGGAAGTTGCAAACGCAGAGACTGATGGAAGAATCTTCCCTCCTGATTATGATAGCCAAAACCCACCATGGAAGATCGAATATCCAGCAGCACTTGGCGATCATTAACAATGGCTGATTGCACATGATCCAGACATAATAACACAATCAAAAACAGGACAAACAAGCACGGCAACAAGTGGAGATGACCAGCAGCCAGAAACACAGGCGGTGTGGCACTCTTGCTGTAAATTTAACTTCTCCTATTGAATGTTGTGATTTCATTACCAAACGGTTTCACCTATATTTTTTTCTCTCCTACATTATTGATCATTTATTGATAATTTTTATTTACTATCTATTTTTCTGAGGATTTTTGCTAATTATTTCTTGCTAATTAATTGTTGTAGTACCCCCCCCCCCCGATGCATGGAGATGCACATGCATCAAAGTTACAGTGTACTTGTGTGATGGGTAGTGTCCTTTTTAATAGAAGAAGGAAATGTTGTGTGCCATTTACGCATATGTTTTACACATGGTTAATTTAGATGCAAGTTTGTGAGTAATATAACACCCCCCAAAATGAAGTTTTCTGTAATAATGGCTTCTTTTGTGAGTGTCCTCCCTTGACCTAGTTTACAGAGTTCAATTACGACAATTAATCCAGCTGTCTGTGCAGACGTAATGCGATTTAGCATTTATTTTAACTGAATCTGAATTAGTCATTAAGGCCACATCTGTCTGTCCTGTTGAACACAGACAGTTTGAATTTGTGTTGGTACATCTATGTGAAAGGGTAATGCCCCACTCCTTCTTTTAATGAAAAGGTGGACATATTGCTTAACCAGAATATGGGTTAATTTTGCACAAGGAATGTTTTACAGTATTTTCTATGTTTCTTCCTAAATTGTGGTGTGGTCTGTAGTCCCAAGGCATGGTTCGGCTGATGCCAAGCACCGGGAACACAGGCCAGCTCTTTAGCACGTCATTATCACACAACACAATTATTCCTTATTCCTGTCACATTTCTGAAATGTGATACTGTCATACCATTATCTGGTGAGAGGCGTCATTGCAATGTGTCAGATGTGTCCTGCAATGTAAAGTCATGTAAACACTGCATTTTCAAAGTCAAAGTCAGTTAAATTGATATACGTTATGTCATTGTCAATATCATTTGTTTTACTAAGCTTTGGGTCTACTTGTCACACTATTGTAATGGTCCTCTGTGAGGTCCTCCCTCCCTCATGCTGCCACTGACCCCCAGCCAATGAGCCTGATGGCCAGGATGATGATAAAGTGCTGTTCCCCTCGCCACAGCCAGCCTGCCCCACACCGCTGCCAATCCTCCTGTCAACCACAAACGTGTAATGCCAGGGCCATCCTGTAAAAAAAAAAAAAAAAAAAAAATGGGGGAAGCCCGAGGTGACCCCCTGTCCGTGTGTTAGAATTCACACCAACGGGAGTGCAAATTTTGTCCCTCCATAAATTGTTTTTGCAAGTGTTACTGTTATAGTCATTCAGCTTTTGTCCTTTAAAATTTTGACAGTGCTTATTCCACCGTTGATTATAACTGTTAATGCTAAGAAACACAAGTGAATTGTTTTTGTGTATCTTGGTCACCAGGGATTATTTAGAAATAAAGCTAATGGTGATCTTGTGTAAGCATTACTACTCAAGGATTATGATGAAATTTTTTTATTTTTTTTATTTTGGTGATTCATTTTCAGTAGGTTAGAGAGCCCTCTGTTTGATATTTAGTAGCCTCAGGTAAATCATATGCACAAACATTGTCATCATCACCTTGTTCTGTGTTTTGAATCATCTAATATAAGCTGTAGTTCAAGCTATCAGCCATTGGGCATTATTAAGTGACAGCATTATTCCATAATCTTCATTGCCATGCTGATTGCAGTGATTAATATGCATGCAATTTTACTTAACTTATCGGCTTATCCGGCATGGCTTGGTTGTTGATGGGAGGAGTGGGGTGAGCAGGGGCGAGGCGACATTGTTCGCTGGGTTTCTGGGACATGGTCATGGCTGAGCAGCAGAATAGCGTTGCAGGGGAATGGAGAAACCCAGTTGTTGTCATGTCAGACCCATAGGCTGTCACCCTTTTTCCTTGTAAAGTACACTGTTATCCCTCGGTCAGGGAGATAATGCAACTGAGTGAATAAAAATTGCAGTAATACTGCAAAAATTGAATAAAAATAGCCCAATGTTGTTCATCTGCCCTCAGGCGTCCCAAAAATTAAAAGTAAAAACCCAAAATAAGGAAAAAAATCTGGTAACCGAAAATGTTGGCTTCAAAAATATGAGAATATTTACCAGTTATGCAACATTAGATTCAAAACCCACAAAATTAGATTGAAAAACCCACAAAAAGAAACTGTAAAACTCATAAGCTTTGCAAAAATACCCATATATGTATATATATTTTTTCCCCTTCTTCTCACTCACTCACTGTCAGACACTAGGGCCCACACACACACACATACAGCTCTCTCCCTTTATCTCTCCAAGATCACTTTTGGGCAGCTGCTGACACACAGAAACAGTAAGATAGCCTTAAAACAAGCTTGAAATGGCAACCCAAATTACTTGTAAAAACAAACCTGGCAACCCAATGTTCTCCTGTCAACTTTTTGTCTACCGCTATGCGAACACAATTCAGTTTCTTACCCCAAATTATTATTTGCAAGCTCCCAAAATTAAAAGCATTACTCCGTGAGACAAAAATCACATAACCGTCCCCTTACACTCCACAATAACCAAAAAACAAAACAATGGACAAACACCGCTTCAAACCATCGCAGCACTTGTACTTGCGCCTCTGCGGTCTCACCAGGACAAACCATATAACACAGAACAACCAGACTATCAAAACTGCAGTTATTTTTAAACCAGCGCAATAACAAAAAAATTAAACATTACCAGTTCACTCAAGTCAGTGCTCACTGCAATTCCTTTCAGAATCTTGCATCATTTTTTTCAAATCAAATGCTCACTGCAGCCGAATGGCAGAATCTTGCCCAGACTTGATCAACACTCACTGCAATATTGTAGGACAGAATCTTACCCCTATTAATATCTCAGGGCTCACTGCGCAATATTAAACAGTCTCTTGCATTAATTTAAGTGCACAACACCCCTAAGCACCCAACTCGCTGACACGAACGTAATGCCCCAAACCAAAACCTCGGATCGACCAGAGTTAAGGTGAGCAGAAGTTAACCAGGCTTTGCGGTGTTAAAGCACTTAGGAAAACATTACACCCTCAGAGAATCTTTCACCCCAGGGGACACTGTGGCACACATATGCACATATGTATATCACTTCATGCTTCATATGTATACCACTTTAGGCTTCACATCTTAGATTGAACAAAGAACTGGGTCTCTTTGGAGATAACAGGAGGATGTGAAAGTTTAGGCTTTGGTATGCAAAGAGACGGCCTGGGGGGATTTTCCTGGCCACCAGAGGTTGGGGGTGGAGGTGATAAGATCTGAAAGAAGATGCATTGTTACTTGGGATTAAATACAATGTGACTGTGTGCTTTGAAGTCCTGAGGTATTTAAAGGACGAATGTCTGGGTTTCTTCTTCTTTCTGTTTTTGATGATGTTGGAAGATGTGAATAAACCTGACTCGTGAGATGAACTCTGCCTCGTCATTTTCACATTTTCCACACTGGTGACCCTAAGACGTATCATGAGTGAAAGAAATTCCCCCGAGCCAGCCGGGTCAGGAGCTCCCAGCCAAGCGTATGCCGCCACCGTCCAGCTACCGGACTTTTGGCGAGACAACCCGCGCTCCTGGTTCCACTTGGTCGAAGCACAGTTCGCCCTCTGGGGGATAACGGTAGATGACACGAAATTCTACCATGTGATTGCCAAGCTCGACAACCGCACGGCTCGGCATGTGCAGAGCCTTGTGGAGCAGCCACCGGCCGACGACAAATACGGCGGTTTGAAGGCTGCGCTCATCCAGCGCTTCACTCCCTCAGTCCAGGAGAGAGCGGAGAGGCTCCTGGCTCTGAACGACTTGGGAGATGGCACGCCCATTGACCTGATGGAGAACATGCTGAGCTTGAGGGGCTCAGACAACGACGACTTCATCTTCACCCACATTTTCCTGAGAACCCTACCTTCGGCCATGAGAGCGACCCTGGCCAGTTCGCCGTTGTTGGCCCAGCGGGACTTACCATCGCCGCTTTGCAGAGAAGGCACGCAAATGTATACCACCGTGCCAGTTCAAGCGCTCGGGAAACGCCAAGACCAGAGGTCGGTAGCAGCTGCGGCCCTCGATGAAGAGAACAAGCTGCTCTACTTGATGGATGCGCGTTCGGGGAGGCAATTCCTCGTGGACACAGGCTCCCAAGTGAGTTTCATCACGCCTACCTCCGCTGACCGGCTGGCGGGCCCCGGAGGTCACGGGGCGTCAGCAGCGAACGGCTCAGAGATTAAGCCCTTTGGTGAGAGGAACCTGCTTCTGTCCCTACACGGCCGTACATTTGAGTGGACTTTTGTTATAGCTGCAGTGAGTTTCAATATGTTGGGGGCTGATTTTCTGTGCTCACATGGTTTGTTGGTTGATCTTGCTAACAGGCGCCTGGTTAATGCACTTTCCCTTTATTCTATTCCCTGTGCAGCCCGAGTGACCCCGCCCACAGCACAAGCCAACGTCGCAATGGCAAGCGGTAAGTTCCACACACTGCTCACTCAGTTCCCAGCACTCACGGTCCCCACGTTTTCAGCAGCCGTCGCTAAACACGGAGTGGAACATTTTATTACTACCACCGGACCGCCCGTTTTTGCAAAAGCTCGGTGGTTGGATTCAGCTAAACTGACCATAGCGCGCGAGGAGTTCACCAACCTGGAAAAGTTGGGCATCATCAGGCGTTCGAACAGCCCATGGGCTTCCCCGCTTCACATGGTCCCGAAAGCTGATGGCTCGTGGCGACCTTGCGGAGATTTCCGCAGGTTGAACAATGCCACAGCGCACGACCACTACCCAATCCCGCATATCCAAGATTTTTCCGTTCATTTGGCGGGGGCGCGCGTTTTTTCTAAGATAGATTTGGTCCGCGGGTACCAACAAGTCCCAGTGCGCGCTGAGGACATACCCAAAACAGCGGTAATAACTCCGTTTGGCTTATTCGAGTTTTTGCGCATGCCGTTTGGGCTTAAGGGCGCTGCGCAGACGTTCCAACGCATGATGGACGCGGTGTTGCGCGATCTCCCCTTCGTATTCATCTACCTGGACAACATCTTAGTAGCCAGCGCGTCCGAAGACGAACACGAAAACCACCTCACGGCAGTTTTCCGGAGGTTGGGAGAGCACGGGTTAATAATCAACCCAGCAAAGTGTCAGTTCGGGGTGACGCAGATTGATTTTTTGGGGGCATCGCGTCTCCCCAGAAGGAGCGGTTCCGCTGCCTGACAAAGTGCGCGCGGTAACAAATTTTCCCCAGCCACAAACAGTCAAGGCGTTACAGGAGTTTTTGGGAATGGTGAATTTTTATAACCGTTTCCCCCACCACCCGCGCAGCGCAGCTCATGCAACCATTGTATGCCGCACTAAAAAAACAAAAACCCACAAATAAGATCGAATGGTCTCCGGAGCGAGAGCGAGCATTCTCTGAGGTCAAAACAGCCCTGGCAAACGCTGCGTTGTTCGGGGGTTGCCACAAGCTTTTACACAACAAATAGATTTACTCACTTCCAAGACGCCTTTAGGGTTCTTAGACCTGTCACCCAGTCCGTTCCAGTGCCCCAGTTCGAAATGCCTTCACTGCAGTAATGCTGAGTCTTGTACCCAGCCTGGGAAGGTCTTTCATCAACTGTGCACTCGCTGAAATCAGGCAGAGGTGCCGGAAGGACGGAGGTATGTGGATCCGCTGTTTGGTGCGCCAAATGATAATTTAATAATTTTGAGCATAATTATTCTGAGTTATAAATCAGGTGGAGTATTTGGATTTAAGTATATTTATTAAACCCCATGGCTATTGGGGGAGCGATTACATGAGCGTGAAACTTAGTCACACGCACCTAACTTCTGAACATACATTTCTGAATCTGGTGTTTTTATCGTGTGGGTAAACAAGGCCTTGAGCTATCTGCAGAACCATTCAGAGACATCTCGGAGACAGTCTAAGTGCCTATCACAGTCCTGGTATCCTAAACAGAGCAGGTCAATATATCCTGGGTCATTATTTACGTCTTAGATGACCTGCAGTCTCAGGCATTTGCACGCACATCCTGAAGGCCACAGATAAACAATAATTGCTCACAGAAACACACCAAGACTATATCAGACACACACACGCATATATATATATATATATACAGTATATATATTGTGAAAATGTGTCAATGACGAGGCAAGGTTTTGTCTCAAGGCATGTTTTAGAATCAGAATCAGAATCAACTTTATTGCCAAGTATGCTTACACATACAAGGAATTTTACTTATCACTAAGGTGCGCTCATGTTAAGCGCTCCCTAATGACGCGGCAGCCATACAGGTGCCTCATACAGTGGGGGGTAAAGAGGGGGAGGGAGAGGGGTGACACATTGGGCAGAGAGAAAAAAACAAAGTTATCAAAATAGAGCTCGAGTGAGCAAGATTGTGATCACATAGAAAAAACCCCTCTAATTGCACACTTAGCAGACAAGATACTGATCCACACATTAACAAAGCAAGAGAGAGACCAGTGTGTGTATGTCAGTCATGTGATATCAGTGTGAATGCAGTGTGATGTATCAGTTACTGGTGCACAACAAAAAATCCTCTCCTAGGCAACGACTAGATGTTATGTCCATGTATTCTAAACATAGATAACATGTCCACAGAGTTCATCTCTCTTCAGTGCATGTCAGATGGTAAAATTCCATGTTAGTCACATGATGACGCTGTCCTTGGAGAGTACAGATTGCTGCACATTAGAATGTTTGGGTTAGAGAGAAGCCAAAACTCCTTTCTGTTTTATCTCTTCTCCTGGAGGAATGAGTTCTCCCAAGGACGCCGAATCAAGGCCTGATGAGCACAGTTCACTTAGAGCATAGAAATTTCATCTCTCATGCGATTCTGTGCATCACAATTTATATTAACATTCACAGGCTTTAAAACCATTCCCTGGAGAGCACCCAGCGACTCCGAGATGTTTCCCACCTTCCGATTCAGTTCGCCATTTGCCGCTATCAGTGCTCTCCCCAGCTGGTCGAATTGTTGAAGGAGCTTCGCCGGGTCCGCATTTTGATTAGCTCTTTCCAACTTCTTTAATTTCCGATACACCAGGAAAACTCCAAAGCCAAACAACAGAAATCCTGTGATCATGAAGCCAAACAGGTAGATGTCTTCCACATCCTCAATCGAAAGATCACACAGACACAGGAGTTTCCAATTGTCCCATGAGTCTCTCACATAACCCGCAGCTGAAGTGCCTGCAGGACACCTGGGCTCCCTCGGGCCCGATTTTCTGTTTGAAAAAGTGGTGTCAATTGCATTTAAAGCCCAGCTCACCAATTCCATAATTTTCCGTTTGGATTGAGATCAGCGAGAAGGAGAGCGAGACACAGACAGGACACAGCAAGCTGGGATCAGTCAAGGGAGGCGGAGGAGGAGAGGAGAAGAAATGCGTCTGCTCTCTCTGAAAGCCGGAAATTTATGTTTATTACACATTCGCCATCATCGATCAAGTTGAAAAAGAGGAACTCTCAGACAAATTCGTTCCTTATATACCCAGGCTTTCACAGCTCACAATTCACATGCATTAACATCACAAATCACAATGCATTTCCTCTTTAATCCTTCAGCCTCCCCCTCTCCGTCCTTGGCCAACAAAGGGTCCCCTACACAGTCTCTAGACACACAAAGGATCCTCCCAAGGCCGTCTCCTGCATAACAAGGACTACACTTTCACACCCTCCTGTTATCTCCAAGGAGACTCAGTTCTTTGTTCTATTCTGAGATGTGAGGCATAAAGTAATACACATGTGTGGCCACATGACCCCCCCAAACATCTAAGATGGAACAACAGAATAACAGTCTGCATGTCATGATAAAATCATTACACATCAGCCCACCTGCTGCTTGGGCCTCAGTCTTCTCCCGTATCTGCTGTAAGCAGGATTCACCACCTCTGCGGCGCCGTCATGCTGGGGAGCTGCTGTCTGGGGGTGAAAACTGTTTGTCAGTCCCTGTGGGTGTTCCGGGGAATTTCCCCGAGGGGTTCTACTGCGCTGAGGGGCCCTGGCCAACAGCACCTGCTCGTCCGCCACCACAAAAGTGGGTTTGAGTCTGTTTATGCCAATCTTTTCCCTCCTGCCCCCCAAATCTAGCAAAAAATGCTTGTCCCCTGTTTCCAGCACTCTGAATGGTCCATCATAAGATGGTCGCAGCGGGGGGCGATGAGCATCGTGTCTGACAAAAAACAAACTCCGCGTTTTTCAAAGTTTTAGGCACAAAAACCCGTGGAAAACTGTGGTGAACGGGGCCGGGCAGCGTGCCCGATTCCGTGCCATGCTGCAACAGCTGAGACGGGGAGCTATCTGGCGCAGGATTATCTGGGAGAAACTCCCTGGGCAGCCGAAGTGGCTGTGCGAAAACTAGCTCAGCCGGGGAGGCTTCTAAATCCTCTTTAGGTGCGGAACGCAACCCCAATAAAACCCACGGTAGCCTGTCTACCCAATTTGCATCCGTCAGTGATGCTCAGAGAGCCGCTTTCAGCGACCTATGAAAATGTTTGCATAACCCATTAGCCTGCGGATTGTACGCGGTTGTGCGGTGAATCGCTACCCCCAGGCTGCGGGCCATTGCTGACCAAAGTTCGGAAACAAATTGCGGACCCCTGTCGGATGTAATGTCCGACGGGACTCCAAAACTCGCCACCCATGCTGTTAAAAAATCGCGCGCCACCTCCTCGGCTGTGGTTGACGCCAGTGGAACCACTTCAGGCCAGCACGTGGTGCGGTCCACCATTGTCAGAAGATGTGTGCACCCCTGTGACGGCGGAAGGGGGTCCACGAGGTCCACGTGAACATGATCGAACCTCTTAGCCGGGATGTGAAACGGCTCCAAAGGAGCCCTTGTGTGTCTGTGTACCTTGGCACGTTGACACGCCATGAAGGGCTGCAGCCCACTCTTTAACTTGTTTACGAAGGTTCGACCACACAAATTTCTCTCCTACCATTTTGACTGACGCGCGCATTCCCAGGTGTGCCAAAGAATGGATCGAGTCAAAAACGTGGCGGTGCCACGCGGCCGGTACCACGGGACCCAGTCGCCCCGTGGAGACGTCGCAGATTAGGGGGGGCATGCCGTCTTGCAGCACCCTGTTCTCCAGCCTTAACCCTGTTGGTCCAGACTGGAGCGCGCACACATCCGCGTCACCGACCTGCTCCGCGGCCATGGCTGCGTAATCTATCCCTACACGGACTGGGGCCGCCACGACACGCGAGAGACAGTCTGCCACTACATTCAGCATACCCGCCACATGCTGAATATCGGTAGTAAACTCTGAGATGGCGGCCAGCTGTCTCTGCTGCCGGCCTGACCACGGTTCCGAAACCTTGGCCATCGCGAAAGTTAACGGCTTGTGGTCCACGAACACGGTGAAACCGCGTCCCTCCAGCCAGAACTGAAAGTGGCGAATGGCCAAGTGAAGTGCTAACACCTCCCTGTCGAACGTGCTGTATTTACGTTCACTATTGCGCAAAGTCTTGCTGAAAAAGGCGAGCGGCTGCCAAGCCCCGGCTACATGTTGCTCCACGACCGCCCCTATGGCCACATCTGACGCGTCGGTAGTGAGCGCTATGCCACTACCTAGACCCAACGGCGCACCTAGGCCGTTGGGTCTAGGTGCGCCAACAACGCAGCATTTGTCAGGGCTGTTTTGACCTCAGAGAATGCTCGCTCTCGTTCCGGAGACCATTCGATCTTATTCGCGGGTTTTTGTTTTTTGAGCGTGGCGTACAATGGTTGCATGAGCTGCGCTGCACGGGGGAGGAAACGGTTATAAAAATTCACCATTCCCAAAAACTCCTGTAACGCCCTGACCATTTGTGGCCGGGGAAAATCTGTCACTGCACGCACCTTGTCAGGAAGCGGAACTGCTCCTTCGGGAGAGACGCGATGCCCCAAAAAATCAATCTGCATCACCCCGAACTGACACTTTGCTGGGTTGATTATTAAACCGTGCTCTCCCAACCTCCGGAAAACTGCCGCGAGGTGGTTTTCGTGTTCGTCTTTGGACGCGCTGGCTACCAAAATATCGTCCAAGTAGACGAACACGAAAGGGAGGTCGCACAGCACCGCGTCCATCATGCGTTGGAATGTCTGTGCAGCCCCTTTAAGCCCGAATGGCATGCGTAAAAACTCGAATAGGCCAAATGGAGTTATCACCGCTGTTTTGGATATGTCTTCAGCGCGCACTGGGACTTGATGGTAACCGCGGACCAAGTCTATTTTAGAAAAAAAGCGTGCCCCTGCCAAATGAACGGAAAAAATCTTGGATATGTGGGATTGGGTAGCGGTCATGCGCTGTGGCGTTGTTCAACCTGCGGAAATCCCCGCAAGGTCGCCACGAGCTGTCAGATTTAGGGACCATTTGTAGCGGGGAAGCCCAAGGGCTTTTCGAACGCCTGATGATGCCCAACCTCTCCAGGTTGGCGAACTCCTCGCGCGCTATGGCCAGTTTAGCTGCATCCAAATGCCGAGCTTTTGCAAAAATGGGCGGTCCAGTGGTGGTAATAAAATGCTCCACCCCGTGTTTAGCGACGGTCGCCGAAAATGTGGGGACCGTGAGTGCTGGGAACTGAGTGAGCAGTGTGTGGAACTTACTGCTTGCAGCTGTGATGTTGGCTTGTGCTGATGGCGGGGCCACTCGCGCTGTACAGGGGATAGAATCAAAGGAAAGTGCATTAACCAGGTGCCTGTTAGCGAGATCAACCAACAAACCATGTGAGCACAAAAAATCAACCCCCAACATATTAAAATTCACTGCTGCTATAACAAAAGTCCACTCAAATGTACGGCCGTGTAGAGACAGAAGCAGAGTCTTCTCACCAAAGGTCTTAATCGCCGAGCCGTTCGCTGCTGTCACCCCGGGACCTCTGGAACCTGCCAGTCTGTCCGCGTAGGAAGGTGTGATGAAACTCAACTGGGCGCCTGTGTCCACGAGGAACTGCCTCCCCGAGCGTGCGTCCAACAAGTAGAGCAGCTTGTTCTCCTCCCCGAGGGCCGCGGCTGCTACCGACCCCCGGTCTTGACGTTTCCCGAACGCCTGAACTGGCACGGTGGTACACATTTGCGTGCCCTTTCTGCGAAGCGGCGATGGTAGAAACAAAGGACATCTGATCCACGTTCCCCGGCCCCTGCCGCCGCCGTCATCGGTGAGTATGGTCCCGCTGCCTCTGGCCCCCTGTCATCTCCGGTCATCGCGCCGAGTTCCGGTGCAGCGGCCGTGGCCGCGCGCCGCTTGGTGGCGTTGACAATTTGCTGCGCCTCTCGGCCCAGCGCGCGGTAGTCCCGTTGGGCTAACAGTGGTGAACTGGCCAGGGTTGCCCTCGCCGCTGACGGTAGAGTCCTGAGGAAGAGTGGGTGAAAATTAAATGATTGTCGTCAGAGCCTTTCAACCTCAACAACTTCTCCATAAGGTTCGCGGGCATGTCATTTTCCCACTCAGTCAGCGCTAGGAGCCTCTCTTCTCGCTCCTCCACCGAGGGGGTGAAGTGCTGGATGAGTGCAGCCTTCAACGTGTCGTATTTGTCGCTGTCTGGCGGCTGGTCGATCAGGCTGTCCACATGCTGGGCCGTGTTGCTGTCCAGTTTTGCGACTATGTGGTAGAATTTTGTGGCGTCTACCGATATCCCCCGGAGGTTGAACTGTGCCTCAATCGCATTGAACCAGGAGCGCGGATTGTTCTGCCAAAAGTCCGGTAGCTGGACTGTAGCGGCATTCACTTGGCGGGGGGCTCCTGACGAGGCTGGCCCGGGGGAAACCTCCTCCTCCTGCATGGTACGTCTTGGGTCACCAGTGTGGAAATGTGTAAATGACGAGGCAAGGTTTTGTCTCAAGGCATGTTTTATTACACATTCGCCATCATTGATCAAGTTGAAAAAGAGGAACTCAGACAAATTCGTTCCTTATATACCCAGGCTTTCACAGCTCACAATTCACATGCATTAACATCACAAATCACAATGCATTTCCTCTTTAATCCTTCAGCCTCCCCCTCTCCGTCCTTGGCCAACAAAGGGTCCCCTACACAGTCTCTAGACACACAAAGGATCCTCCCAAGGCCGTCTCCTGCATAACAAGGACTACACTTTCACACCCTCCTGTTATCTCCAAGGAGACTCAGTTCTTTGTTCTATTCTGAGATGTGAGGCATAAAGTAATACACATGTGTGGCCACAATATATATATATATATACAGTGGGGTAAAAAAGTATTTAGTCAGCCACCAATTGCGCAAGTTCTCCCACTTAAAAGATGAGAGAGGTCTCCAATTTTCATCATAGGTATACCTCAACTATGAGAGACAAAATGAGAAAAAAAATCCAGAAAATCACAATGAAGGATTTTTAATGAATTAATTGGTAAATTCCTCAGTAAAATAAGTATTTGGTCAATAACAAAAGTTCATCTCAATACTTTGTTATATACCCTTTGTTGGCAATGACAGAGGTCAAACATTTTCTGTAAGTCTTCACAAGGTTTTCACACACTGTTGCTGGTATTTTGGCCCATTCCTCCATGCAGATCTCCTCTAGAGCAATGATGTTTTGGGGCTATCGCTGGGCAACATGGACTTTCAACTCCCTCCAAAGATTTTCTATGGGGTTGAGATCTGGAGACTGGCTAGGCAACTCCAGGACCTTGAAAAGCTTCTTACGAAGCCACTCCTTCATTGCCTGGGCGGTGTGTTTGGGATCATTGTCATGCTGAAAGACCCAGCCATGTTTCATCTTCAATGCCCTTGCTGATGGAAGGAGGTTTTCACTCAAAATCTCACGATACATGGCCCCATTCATTCTTTTCTTTACACGGATCAGTCGTCCTGGTCCTTTTGCAGAAAAACAGCCCCAAAGTATAATGTTTCCACCCCCATGCTTCACAGTAGGTATGGTGTTCTTTCTCCTCCAAACACAACAAGTTGAGTTTTTACCAAAAAGTTCTATTTTGGTTTCATCTGACCATATGACATTCTCCCAATCCTCTTCTGGATCATCCAAATGCTCTCTAGCAAACTTCAGACGGGCCTGGACGTGTACTGGCTTAAGCAGGGGGACACGTCTAGCATTGCAGGATTTGAGTCCCTGGCGGCGTAGTGTGTTACTGATTGTAGCCTTTGTTACTTTGGTCCCAGCTCTCTGCAGGTCATTCACTAGGTCCCCCCGTGTGGTTCTGGGATTTTTGCTCACCGTTCTCGTGATCATTTTGATCCTACAGGGTGAGATCTTGCGTGGAGCCCCAGATCGAGGGAGATTATCAGTGGTCTTGTATGTCTTCCATTTTCTAATAATTGCTCCCACAGTTGATTTTTTCACACCAAGCTGCTTACCTATTGCAGATTCAGTCTTCCCAGCCTGGTGCAGGTCTACAATTTTGTTTCTGGTGTCCTTTGACAGCTCTTTGGTCTTGGCCATAGTGGAGTTTGGAGTCTGACTGTTTGAGGTTGTGGACAGGTGTCTTTTATACTGATAATGAGTTCAAACAGGTGCCATTAATACAGGTAACGAGTGGAGGACAGATGAGCCTCTTAAAGAAGAAGTTACAGGTCTGTGAGAGCCAGAAATCTTGCTTGTTTGTAGGTGACCAAATACTTATTTTACCGAGGAATTTACCAGTTAATTCATTAAAAATCCTTCAATGTGATTTTCTGGATTTTTTTTCTCATTTTGTCTCTCATAGTTGAGGTATACCTATGATGAAAATTGGAGACCTCTCTCATTTTTTAAGTGGGAGAACTTGCACAATTGGTGGCTGACGAAATACTTTTTTGCCCCACTGTATATATATATATATATGAAAGAAAATATAAAGGAATATATGAACTTATCCTACCCTGAATGCTCATATAGACATCAGACATGAAATTGGGAAGTCGTGGAATAATATAAGAATAATAATATAAGAATAATATAGATAATATGGAATTTTTCTATCAGAAACTATACTTTTTACTCAGCAAGACATAAAACATGTTCTAGATTGAACTTCTTTCTCCTACTTATGGCCCAACTTTCCTCTGTAATCTCCTGTTGTATAGGATCAATACTCCTATCAGATCATTCACCAGTGTATGTTAAACTTTCCTTTCCTCAACAGATGTGCCAAACTAAGAGCTGGTGATTTAATACTTCCTTTTTAACAGACACAGAAGCATGTAATAAAATAAGACAATGGCTGGACCATTATAGGCATGATAATGCGGCCTCTCCTGTTACTCCTGCCGTAATATGGGATGCAGCTAAAGCTGTGATTAGGGGCTATCTGATTTCATATACATCTGCAAAAAAGGCACTCATTAAGCAAACAGAGGAACTTAAAGAGCTCAGCAGTTTGGAAAAGTCTCATTAACACTCCCCTACAGAGGAAAATACAAAAGCGCTAAACATGTTTAGAGCGAAGCTTAACATTATTGAAACTGAGCATAAAAAAGTTTATTTTCTTTACCAGACAACAGTATTATGAATATGGTAATAAAGCAAGTAGTCTTATTAGGTTTAAACGTATCAGCTTAAAAAAGAAGATGCCAGTTGTACAATAAAATGTATACGTGTTACAAAGGTACAACTGAAATATGATCTACTATGGCGCATATATTGTATTCATATCCCCCACATTCACCTAGTAGGCATGACGGTGCATATTCTAGAAACTTTACGTCTTAAGGGACAAAGAGGACCTGACCCTGTGAGGACCTACGGGAGGTGTGAAGTTGGCCTTGCAGGAGATGTGAAATTGAAGAGAATGCCCCAGCAGGAGCCCCAGACGCTAGAGGGTCAAGAGACAATGGAGACGCCAAGGAGCCTCGGGCGCTGGATGTTTACCTAAAGACTGTGGGTTGGGGGTGTGTGATTTGATGTTGGGGGATTTGTGTCTTGGGAGATTATAAGAGCTGTGTTAGATGATTGTCCTCCCTTTTTTTGAGATTCTGTTCTTGTTAGAGGATGTGACCTCGCAATAAACCAACCCTGAGAAATAAACTCAGTCTCGTTTGTGAAAGGCATCCTCTACACTGGTGACCTATGACAAACCATGGCCAGTGGCGACGGTCTTTCCGCACCGGACTCTTCAGGGGCCAACCGGGTTAACGCAGCTACCACACTACAGCTGCCCGATTTCTGGCAACATAACCCGCGCTCCTGGTTTACCACTGTGGAGGCGCAGTTCCACCTTCGGGGAATCTCAGCGGACGCAACGAGGTTCTACCATGTCGTTGCGAAGCTGGACAGCCTCACAGTGCAGCGGGTGGAGAGCCTGACCAACCACCCGCCCCAAGACGACAAGTATGGCGCACTGAAAGCCGCCCTCATTCAAGCCTTCACTCCCTCGCTGGGAGAGCAAGCAGAGAAGCTTCTGGCGTTAACAGAAGGAGAAGCAGACAGGCCGTCAGATCTGATGGCGAAGATGATGAACCTGAGAGGCGAAGATGACGACAGCTTTCTCTTCGCCCACCTCTTTCTCAGAACGCTACCGCCAGCAGTGAGAGTCACCCTGGCCAGCTCACAGCTACTCAACAACCCTGACTACCACGGGCTGGGCCAGGAGGCACAGCGGCTCGTCAACGCCCATAGACGACACGCAGCCACGACGGCGGCAGCGGAGCTGAACGCACCCCCGCGAGACGAGGGGAGACCAGAGGCTGCAGCACCGGACCCACTGACGTCAGCAGCGGCAGAGGCCAGGAGAAGCGGAGCTGACAGCATCCTCTGTTTCTACCATCGATGCTTCGCCGAGAGAGCGCGCAGATGCATCCCACCGTGCCGATACAAGCGCCAGGGAAACGCCAAGACCGAGAGTCGGTAGCAGCTGCGGCTCTCGGCGCGAAGAACAAGCTGCTTTTCGTGACAGACGCAAATTCAGGGAAGGAATTCCTGGTGGACACAGGCTCCCAGCTGAGTTTTGTCAAGCCTTCCTACGCGGACCTGCTGGCGCCTTCCAGCGGACCCCTGGTGCTAGCGGCAAATTGCTCGACGATCAAAACCTATGGGGAGAAGACGCTCCTCCTATCCCTCCACGGCCGCACCTTCGAGTGGACCTTCGTTGTAGCTGCAGTTAGCAGCAACATGCTAGGTGCTGATTTTTTATGCTCAAACAGTTTATTAGTTGATCTTACTAATAGACGTATTGTAAATGCACTGTCTTTCCACTCTATCTCCTGTACAGCTCGGGTGGCCCTGCCTTCTGCACATCCCAATGTCACAGCTGCGGGTGGTAAGTTTCATGCACTACTCAATCAGTTTCCAGCACTCACGGTCCCAACATTTTCAGCGTCAATAGCCAAACACGGGGTCGAGCATTTCATAACTACCTCTGGCCCCCCTGTTTTTGCAAAAGCTCGGCGCTTGGACCCAGCTAAACTGGCCATCGCGTGCGAGGAATTCGCCAACTTGGAAAAACTGGGCATTGTTAGACGCTCTAACAGCCCTTGGTCGTCACCCCTGCATATGGTCCCCAAGGCTGATGGCTCGTGGCGCCCTTGCGGTGATTTCCGCAGATTAAATAATGCTTCAGCACACGACTGCTACCCGATTCCGCACATCCAGGATTTTTCGACACATTTGGCGGGGGCGCGCATCTTTTCCAAAATAGATTTGGTGCGCGGTTATCACCAAGTCCCAGTCCACGCGCAAGACATACCCAAAACGGCAGTAATAACCCCCTTCGGGCTGTTCGAGTTTTTGCGCATGCCTTTTGGCCTCAAGGGCGCCGCACAGACGTTCCAACGCATGATGGATGCGGTGTTGCACGGCCTCCCTTTCGTGTTTGCCTATTTGGATGATATTTTGGTAGCCAGTGCATCCGAAGTCGAACACGAACGCCACCTCACAGCGGTTTTTCAGAGGCTGACAGAGCACGGGCTGATAATTAACCCAGCGAAATGCCAATTCGGGGTAGCGCAAATCGATTTTTTGGGGCACCGCGTGTCTCCAGAAGGAGCAGTCCCGCTGCCTGATAAAGTGTGCGCGATAACGGAGTTCCCCCAACCGCAGACAGTTAAAGCATTGCAATAATTTTTGGGGATGGTCAATTTTTATAACCGCTTCCTCCCCAACGCGGCACAGCTCATGCACCCACTGTACGCGGCACTAAAGAAGCAAAAACCTGCAACTAAGGTCGAGTGGTCCCCGGACCGGGAGCGCGCTTTCTCCCAGGTCAAGTCAGCCCTCGCGAACGCTGCGTTGTTGGCACACCCGGTGCCAGCAGCTCGCATGGCGCTAACCACGGACGCTTCCGACGTAGCAGTTGGGGCGGTTGTCGAGCAACTGGTAGCAGGGAGCTGGCAACCACTTGCGTTTTTCAGCAAAACATTGCACAATAACGAGCGCAAATATAACGCGTTCGATAGGGAGCTTTTAACCCTGCATTTGGCCATCCGCCACTTACAGTTCTGGCTGGAAGGGCGCCGTTTCACCGCGTTTGTAGACCACAAACCATTAACATTTGCAATGGCTAAAATTTCAGAGCCTTGGTCGGGCCGACAACAGAGACAGCTGGCTGCGATTTTAGAGTTTACCACCGACATTCAACACGTGACGGGCAAACACAATGTAGTGGCAGATTGTCTCTCGCGCGCAGTTGCAATGCCAGGCCCCCAGGGGGCAGACTCGGTGGCTGTAGACACGGGCCAGGCTTGCGGCGCGGAAGGGCTCGCAGCCCCGGTCTGCGTTGGGTTAGATTACGCAGCCATGGCCGCCGAGCAGGTTAACGATGCGGATGTGCGCGCTCCAGTCTGGGCCAACAGGGCTAAGGCTGGAGCACAGGGTGCATCAAATAGGTATGCCCCCTCTAATCTGCGATATCTCCACGGGGCGCCCCCGCCCCGTGGTCCCAGCTGCGTGGCATCGCCGCGTTTTTGACTTAATACATTCGCTGGCACATCCGGGCGTTCGCGCATCGATCAAAATGGTGGGAGAGAAATTTGGTTGGCTGGGGCTGCGTAAACAGGTCAAAGAATGGGCCGCAGCCTGCGCAGCGTGTCAAAGAGCAAAGGTACACAAGCACACGCGGGCCCCTCTAGAACCTTTTCACATCCCGGCCAAACGCTTCGACCACGTGCATATCGACTTGGTGGGACCCCTCTAGCTGTCACAGGGGTTCACACACCTTCTAACTATGGTGGACCGCACCACGCGCTGGCCTGAAGCGGTCCCCCTGGCGTCAACCACAGTAGCAGACGTTGCACGCGCATTTTTAATGGCTTGGGTCACGCGCTTTGGAGTCCCGTCGGACATAACGTCTGACGGAGGACCCCAATTTGTTTCCGAGCTCTGGTCATCCATGGCACTGAGCCTGGGGGTGAAAATTCATTGCACGACTGTGTATAACCCCCAGGCCAACGGTTTGTGCGAACGCTTTCACCAGTCTTTGAAAGCACCCCCCAGAGCGGCTCTCACGGACACAAATTGGGTTGATAAACTTCCATGGGTTTTATTAGGGTTGCGTTCAGCACCTAAGGAAGATTTGCAAGCCTCTCCGGCCGAGCTAGTCTTCGCCCAACCTCTCCGGTTACTGGGAGAATTCCTTCCAGAGAACCCCGCACCAGATCGCCCCCCCCCCCCCGCTCAGCTGCTGCAGAGCGACCCGGGATCAAACACCCTCCCCGGCCCAGTTCATCACAGTTTCCCACGCGTTTTTGTGCCTAAAGCCTTAAAGAATGCAGAATTCGTCTTTGTTAGACACGACGCACAGAGGGTAGGTTTAAGACTACCTTATGATGGACCGTTCAGAGTGTTAGAAACCGGGGAAAAACATTTTTTGCTCGATTTGGGAGACAGGAGGGAATTAGTCTGCATTAACAGACTCAAACCCGCTTTTGTGTTGGCTGATGAACAAGTGCAGTTAGCCAGGGCCCCCCGCCGCGGCAGGCCGCCGGGGAGACACTCTTCTAAGCTTTCACAAGGATGTGCTAACAACTCTAATTCACAGATGCAAGAAGCGGCTACAGGAAGGTCGAAACCGGCTTACAGCAGATATGGCAGGCGATTGAAGCCCAAGCAGCCGGAAGTGTAATGTGTTGTGCCTTTTTTGCTGTTCTGTGTATTATGATATGATGCTATGCATATTGGGGTGCACTTTGTCCTTATCGCCTGCCATATCTGCTGTAAGCCGGTTTGGGGGGGTTATATGGCGCATATTTAGGGCGCATATATTGTATTCATATCCCCCGCATTCACCTAGTAGGCATGACGGTGCATATTCTAGAAACTTCACGTCTTAAGGGACAAAGAGGACCTGACCCTGTGAGGACCTACGGGAGGTGTGAAGTTGGCCTTGCAGGAGATGTGAAGTTGGAGAGAATGCCCCAGCAGGAGCCCCAGACGGTAGAGCAGGGGTCGGGAGCCTATGGCTCGCGAGCCAGATGTAGCTCTTTTGATGGCTGCATCTGGCTCGCAGACAAATCTTTAAACTTTAAAGATTTTGTTTTTACAAGAGTGCCGAGTGTCTGCTGCTCTGTATATAGTTTTAGAATCATCTTCCGTGTTGCGGCCATTACGAGCTCAGATCACACGAGACGGCCCGCTGAATTTAAGCATTTATTTATTTATTTTCTACTCGTTTCAGTTCTGCATTTAATATGAACCCTGAGTTTGAAATAAACGTTTGAATTTAAATTTGAATATCCCGGAAGCCGCTGCACATCCGGGTACTCCAGGCTCAGCCAATATTGATCCAGATCGCATAGTTTTAGAATCATCGGCCATTACGAGCTCAGACCACAAGAAGACGGCCCGCTGAATTTAAGCATTTATTTATTTATTTTCTACTCGTTTCAGTTCTGCATTTAATATGAACCCTGAGTTTGAAATAAACGTTTGAATTTGAATATCCCAAAAGCCGCTGCACATCCGGGTACTCCAGGCTCAGCCAATATTGAGCACCAGAAGTCGCATTAATGGTAAGAAATACTCATCATTGATTAGCAACAGCATAACAATGTTATTAAAAAGAATTCAGAGACTTATTGTACTTTAAAAGTGTTGAAATTACATAAAATGCACACATTTACTTGTATTTTTAGTTTTAAACATACTGTATGGCTCTCACGGAATTACATTTAAAAATATGTGGTGTTCATGGCTCTCTCAGCCAAAAAGGTTCCCGACCCCTGCGCTAGAGGGTCAAGAGACAATGGAGACGCCAAGTAGCCTCGGGCGCTGGATGTTTACCTAAAGACTGTGGGTTGGGGGTGTGTGATTTGATGTTGGGGGATTTGTGTCTTGGGAGACTATAAGAGCTGTGTTAGATGATTGCTCTCCCTTTTTTCTGAGATTCTGTTCTTGTTAGAGGATGTGACCTCGCAATAAACCAACCCTGAGAAATAAACTCAGTCTCGTTTGTGAAAGGCATCCTCTACACTACCATCAATACAATCCAAATTCCTTAATTTTTATTTTAAGTTGTATATATCAGAAAATCCCACAGAATTAAAGATTCATACATTTCAAAAGAAAATATCTTGGCCCTTAATTTCTTGAGTAGGATAAAGAGCGTCTGAACTCTCCATTTACTCCAAAGGAGATCCTGCAGGCGATTATGTCACTGCCTTCTGGAAAGACCCCAGGCCTGGATGGGTTTTCAGTTGAGTTTTATAAGGCCTTTTGGCCCCAAATTTAGCAACTTTTTATGGCAATGCTTACAGACTTTTGAGGATGGGTCTCTTCCAGAGTCCATGAATACAGCAATAATTTCATTAACCTTTTGACGGTGTTTATTTCTTGGACAGATCACGCCCCTAGTGGCACAGCACTGCCCTGTGCCTGTCAACTGATACGACATACCAAAACACTCCCCAGCTGGACTAAGGATTTGTACTAATTATTCCAGTTCACAAGGTGGCAGACACGCATTGTAGGAATCATGGCTGACACGGAATACACCAAAGAGGACGAAATACTTCTTCTACTTTCCAATTAGAAAACAAATATTGCCGCTACCCAGCGCTGTAGACGTACTGAAATTGCAGATGGAGGAGCAAATGCCAACTATGATTCAAAAAAGAGATTATTTAGCTTATGAAAGTAAATACAGTATCTACATTTTGCTACAACAGAGGGAGCGCAATGCTGCCTGGTATTCACCTGCTGCCGCTCCCCAGCACCATGTGACTACAGAACTATCGCCCAGCTGCATGTTGTCATATAAGAAGGCATCATATAAGATAAAGTGCGGTGGAAAAAAGCGAATTTGAGGTGGGATAATCATAAGAGTTTCTGGATGTGGGAGAGAAAGTGCAAATGACAGACAAATGACCGACAGAAGGCAAAATAACAATCAGGATGGACAAAGCCAGGAGCCACCTTCGCCAGCGGTAAGTGACAAATTTCTTTGTTTCTTTACATTGTACTAATTTTCTGGTTCATATACTTTGAAGATAACAAAATGCCCCAAACAAGAAACGGTGACATTAAGCAGAACCATTCTTTGTGTAAATATGTCCAAAGTCCACTTTTGACTGACAGTTATGTTATTCGATATGGGTGCCATGGCATTATGCAAATTAGATGTGTAAATTTACTCCTATCTGAAACTTTGGATCATACTCTACATCTTTCTATTCGACAGTAATCCATTTTCTCTTACCACTTTTGAGTTATAGCCTTGGAAATCTCTGATATGGCTGCTGTGGCATTATGCATGGAATTATGCAAATTAGGTGTAAATTTAATCCTATGTCAAACTTTGGATCATATTCTACAAATTTCTAATTGACAGTAAGCCATTATCGTTTACCACTTTCAAGTTATTGCCTTAGAAATTTCTGACATCTGATCTGAATATTTTCTTGAAAAAAATATTTACCACTGTTTGACCACTAGGGGTTATCGCACAGTTTGGCAACATTCACAGTTACACCTTAAAAGGGCAAAGACCCTTCTGAATGTGTCTCGTGCCACTCAGTTTCTCTTATCTCAACTGATTTTAAGATAATATCAAAATTAATTGCACGTAGACTGGAAAGCCTTTTGGCTCAGCTCATTCACGCTGATCAGTCTGGTTTTGTTAAATCTTGATATGGTTCTGATAATATTAGAAGACTGCTAGATGTGATTGACCACTCGGCCCTGCACAATTAATCTGCATTTGTCATGTCACTTGATGCAGAAAAAGCATTTGACAGGGTCGAGTGCCATATCTGTTTTCAGTATTGAAGAAGTTTAATTTTGGTGATAAATGTATTGAGCTTATTAAGTAAATGTATGGTAATCCACAGGCCCAAATAGGTATAAATGGTACTCTTAGGGAAAAATTTAAGTTATTCAGAGGATGTAGACAAGAATGTTCACTATCTCCCTTCTTATTCAATTTGGCAATTGAACCCATAGCAGAGGCAGTAAGGACCTGTGCAGACATCTCTGGAATTGAAACAGGTAAAATTGAAAACAGAGTTTTGCTAAATGCTGATGATATTATTATGTATCGCTCTAAACAAGAGAAGTCAATTCCTGCTCTGTTGAGTCTCATCGATAAATTTGGAAGGATGTCGGGTTACAAAATAAATTTTGGAAAATCTAATGCCTTTGCCAATCTCTAATACTCTTAAAGCTATTTCACCATTTGTTTTTGTAGAGATTGGATTTAAGTATTTAGGGATGAATGTATTCCCGAGGCTTGAAGACTTATTTAATTTAAATCATCCACCATTAATTAAAAATCTTAAACACAGAATTAGAACATTGGAGCTTATTACCTATCTCATTTCTAGGTCAATTTAATGACATTAAAATTAATAAACTGCATCGTTTAAACCATTTGCTCCAATCATTTCCATGTTACCTGGACACAGTATTTAAGTCTATAAACAAGATGCTTAGCTCTTTTGTTTGGAAGAATCGTCCACCAAGAATAGCTTTTAAAACTGTTACCAAAGTTAAAGACAAAGGGGGATTTGTCATGTCCGCTACGCAAACTGCGCAGAGAATGTAGGGAATAGCAACGAGCCCAAAATGCAGAGTAACGTGTTAATTTACAATGGGTGTACTGTATGTATGGAAAGTCCAAATACAGTCACAGAACAAAGGAAAGACATCCGGCTACAAACTTGGTTGGTCAACCCCGAACATGACAGGATTGGAACTTCCAGATCCTCAATTATACTATTGTGCTGCTCAGATAAAAAGATTGATAACCTGGGTGCAAAAGAAAAGGACTTACTGGATAGATATTGAGTAAGAACTCTGTTACCCCTTTTCACTGAACACTTTAACGTTTATTAATAATATAAACGTTCTTAAATCAGTATCTAGAACTTATGCATGTTACAATATTCTTAGGACGTGGTGGGACGTAAAGAAATTTTATAGAAATAAGATAAGATAAGATAAGATAAGATAAGCCTTTATTAGTCCCACAACGGGGAAATTCCAGGATTGCAACAGCACAGGGATAGCAACACTCAGAGCAACAATCAGAAGGCAAGAAAAAACAAGCAAGCAAGAGCAGCTAATATACATATGTACATATTACTATAAAATATACAGTATATATACACACACACACACACAGACACACAGTGCAGAGCATTGTAGCTGGATGGAATAAATATATGAATATATGAACACACAGTGCAGAGCATTGTAGCTAGATGGAATAAATATGTAAATATATAAACACCCACAGTATGGAGCATTGCAGCTAGGTGGAATAAATATGCAAGTATATAAACACACACAGTGCGGAGCAATGTAGCTAGATGGAATAATATGTAGATATATAAAAACACAGTGCGGAGCATTGTAGCTAGATGGAATAAATATATAGATATATAAATATAAACACACCCAGTGCAGAGCATTGTAGCTAGATGGAATAAATATGTAAATATATAAACACACACAGTGCAGAGCATTGTTGCTAGGTGGGATGAAACAGCATAACCGTCTATTTAGTTATCCTACATGGTATGATTATGTGCCCATACATATTCTCACCCTCCATAGCGACCGGTATGTTCCTAGTTGTATGCCGGAGAGGACCATTGTGTAAGTCTATTGCATCTTTTGCATTAAAAAAAAAAACAAAACTATTAGTTTGTTACGTCTTTTTGCTATCTCTGCGAGCAGCCCTGCTTAGGTTGTACAGTCTGACAGCCGTTGGTAGGAAGGACCTACGAAACCTCTCGGTTGTGCACCTGGGATGATGTAGTCTGCTGCTAAATGAGCTCCTCAGTGCATCCAGTATGTCCTGCATAGGGTGGAACTCGGACTCCAGCAGAGATGACAGTTTAGCCACCGTCCTTCTCTCTCCTATCTCCTCCATCGGATCAAGGCGTTGCCCCAGGACAGAGCTAGCTTTCTTAATCAGTTTGTTCAGTCTCTTCCTATCGGCTGCAGTAATGCCACTGCCCCAGCAGACCACTCCAAAAGTGATGGCTGATGCCACCACTGTGTCATAGAATGACTTCAGCAGCGCCCCTTGTACACCAAAAGACCTGAGTCTCCTCAGCAGGAACAGCCTGCGCTGTCCCTTCTTGTAGAGTGCGTCAGTATTGTGTGACCAGTCTAGTTTATTGTTCAGATGAATACCCAGGTACTTGTAGGATGTCACCATCTCGATGTCTGTTCCCTGTATATTTATTGGTGCTGTGAGGGGCTGCCCATGCCTGCGGCAGTCCACCACCAGCTCCTTAGTTTTCCTCGCGTTGATCTGGAGGCAGTTCCGATGGCACCAGTCCACAAAGTCCTGGATAAGCCCTCTGTACTCAGCTTCATCTCCGCTGGAGATGAGACCAACGATCGCAGAGTCATGATGAGTTTCTTTGTTGGCGCCATTGTCCTTTAATCCAGACCTGCTGGCTTCAGTAGGAAAATCACTGCTCCTAAAGTGGAAGGAATTTGGTATAGAACAATGTCATCATCTGCTCAGTAAAAATAAGACATTTTCAGAATTGAAGTTGGAATTTAAAATCCCTAAACGGGATTTTTATAAATATTTACAAATTTGCAGTTGTATTACTACATTGATGACAGTGGGAAAATTCCTTTCTGAGCTGATGGGAATGGAAGAGGTTTTGATAAATTCAAAAACACTTAAGGGAAAGATCTTTTTATTGTACAATACCTTACTTGAACGTCATAGCTCCTCATTGACATCATTGAAAACGGTGTGGCAGAAAGATCTGACATGCGATCTCACTGATGATCAATGGGAAGCTACGTGTCAAAATGTTTTTTGTTGTCTTTCCTCTAACAAAAGTATTGAGCAAAATCACACATCTATGCATAGAATGTATCTCACTACTGTGCACTTATCCAGAATATACCCTAATTTATCCTCACAATGCCCTCTCTGTACAAGAGGGGTAGGATTTATCCTGCATATTTTCTGGACTTGCAAGATGCTAAATCCTTTTTGGCAGGATATACATGGTTTAACTGTGAAGGTCCTAAAAATATCAATGGACAAAACTGCAGTACTCTGTTTGGGACAGCGTTGAACAGGACATTAGTCCCACTGTCAGTGAAGAGGATGGGAATTATCTCATACATTGCTAAGAAGTGTATCCTGCTAAAATGGAGCCAGCAAAAACCTCCTACTTTCACTCTTTGAATGGATTGTTAAGGACACATTACAACTGGAGCAGTGCACCTATACTTTGAAAAATAAGGGGGATAACTTTGCAAATGTGGGGACCTTTTACAAACTTCTGACTTAATTGATTTAACTGTCTTTTTAAATAATGATCATGTATATTTGCATTTGGATATCTAGACATAAAATTAAATCTGATGACCATATGGGCATTTGTCTACACTATTTATTTTTTTTTGCTGTTTTTATCTCTATTTTTAATTTTTCCTTTATTTCTGTTGTGGAATTTTTGTAGGTTATGACTGTTAATATTTGAAAATGTATAAATAAAGAATTGGGGGTAAAAGAAAGCAGGGGTAGCTGTTTGGTCTATTCATTCCCTCCAATGCTAGCAGATGTCTTATAAGTTTACTTTGTTTGAATATGTGGCTCTTCAGCTGAATTCCACCTCCCGTGTTTGTTTCTTAATGTTTACAGACCACCTAAATATTGTGCAATGTCATAAACAGGGTTTAAGTGGTGGAGAGGAATCATGTGCAGGCAGAAGTATGGTGCAAAAAAAATTACAAAACCCTGGAACAAATGAATGGCAGCACAAAGGGCTGAAAACAAGACTCAAGCATGACAAACTTACAGGCAAGGCAGGATTAGACTATGGAAACTCTGGCAAGAAAAACTCATGGACAGCAGACTCTACAAGCCTCAGGCAGAAACATCAATGATGCCACTCTTGAGGCAGACTGACACTGGTATATATAGACGGGTAATTAAACACAAGGCAGGTGGGCATGATCAAGGGCATCAGGGGAGTGGCTGCAGGTGAGGATCACAGGATGGGCGGGGCTGTACAGAAACATAGAAAGGGAGTGCACATGAAGGATGACAATGAGCATGTAGGAAAACAATGCAGGAGTAATGCAGAGAGGGCAGTGGCTAGGGGTATGGAAAATATGAAGAGCTGCGACAATAGGTGGACAGGTACACACACAAACCCAAGAGCAAACACGGGATGACACAGAAGACAATGACAAGGGGCTCAGGGGAACACAGAGGGCCAGTGGTACAAATAATAATCATACAAAATCCCAGAAAACAATAATATGAACATAAAGCGTGGGCTTGATCCTGCAATCAATCCAAAATAATAACAGTACCCCTCCTTTAACACATTCTGTCACAGCTATGCACCATCTGCATGCACCCTCTGGTGCAAAAGATTTTTTTGAAGAAAATATGCAGTTTAGATTTCAAAAATTCCAAAGGCTGTAACTTGAAAGTGGCAAGAGATAATGGCTTACTGTAATTGAGAAAGATGTAGAATACGATCCAAAGTTTGTGATAGGAGTAAATTTACACATCTAATTTGCATAATGTGGCAGTCATATCTGAATACATAACTTTTGGTCAAAGTAGACTTTGGACATATTTACACAAAGGATGGTTTTGTTTGTTTCTTTGTTTTTTGTTATCTTCTAAATATATGAACCAGAAAATCAGTAGAATGTAAACAAACTGATGAAAATATCAGACCTACTGCACATCATGCATCTTCATAGTTTCATTTCCTCACCTCAGTTCTTCATTTCATCTTCTGCCGGTCATTTTCGCTTTCTCTCCCATATCCAGAAACTCCCACATTTATCTTCTGATTTATTCCACCTCGATTTTGGTTAGATAATGCCGCCAAACCGGTAGTATTCCCCTCTCCGTCACATGCAGCTTTGTCAATGGCGGACGAAAAGTGTACTTTCTCCGGTCCGTCTTGTGCTGTCACAGAAGGTAAGTATTTCCCTTCAGAAGCTAAATAATCCCTTTTAGAATCATAGTGGGCAAAATTTGGAGCAAATGCTTCCTCTCTGTTGAAATATATGTTGCGCAATTGTTTATACGTCTCTTCTTCTGCATCCCGGAAGTGATATCAGATTCAAACAAGTTCTGGATGGCTTAGCTCAGTCCTCCAAAGAAGAGCAGTAAGCTATATGTGTCTGCCATCTAGTGATGTGAAATGGTTGGTACATCTGGATTTAGAAATTTTTTTAAGCATACTTTTTGACCTACCACGTGACAGGTGCATGTCTGTGACACCAGCCGCAAGAGACTTGCATCATGCAATCAGATGTAATCCTTAAGGAGTTAAGGGGTGGATTCCAGACGTCTCTACAAATGGGAAAACCGAAAAACACCAAGACGGGGGGGAGGAGGGGATTACGGCAAGGTGGGAAAAAGAAAAATGAAAAAACAGGCAGGAGGAGGGGGTTAAGGCAAGGTGGGAAAATGAAAAACGAAAAACAGGAATCTTTACATAATAATCCCAAAGAAGAACATAAATGTCCATCAGGTGGTCGGCCAAGACCCTACAACCACCTGCAGGAGGAGCATGATGCATTTGGTGACCTACCAATTTTCATGGCCCACCAGGCAGTGGAGCAGAGTACATCGGGTGGCCTACCAAAGTCCAAGGGCCACCAGATGGATGAACACGGTGTGCCGGGTGGCCTGCCACAGTCCATAGACCACCTGATGGAAGAACATGGTACTGTAGAGGTGTTAAGCTCAGGAGCCTTTAACAAGGGCAATAGCATAGGAGCCTCTTGAACAGAGGACAACAACACAGAAGCATCACACTGAGGATATAAAGACATGAAAACTTTACACTCTGAAACTTTAACCTCTGGAGAAGATAAAGAACCTTTAAGCTCTGGAGATGACAACATGGAAATCTTGCATTCAGAAGACAATGATAACATGGAAATTTTGTATTCAGGAGACAATGACATTGAACCCTGAAACTCAGAAGATGACAACATGGAACTTTTAAACTCAAGAGGCATCATCATGGAGCCTTTAACCTCAGAAGGTGTCAACATGGACACATTAAACTCGGGAGGTGAAAATATAGTACCCTTAACCTCAGGAAATAGTGACAACACAGGTGTTTTAAGCTCAGGAGAAAGAAACAAGGATTTTTTTTTTTTTTTACCTCAGGAGATAATGAAAACAGGTTTTTTAACGTCGGGAAAAAATAACAGCACAGGTGTTTTAAGCTAAGGAGAAAACAACATGGGATCTTCTTTCTCTACAGATAACATAGAAGTTTTAAACTTAGGAGATAACATAGGTTTCTTTTGCTCAAAAGAAAACAATGTGGGGGTTTTAAACCCAGGAGATGACATTTGGGCTCTTTGCTCTGTTGACCACAATGGAGCCATTTGACCTGGAGACCACAAAGGAACTGTTTGCTCAGGGGACAATAACAGGAATTTTTAGCTCAGAGGAAATCCAATGGGCCTCTTGCCCGTGACATAATAACTGAGAATTTTTTTAGATCAGAAGATAACAACTGAAGGGCCTTTTGTGCTGGAGAAAACCACATAGAAGCTTTGAACTCAGTAGATGGCAATAATGGAGCTTTTAGCATTGGAGACAGTACCTGAAGGGTTTTCAGCACAGGTGCTGACAGCAGCTGAGGAGCAGCGACCCGAGGCGGTGAAGATGGAGTGGACTGCTCTGACGGCCATGGTGGAGTGGACTGCTCTATCCCTTGGACAATAGGTGGAGGTCTCCTGACCTCTTGGACAGCAGGTGAAGGTCTCCTGACCTCTTGGACAATGGGTGGAGGTCCTGTGACCTCTGGTATGGCAGGTGGAGGTCCCATGACCTCCGGGGCTGATAGTGCAGGGATGTCCAACCATGATGCCTGGGGAATCACCCTCGCTGCAGTCACCTCAGAAAGGGAAGAAAGGAAGGGGGTGAGTGAGGCATCACCATAATCACCAGGAGCAAGACAAGACTTTACTAATATTGATGTTAAAAAAGTAAAGAAAGTACTTGCCTGAGCTTCTGGTCCACTGCTGCTTTGGTGACCATCTCTGGATGAGTCACAGCATGCACCTCAGGCAGAACAGGGACATCTGGAGCTGTGGCGTGTGCCTTGGGGACAGAGGGAGCTGTTGTATGCCCCTGGGGGATGGCTGGAGCTGTGACACACACACCGCAAGCAGCTGAAGCTGGTACTGGAGCAGGGAGGAGCCGAGGAGCAGGCACTGGAGCTGGGAGGAGCCATGGAACAGGTGACTGGCGAGGAGAGGCAGTGGGTGCCGAAGCCAGGGAACGCTTCTTAGTCAGCACAGGCTTTGACTTTGTCTGCGAGCTCCCCATCATTCCACGGTACTCTTGCTGCAGGGTGGCCACCGAGGTAATCAGGTCCCTCCCATTGGCATGCTTCATGAGCCGTGGATGACAGTAGACAGTTACCTCCCCGAGTCCCAAGTACCACAGTGTTGACTGTGGGGAGAAAGCTGAGCGAGCCACTGAAATGAGCTGATCGATTTAGATTGCCGCACAGCACAGCTCCCACCCCATGCTCATACTAATTGAGTGTCTGCCTGCTTAGTCCATTGTTGGTGGCATCATTCTGTCATAAAAAGGGTTTAGGTGGTGTGGAGGACTGGTGGAGAGGAAGAAGTATGGTGCAAAAAAGAATAATTTATTAACAAAACCCTTAAACAAATGAATGGCAGCATGTGGGCTGAAAACAAAACTCAAGCATGACAAACTCACAGACAAGGCAGAACTAGACTATGAAAACTCTAGCAAGAAAAACTCACGAACAGCAGACTCTACAGGACTCAGACAGAAACATCAATGATACCACACTTCACGTAGACTGACACTGGTATATATAAACAGGGGTAATTCACAAACACAAGGCAGGTAGGCATGATCAAGGGCATCAGGGAAGTGGCTGCAGGTGAGGATCACAGGATGGGCGGGGCTGTACAGACAAATACAGGCAGGGAGTGCACATGTAGCATGACAATAAACATGCAGCATAACAATGCAGGAGTAATGCAGAGAGGGCAGTGGCTAGGGGTACGGGAAATATGAAGATCTGCAACAATAGGTGAACAGGTGCACACACAGACCCAAGAGCAAACACGGGATGACACAGAAGACAATGACAAGGGGCTCAGGGGAACACAGAGGGCAAGTGATACAAATAATAATCATACGAAATCCCAAAAAACACAATAATAAGATAAGCCTTTATTAGTCCCACAATGGGGAAATTCCAGGATTGCAACAGCACAGGGATAGCAACACTCAGAGCAACAATCAGAAGGCAAGAAAAAAAAAAAAAAAAAGCAAGAGCAGCTAATATACATATGTACATATTACTGTAAATATATATATATATATATATATACAGACACACAGTGCAGAGCATTGTAGCTGGATGGAATAAATATATGAGTATATAAACACACAGTGCGGAGCATTGTAGCTAGATGGAATAAATATGTAGATATATAAACACCCACAGTGCGGAGCATTGTAGCTAGATGGAATAATATGTAGATATATAAACACACAGTGCAGAGCATTGTAGCTAGATGGAATAAATATATAGATATATAAATATAAACACACCCAGTGCGGAGCATTGTAGCTAGATGGAATAAATATGTAACTAGAAAAGCACTCGGAGAGCGCAGACCTCCGCCAAGCGACACAGTTTCCCCCATACAGTCTTCAGATTCCTTGACCATGAAAACATATGACAAGCAGTGGTTCAGTAGTTATTGACGAAAATGACATTTTCCGTAATGGCGGCCACAGTTCCCCCCATACAGTGTTTGTGTGTACGTTTTCAGATTCCTTGACCATGAAAACATATGACTAGCAATTGGATTGACAATGATAGGATTAGTGGTTGAGTAGTTATTCATGAAAATGGCATTTTCCTTAATGGCGGCCACAGTTCCCCCCATACAGTGTTTGTGTGTACGTTTTCAGATTCCTTGACCATGAAAACATATGACAAGCAATTGGATTCACAATGATAAGATTAGTGGTTGAGTAGTTATTGACGAAAATGGCATTTTCTGTAATGGCGGTTTAGCACCACAGTTCCCCCCATACAGTGTTTGTGTGTATGTTTTCAGATTCCTTGACCATGAAAACATATGACTAGCAATTGGATTGACAATGATAGGATTAGTGGTTGAGTAGTTATTCACGAAAATGGCATTTTCCGTAATGGCGGCCACAGTTCCCCCCATACAGTGTTTGTGTGTACGTTTTCAGATTCTTTGACCATGAAAACATATGACAAGCAATTGGATTCACAATGATAGGATTAGTGTTTCAGTAGTTATTGACGAAAATGGCATTTTCTGTAATGGTGGTTTAGCGCCACAGTTCCCCCCATACAGTGTTTGTGTGTACATTTTCAGATTCCTTGTCCATGAAAACATATGACTAGCAATTGGATTGACAATGATAGGATTAGTGGTTTAGTAGTTATTCACGAAAATGGCATTTTGCGTAATGGCGGTTTTCTTGTGGACGGTGATCCGGATCACCACCAAAATCTAATCATCTGTAGGATACCCCATTTCTGACAATGTGTGAAAATTTCATGAAAATCCGTCCATAACTTTTTGAGTTATCTTGCTAACAAACAAACAAACAGACAAACAAACAGACAAACCAACGCCGATGATCACATAACCTCCCCCTTTGGCGGAGGTAATTATTATATAATTATAATTACCTCTGCCAAGGGAGGACAGATAATGTTTTTAGTGGCTTTGGTTGGTTTGTGTCAGGTCAGGTATTGGCTTGCTTGCTACCAGATAACCATGAAAACCGGTACTACCTGTCTCATGGGTCGGGCCGTCGGCAACTCAACCGGCATCCCCGCTCTTCCGAGGGTGTGGAGGGTGAAACAGGGCATCCTGGCAGAACTAAAAACAATATCTGTCACAGGTCTGTGGTGGACCACTTCCAGTTACACAGGGCGAGACTGGACATCCTGGCAGATAAACACATCTGTCACAAGGTCTGTGGTGGACTGTGCCAGTCGGTGCATTGTGACATGCACTACACAAAGAGCAGAGATAAACAAACCTATCATCTGGTCAGTCACTGCAACAGATACTGGAGTCAGTTTGTCTTGGCTTGTCCTTGCCACTGATAATACCTTTATCTGCCAAGAATGTGCTGCTAGTCCAGCAAAAGCTAGCAGTACTCAAATACTTTGCAAGCAGTTTCATGAAATGGTCAATCAGAAAGCAACTCATACCGGCTCGGACGTCGCCCGGGCTTACAAGGGCCACGCTGATCTGTTCACACTCCCGGCAGGCAGCGAAAAGTAAGCTAGGAGCAGGAAGACAAAAGAAGAGGAAAACAGCAACCTTGTGTGTAGCAGAATGGAATATACGCACTCTGTTGGACAGAACAACATCACAGCGCCCAGAAAGTCAGACCGTGCTTGTGGCCCTGGAAATAAATAGGTACAATGTAGACATAGCTGCATTTAGTGAAACAAGATTGCCTGAATATGACAGCTTGGAAGGCCATGGATACATCTTATTTTGGAGTGGGAGATCAACTCAAGAAAGGAGAGAATTGGCAGGTGCATCAGCCCATGTCATGCCTGTCCCCATGCATTGCTTGGCTAGCATTCTTTTTAGAGTCCTATTTGTTCTCTCTACTAGCCTTTGGGAGGATGGATGCACTACTGAACCAAATTTATGCCTTAAGCCTAAGGCACATTCAACTTCCTTCAAATCTTTATTTGCAAGATGACTGCCATTGTCTGACCTGATCACTCTTGGAAAACTATGTCTGGGAATCACTTCTTCTGTCAGCCATTTAATCACTTCTTTTGCACTTTCTATTTTACATGCTTTTGCCTCAACACATCTTGAAAATGTATCCACACACACCAACAGATATCTGTAGCCTCTGCATCTGTTTTCTGGGCCCATGTCTTTGAAATCTATCACTATGTCCTTCCATCAGAATCAGAATCAGAATCAGAATCAGGTTTATTGCCATTGTTCATGTAGTACACAAACTAGGAATTTGTCTCGGTACAATGCTGCAACATTAAACATGATAAGATAAGAGAAATAAACTATACATGTAATAAAGTGTAGGATAAGATTAAGTGATACTGGTCAACAGTTAAAATATATATTAGCCAGCAGCAGATACTGTGGAGAACTATATAGTGCAGTCGGTAATGCAGGAAGAAAACAGTGATGATTGACATGAGTCTGGTTGAGCTGCTGTACATGGTGCACGAGAGTCACTTAGTGTTCAGCAGTCTAATGGCAGAGGGGAAGAAGCTGTTCATGTGACGGGAGGTTTTAGTCTGGATGGACCGAAGTCTTCTACCAGAGGGGAGGGGGGCAAACAGTACATGACCAGGGTGTGAGGGATCGGCTATGATCCGGCCAGCACGCCTCCGGGTCCTGGAGATGTACAGATCCTGGAGAGATGGGAGCTTGCAGCCGATCACCTTCTCAGCAGTGCGCACGACGCGCTGCAGCCTTAGTCTGTCCCTGGCAGTGGCTCCTGCGTACCACACGGTTATGGAGGTGGTGAGGATGGACTCGATGATGGCTGTGTAGAACTGCACTAACATCTTGGTGGGTAGCTTGAGCTTCCTCAGCTGCCGCAGGAAGAACATCCTCTGCTGGGCTTTTTTGATGAGTGAGCTGATGGTCAGCTCCCATTTGAGGTCCCTGGTGATGGTAGTGCCTAGGAAGCGGAAGGAATCAGCAGTGGTGATGGGAGAGCCTGAGAGGGTGAGGGGGGGCAGAGGAGTAGTGACTTTCCTGAAGTCTACAATCATCTCCACTGTCTTCAGAGCGTTCAGCTGCAGGTTGTTATTGCTGCACCAGGACACCAGCTGGGCCACCTCTCTCCTGTAGGCGGACTCGTCGCCATTGGAGATGAGCCCGATGAGGGTGGTGTCGTCCGCAAACTTGATCAACTTGACAGACTGGTGGCTGGAGGTGCAGGAGTTGGTGTAAAGGGAGAAGAGTAGGGGGGAAAGTACACAGCCCTGGGGTGATCCGGTGCTGATGCTAGTATAGTCTGAGACAGTCTTTCCCAGCCGCACATGCTGCCTCCGGTCCGTCAGGAAGTCGATGATCCACCTGCAGAGGGAGTCAGGCACGTTGAGCAGGGACAGCTTGTCCCGGAGCAGAGCGGGGCGGATGGTGTTGAATGCGGAGCTGAAGTCCACAAACAGGATCCTGGCGTAGGTTCCCGGGGAGTCCAGGTGCTGCAGGATGGAGTGGAGGGCCAGGTTGACTGCATCGTCTACAGACCTGTTGGCTCGGTAGGCAAACTGCAGCGGGTCCAGGAGAGGGGTGGTGATGGACTTGAGGTGGGACAGGACCAGGCGCTCAAAGGACTTCATGACTACAGAGGTGAGCGCTACAGGTCTGTAGTCATTAAGTCCAGTGATCCGTGGCTTCTTGGGGACAGGGATGATGGTGGAGGATTTGAGGCAGGACGGCACGTGGCATAACTTAAGGGAGGTGTTAAAAATGTCTGTGAATACAGGAGCCAGCTGTTTCGCACAGAGTCTCAGGGTGGAGGGAGACACGCCGTCTGGGCCGGGGGCCTTGCGCGGGTTCAGTCTGGAGAACTGTTTGAGCACATCCTGCTCACTGATGATAAGGGGAGGGGGGGAGGTGGGGGGGGTGCCTTAAATAAAGTAGGGAATGTGGAGGCTGTGGAGCTGGAGGGAGGGGGGGAGTTGGACACAGATGACGAGGTGTCAAAACGGGCATAGTGTTGGGACAGTCTCTGACAAAGGGCTTTGTCATCCTGACCTTTAGGAGCCTGAGGCCGATAGTTGGTGATCTGCCTCAGTCCTCTCCACACGGAAGCCGAATCATTAGCAGTGAACTGCTGCTGGAGTCTCTCTGAGTACACAGATTTAGCCCTCTTCAGCTCTCTGTTAAACCGGTATTTAACCTCCCTGTAGCAGTCCCTGTCTCCACTTTTCAGCGCTGCTTCCTTCTCCTTCCTGATCTGTCTGAGCTTAGCTGTGAACCAGGGTTTGTCATTAGAGTAACTCACCCTGGTGCGTGATGGAAGAATGTTCTCTTCACAAAAGTGGATATATGAGTTCACAGTGTCCGTGTACTCATCCAGATCATGCGTGGCTCCTTTAAGCATGCCCCAGTCAGATATTTCCATGCACGTTTCCAGCTTCTCCTCAGCATCACTGGTCCGTATCTTCGTAGTGCTCACAACAGGTTTAGTGAGCTTCAATCTCTGTCTGTATGTGGGAATGAGGTGAACCATCACGTGATCAGATAATCCCAGCGCAGCTCGAGGGACAGCGCGATATGCGTCTTTCACTGTGGTGTAACAGTGATCCAGTGTGTTTAATCCTCTGGTGGGGCATTTAATAAACTGTTTGTAGCGGGGGAGATCGTGGCTCAGATTGCACTGATTAAAGTCGCCAGCCACAATAATCAGCGAGTCTGGAAAACTCCGCTCTGTGTGTTGAATGTGATCCGCGAGCACGCGCTGAGCTTCGCGCGTGTCCGCGTCGGGAGGGGCGTACACAGCGATCAGTATAAAAGAAGCAAACTCCCGCGGGGAATAGAAGGGCTTGCAGTTGATAACAAGAAATTCCAAGGCAGGAGAACAGTGTTTGGAAATTTCCGTTACATCAGAGCACCAGCTACAGTTGATGTAGAAGCAGACACCGCCTCCTGTGGTCTTGCCGGAAAGCTCTGTGTCACGATCAGCACGGAAGAGCTGGAAGCCGTCGAGGCGCAGCGCGCTGTCCGGTATATTTTCCCGGAGCCAGGTCTCAGTAAAGCAGAGGACAGCTGAGGAGGCGAGGTCCTTAAAACGCATCAGCAGTCTCAGTTCATCCACCTTGTTAGAGAGAGAGTTGGTATTGGACAGAAATATGCCAGGCAGCGCCGTTCGCGAGCCTCTCCTGCGAAGTCGTACGAGAGCGCCCGCTCGTCTTCCTCTCTTCCGCCGTCTCACTTTCCGAGCCAAACAATAAACCAGATCGGCGGCATGGGCTAGAAAAACTGGGAGGAGGTCCGTGGGGGTCAAAGTCCTGATATTTAAAAGTTCTTCACGGGTATAAGTGCAAGCAGACACACAATTGACAAACAAAAACAAACAAAGAGCGCAGCGAAGCACCATGTCGACCGCTGTGGGCGCCATCTTGGATTTCACCTCTGTAGTCATGAAGTCCTTTGAGCGCCTGGTCCTGTCCCACCTCAAGTCCATCACCACCCCTCTCCTGGACCCGCTGCAGTTTGCCTACCGAGCCAACAGGTCTGTAGACGATGCAGTCAACCTGGCCCTCCACTCCATCCTGCAGCACCTGGACTCCCCGGGAACCTACGCCAGGATCCTGTTTGTGGACTTCAGCTCCGCATTCAACACCATCCGCCCCGCTCTGCTCCGGGACAAGCTGTCCCTGCTCAACGTGCCTGACTCCCTCTGCAGGTGGATCATCGACTTCCTGACGGACCGGAGGCAGCATGTGCGGCTGGGAAAGACTGTCTCAGACTATACTAGCATCAGCACCGGATCACCCCAGGGCTGTGTACTTTCCCCCCTACTCTTCTCCCTTTACACCAACTCCTGCACCTCCAGCCACCAGTCTGTCAAGTTGATCAAGTTTGCGGACGACACCACCCTCATCGGGCTCATCTCCAACGGCGACGAGTCCGCCTACAGGAGAGAGGTGGCCCAGCTGGCGTCCTGGTGCAGCAATAACAACCTGCAGCTGAACGCTCTGAAGACAGTGGAGATGATTGTAGACTTCAGGAAAGTCACTACTCCTCTGCCCCCCCTCACCCTCTCAGGCTCTCCCATCACCACTGCTGATTCCTTCCGCTTCCTAGGCACTACCATCACCAGGGACCTCAAATGGGAGCTGACCATCAGCTCACTCATCAAAAAAGCCCAGCAGAGGATGTTCTTCCTGCGGCAGCTGAGGAAGCTCAAGCTACCCACCAAGATGTTAGTGCAGTTCTACACAGCCATCATCGAGTCCATCCTCACCACCTCCATAACCGTGTGGTACGCAGGAGCCACTGCCAGGGACAGACTAAGGCTGCAGCGCGTCGTGCGCACTGCTGAGAAGGTGATCGGCTGCAAGCTCCCATCTCTCCAGGATCTGTACATCTCCAGGACCCGGAGGCGTGCTGGCCGGATCATAGCCGATCCCTCACACCCTGGTCATGTACTGTTTGCCCCCCTCCCCTCTGGTAGAAGACTTCGGTCCATCCAGACTAAAACCTCCCGTCACATGAACAGCTTCTTCCCCTCTGCCATTAGACTGCTAAACACTAAGTGACTCTCGTGCACCATGTACAGCAGCTCAACCAGACTCATATCAATCATCACTGTTTTCTTCCTGCATTACCGACTGCACTATATAGTTCTCCACAGTATCTGCTGCTGGCTAATATATATTTTAACTGTTGACCAGTATCACTTAATCTTATCCTACACTTTATTACATGTATAGTTTATTTCTCTTATCTTATCATGTTGGAAAAGCTCCAATAGAGGCCCTTAACATGCATTTGGGATTAAACTTCTGGCATGCTTCACACTCAGAAACCATTAGTTCTGTCACATCTGACAAATGAGGATGCCACCAACGTGCTTCAGTTGGAGTTGATACTTTTGATACTTTTGTTTTTGATAGTTTTGATACTTTAGTTGATACTTTTGTTTTTGAAACATGACCTTTTGTATGTGCCTCTTTGTACAGCAGCAACACCTTAGCAGGGGCTACCAATCTTCCATCTGCAGACCTCCACCTGTTTCTTTGCTCCTTTCTTTATCCACCTGCTCTTTTCCTCAGGACTTGCTTTCTCCTGCAACTGCTTAATTTCCTCTGTGCCTAGTTCCAGGTACTCTTGATCCTCTTTCTGAATCATCATATTTGCCTGTGTAACATAGCCACCTGCTTGTTTAGCAGCTAAATCAGCAGCTTCATTTCCTTTGGTCACAGTTGCATTTCTTTTTTGATGCCCTTTACACTTCAGAATCGCTAACCTCTTTGGTTGATCCATGGCCTTCAACAGTTCAACCATTTCTGTTAAGTGTTTAATTGGTGTGTTCGATGAAGTGAGAAATCCCTTCCTTCTACAATGTGGTAAATCAACATGCGCAGCCTGGTGGGCATAAGCTGAATCAGTGTATATGTTTACCCCTTGTTGTTTTGCATATTGACATGCTTTAGTAAGAGCTACAATTTCAGCTTTTTGGGCAGAGGCAGGCTGGTCTACCACTCCTGCTTCTACAGTTTGAAATGCACCTGTCCTCTCATCATATTTTACCACTGCATATGAGGCACTCAGAGACCCATCTGCTCTCCTGTAGCAACATCCATCACAAAAAAGATTCAAATTTGGATGTTCGATAGGTTCAGATTGAAGATTAGGGACAGCTTTCATGAGCCCAGTGGCCTCGTTTGCCACACTAAAGGCACATATCCTGTGGTAGGCCAGGTGGCCTTCTATTTCCTCTGTATACACCTCTCCCATGCCCTGGTTGCGGTGGGCAAGGATTCCATTGTTGTTGGCGCGCCAACACAAAGGGTTCAGTAGGGACTGGACCAATAATGGCCTGAGGGGTTGCCACTGTAACGGCTGGAGCCTGTACAGTAGTTTTTTGGAGTTTGTCTTTGTTCATTACATCCCTAGCTGCTTTCAGCTGGGCTTTTACCAGCTGATTTGATAAATCTGCTGTTTCTGTTTCTTTTTCATCTTGTTTTATATTGTATTGTTTCACATAATGATGCACACGTGACAGCCATTCTGCCCAAGGGCAGGTATTCAATCCCACTAACCCCTCTAGTGCAGCTCTCACAGGCGGTGGTATTGATGTCTGTATCACATTGCAGAATACTGTCATATCCAGCTCTAGGGAGCCGGGCAATCAGAGCCAGGGACAAGCCAGTGAGTCGAGATGTTTTATTCTGGGTAAGGGATAAGGGATGAGGAGAGCACAGACACTCATACAGACGTACATTCTCAGGCTGCACAGCGCAGGGGTAGGTAGCTCGTACCGGACATGGGGGTAACAAGACGTGCATACTCACAGCGGGATACAAACACCGGAATGCTGCAAGGGGAGTTGAGGCTGACACCAGACGAAGGGGCTTCAGCCTAGCAGTGCTTATGTCGCAGCCCCGAATGATCGAAGCTGCTCCTCTTTATACTCATTAACAGCGCCCCAGCTGATGAGGATTAATTGGCCCCAGCCGTCCCGTGACACTGACAGCTGGGAACCAGCTGAGGCACTGCCCAATGAGAGGCAGGGATAAAAGGAGCATGGGCTGAGCGCCGAGCCGGCGTCTCACCCCATGGTGACAGAGCCTCCCCCTCACGGTCGGGCTCCCGAACGACCAGGAACATCCCAGCCCCCCCCCCCCCCTCCCCACCTAGGGTGGGCGGAAGGGAGGCAGGACCGGAGGGGAAGATGCAAAGGGAAGGACAAAAAAAAAAAAACAATAGACCAATGTAGGGCAGCAGGGCAGAGAAAAAAAAAAAAACCCCAAATACAATACCCTACAACACAGGGAAAAGGATTAACCCAGAGCACAGTTAGGGAGAAAACTGAGTTAGGACACAGGTAGGGAAAATACCAAATACGACTACAGACAGCATACAAATAACGTATAGATCGGGGCAAAAAAAAGAAAACCAAAAACCCACCAAAAAGGTGGCAGGAATGAATAAAGCAATCACAGAGTATAGTTAAGGGGAACAAAACACACTACTCCATAATGCACCAACAAGACAAAGGTCAGGACAAAAAATGAAAAACGCTGTGCATGGATACTAAAGAAAACAAAACACACAGCACCGAATATATAAAAGATCACCTAAAGAAACAGAGGTGACAAGGACAAATGGGTAATAATGAAGTACGGTTAAGTGGGGATGAAACACATTACTTCAAACAATAACAAACACAGTCAATGTTAAAGCCGGGGCCAGGGAAGGCCCCCCACGAGGATAATAAGACAGAATGGGGTGATCACAGAGTATGGTTGAACAGGAAACCACACGCATACTCCATGATGCACCGACGAGGCCAAGGCTAAGGTAAGGATGAATGAAAACGCTGAGTAAAGATAAGAAAATGCAATACACAGCGCGATACATAAGGTGAGTCACCAAGAGGAAAAAAAGGTGACAGGGTAACAGGATAACAATACGATAAAAATGCTGAGTATGGTTAAAAAAAACAACACACAGCACAAAAACATATATTCCCCTAATGGACAAAGAAACTACACCCGAGTGACCTCAATAATAATAAAAGAAGTAAAGGACACCCGAGGAGACGGCAGGCAGAGTCCAAAACGGCCGGAATTGTTCTGGTAATCTCCCCGCCCATTGTCCAGTTGGCAACCCGGGGAAGAGAAATGTTCGGACGGCGAACTCTGGGCCCAGATCCCAGGAATCCAGTCCAACGGCTGCCGAACCAGGCCGCCCAAAGGCAAACACAGACCAGTGGGGGGAAACCAGATCGCCGAACCGAAAGTTTTGCGGGTCGGGTCGTCGACCCGCATCACTCAACCACCAGGACCGTTGAGACGGACGAAGGGTCAGAGCGGATCCCGGTGGAAGAGGCTCAGGGGAGAGCCGATGACGAGGGCGGCGGGCCTCAGGGAAACGGCCACCTCCTCACCGGACCTGGACAACACTGGGGCAGCACCCACGTCGGACCCCGATCGGGCCTCAGGCGAACCCACGTTGGACCCCGATTGGGTCTCGGGCGAACCCACGTTGGACACTGCACCAGAACCGACCTCCAACGTTGAACCCGGACCCTCCAGCACCACGAGGAACAGCAACTCCTCGCCGGTGACCCTGGAAGAAGGCTCAGAAGAGAAAACAGAACCGGGATCAGGATCACCGGCAGCGCCAGAACCCGGCGAGACGAGCTCAGACGCAGCGGGCGGCTGCACCCTGCTCGTCTCCCCTGGAGATAGGCTGAAGTGCTCAAAGATAAAAAAGAAAGAAAAGAAAGGAGAGCACTCGCCTGATCTCGGGTTCTGACGCCGTCCAGGACTGCGAAGATCCAGGATCCGTCGTCAGGAGGTCGTTGTCAGGCTCCCATCTAGCCGCGTCGGGCCCCGCAGCCAGCACGATGGTCAGCGCAGCTTGAGATCCCTCCAGCGCAGGTAACCCCGCCGACGACCCACTCGGCGTGAAGCCAGAAGAATCTCGTCCCGCTGGACCGAACCGCTCCTCCGTGGAGACCCGGGGACGCTCAGTCGTCAGCGTAGACTCCACGCAGCAGTCAGTCCCCCTCCTCCGTCCGCAATGTAGCTGCGGAACCACAGGCCCTCTCCATATCCCACCACGTTGACCCGGAGCCGGGGACCGCTCGGCGGAGAGAGACACAGAGGATGCGGGATTAGGCATACAGGTTACAGCAGGTGGGGAGAGTTCAGGGAGCTGCGAACCCTGAACTTCTCCTCCAGGGATGTGACAGAGCAAATCATTAAGCAGGTGTGAAAAAACAATGACTTGCCTGCCCCCTGGAGGTTGAGTATCGCCTGCTGTAGTGGAATCTGCTTCTTCCTCTCCCCGCCCGGCGATAACGGAGGACCCCCCGGGAATTCGTCTGAGGGTCGCTCGCGTTGTCTCCAGCAGAGAGCTCACCAGGCCGGGATTCCAGGCACACACAGCGGTCAGGAAGCGCGTCGAGGAGGAGGGGGAAACAGCCGGGGTGAGCCAGCCCGAATGTCCAGGAATGACAGCGGGGGAACGAGGCTCAGGGGACGAGGCTGTAGAATCTCCACACTGACGAGGCGAAGGGATGACAGCTGCGTGGGAGGAACGGTCCTGACGATGACCCAGAACTGGATCCGGACGAGGTTCGTGCAGAGGTGACTCGGCGATGTGATGACGACTACTCCCAGGGGACGAAGCGAGGGGGAAACCCAGGATTCGCCGCTCCAGATCGGAGATCGAGACGAGGAAGGCGTCGAGCACGGGAAGGCTTCGTAGCCCTGAAGTCCTCACCATCAATCTCACTGCCGCCGCCACATGCCTGAAGGTGGTGACAGGAAACACAGTAGAGCTCGCGACAGCCACTCGACCCCGGACATAACTGCTGTCAGCTGCGGCTCCTCGAAGGGAATCCCGAGTGACGTGGCGCAGGTCGGGGGAAGTCCTCTGGTTGGCGCGAACTCCCGGACTGGAATAGCGGCAGGAACGGGACTCCGAAGCGGGGAAAGACGTCGCCCACTTCGACTCCCTGCCGGGATTTCCATCCACCCCGTGGAGCTTCTCTCGCTGTGTACCTGCAGCGTCTATCCTGGCACTGTCCTCCAGATGGTACAGAGAGTGAGGGTGACAGTCCAGGAGTTCCTCAGCACGGCCCGGATGCCAGCGTCTCGCGTTGGAGGCGTCGTGCAGGGTGAAGAACGTCCCGTCGACTGCCTCCGAGATGGACCTCAGCCCGTCGCCCTGGCGCCGGAAGTGACTCCTGGGAAACGGCATGCTAGCAGCGCTGACACCCGGACAGAAAGGTACATTTCCACGGCGACTCACGGCCGCCGGCAACTTTTCTGGCTGCGACATACTGTCATATCCAGCTCTAGGGAGCCGGGCAATCAGAGCCAGGGACAAGCCAGTGAGTCGAGATGTTTTATTCTGGGTAAGGGATAAGGGATGAGGAGAGCACAGACACTCATACAGACGTACATTCTCAGGCTGCACAGCGCAGGGGTAGGTAGCTCGTACCGGACATGGGGGTAACAAGACGTGCATACTCACAGCGGGATACAAACACCGGAATGCTGCAAGGGGAGTTGAGGCTGACACCAGACGAAGGGGCTTCAGCCTAGCAGTGCTTATGTCGCAGCCCCGAATGATCGAAGCTGCTCCTCTTTATACTCATTAACAGCGCCCCAGCTGATGAGGATTAATTGGCCCCAGCCGTCCCGTGACACTGACAGCTGGGAACCAGCTGAGGCACTGCCCAATGAGAGGCAGGGATAAAAGGAGCATGGGCTGAGCGCCGAGCCGGCGTCTCACCCCATGGTGACAAATACCGCTGATGTAGTAGCACTGTTACATGGGTTTTCCCCAGTAATGTCAGTCCAAACTGCCAAACACCTATCCACATAGGCTCCTGCTTCCTCTCCTTTTTTCACTGGTATGTCTGTTAATTCTGCACTAGTTAGATCTACAGGGAACATCTTTCTCATTACTGCAAGAATCTCATCACTATGTTCTCTGAATGGAGCCTCATCAGGCTCATCAGTGGTGCCAGCCTCTTCTTCTATGCTGTTTAGCATAGAGGCTGAAGTATGAGTGGCCACTGTCCTTCTAATATCTGCCAAACACAAACGGCAACCAACTGTGGCCTTCTGCATAGCTCTGATCCACGGAGAGGCTCCTGAGGTCAGCGGAGGCAATGTGTGACAAATGCCTTTTAGGGCCTTAAATGACAATTCTACATATTGTGCCACCCCCGTTTCAGTAGCTACCATGGGCATTTGTGTATACTTTACTTTAGGTATGGCTCCTGTTTGTAACCGTGTGTGCTGAGGTGCCTTTTCGGTCAGATTTTCTATTGTGGATCCATAATCACCAATTTTCCACTGTTTTCGTGTGCCTAGAGGTACTTTTTTGTCTGTGTAGTCAGTTACTGTCATGAATCTCCCCTCGGGGCAGAGAGAAAGACCCATGCACTGGACTGTGAGTTTGTGGTAATTTATTACGAACATATGTGCACAACATAACAGAAAAGCCAGAGAGCGATAAACCAGATGACAAGGAGAAAACGCAGAGCGTAAAACACTTAATTCAGAGAGTTCTGACATCTGTCAAGACTGCCACAAGGAATACAAAGAGCAGCAGTCTTAAATAAGGCATAGTACAATGGGCCACAGGTGTGGATATCAGAGCAGCAGGAGAAAACAATGATTAATAATCTGGGTCAGCTGGGAGTAATGAGAGAGGAGTGACTGGACTTGACGGCTGACAGGGCAATGCCCACACTGAGCACAAAACCAGAAATGCCACTTGACAGCTGTCAACCCCGAGAAAAAACACCACAGTAAGAATATAAAGAATAAAACATCACCAAATGCAGACTGATAAATAATTACAAATTAATACAAAATATGAGCATAATAAAACTAAAACATAAACAGGGAAATAGAAAACATTACGAGAATAACCCAAAAAGCACAAAATACAATGAATATATAAATATAGAGAAAAATCCATGAGACTGAGAATGGAGGAGCCCTCCAGTACTCAGCTCATGACAGAGCCCTCCTCTCAAGTGATGGAGACCAGACACCCCAGGGTAACAACAAAAGAAAAAGATCCCCCCCCCCCCCGAATAGGAGCAAAACAATAACCCACCCCGGGTGGGCGGTGGGAGGAACAGGCTAGGAGGGAATAAAACAATAAACACCATTCAGGACCCACACCAGGCAACACCCCAACCCCCTAAGCCCCCTGGACTGAGGAGCTGGACAGTTCAGGTGGGCAGCCAAAGTCCCAGGCCCGGCAGATGGCATGATGGAAAGAGTCGGGTGGCCTACCAGAGAATGTGGGCCACCAAACCTTGCAACACAGTCTGTCGGGTGGTCTGCCAGAGTTCTTTAGCCACCTCAACAGAAAGGGTGGTCCAAGAGGTGGCTTCTTCCCAATGGGAAGAACAAATTATGGGCACAATAGAGGAGTCGGGGGAACCAATACGATGTCAGGTGGAGGAGAGGGAACCACAATGGTCTCGGGCAGAGGAGAGGGAACCACGACTGCCTCGGCCAGAGGAGAGGGAACCACGACAGCCTCGGCCAGAGGAGAGGGAACCACGATGGCCTCAGCCAGAAGAGAGGGAACCACAATGGCGTCAGGCAGAGGAGGGGGAACCACGACGGCGTCAGGCAGAGGAGGGGGGACCACGACGGCGTCAGGCAGAGGAGGGGGAACCACGATGCCCTTGGACTGGCCTGTAGCACCTGCGGTGGGCCCGATCTGGGCCATAGCTGCACCCACAGTGGGTGCACAGTGTGGGCCCACACTGGAGTGCAGCACCTAAGTTGGTTTCAGGCTGGGGCGCAGCACCTACGATGGTCCCCGACTATGACATAGCACCCACAGAGACCCGGACTGAGGAAGAGCCACACCCACAGAGGTCCTGGGCTGGGACGGAGCACTCACGAAGACCTCATCTGGAGGGGGTGCAGCACCCACAGAGGTCCTGGGCTGGGACGGAGCACCCATGACGACCTCAGTCGGAGGGGAAGCAGCACCCACGGAGGTCCCGGGCTGGGACAGAGCGCCCGCGACGACCTCAGCAGGAGGAGCTGGACCCATGGGGATCTCGAGCGGCCAGCCGGGACCCACAGAGACTTCTGGCAGAGCTGGACAATCCTTGGTGACCCTGGGGGAAAGCTCAGGCAAGAGAGGCAAAGAAACAGGGTCAGGGTCACCGGCGGCAGTGGAGCCCAGCAAGGTGAGCTCAGGTGCAGCTGACGGCTGCACTTGGCTCTCCCCACCAAGAGCCAAGCAAGATCTCTCCAAAATAGAGACAACAAAGACAAAGGAGAGTATGTGCCTGAGCTCAAGCTCCACCGCCGTCCAGGACTCTGTTGATCCAGGCGATGGTTCCTCAGGCCCGGCCCTCTGGAGGTCCAACTCCGGCTCTGCGGCAGCAGCCCCTGCAGCAGGCATGGTGGTCAATACAGTCCTGGGACCCCCCAGCAAGGTGACCCAATCAGGTGGCTTGCCCTGCGTGGTGACAGGAGGTCGGTTTCCTGCTGGCGCTGGATCCTACCCAGCTGAAGCCTGGGGACACTCTTTCATTGGTGCAGGTGTGGGCTCAGTCTCAACGCTCACCCTCCATCCAGAGTGTGGCTGCGGGGCTGGAACCAGGTCCTCCAGGGACGCAGGCTCCTCCAGCATCTGGTGGCTCAATCCTGGGGACGGCGGGCACTCAGGGGGCAGAGGAGGAGACACGGAGAGAGCAGGTGAAAAGTCTTTAACTGCAGCAGGTAGTGAGAGCTCACTGGCCTGCGGGGGCTGAGCCTCACCACGGGAATCAGGCAACATAATTTATACGTGGGTAATAGAGAATGAAAAGACACTTGGCTGTGTTCCCGGGGCATGACGCTTTCTGCTGCAGTCAGTGTAGCATCCGCCCTCTCCGTGGCTTCAGCGATTGTGGGCCCCTCAATGGAACGTGGAGGAGCCTCCCCTGCAGACACGGTGACAGGCGGAGCCAGGAAGGAAACAGTTGACCTCTCAGCAGCAGGAGGACTCGCCGATGGGAAGCAGAAAACAGCAGCCGCGGAGAGAGGAGAAGCTGGCGGAGCAGCCGGAGGGGAAAACACAGAGAGCGCACTGCTGCGGGAGTCTTCTGCCTCGGCGAAGGAAAAACTGCTGCGTGAAAGGTGGAGGCATTCTTCCACCGGGATTTCCCTGGATAGCGGCGTTTTGGAGCAGGTGGAGCGGGAATGGGTGCCGGAGACTGGTGAGGCGCCAATACTACAGAGGCCCAGGAACGCCTCCCCTTCGGCGCAGGCCCAGGTTTCCTCTGGGAATTCCTCACCATCTCACTGTTCTCACGTTGCAGCGCCGCCACCAGAGAAATCCTCTCCACACCCTCAGCATGCTCCTGAAGCTGAAGGCACCGGCAAGCAGCTGCCTCCGTGAGGCCCAAGTACCATAATGTGTCTTTCGAGGTCGGGCCAATGTGCGCTGCAGAGATTAGACCATCAATCTCCATCAGGGCTTTGCAGCACTCCTACCCCAGGCTCATCGGGTAGCTGCGTCCACCTGCAGAGTCCGACATGATTCACTCCAGAGAAACAGGTGAGTGAAACAAAAAAAGAAAACGAAAAACCCATAACTCACAGCAGCTGGGTCTTTTACTGGCGGCGGTCTTCTGTCATGAATTGCCCCTCGGGGCAGAGAGAAAGACCGATGCGCTGGACTGTGAGCTTGTGGTAATTTATTACGAACATAAAGTGCACAACGTAACCCAAAAGCCAGACAGAGATAAACCCGATGACAAGGAGAAAACACAGAGCGTAAAACTTACTTCAGAGAGTTCTGACATCCATCAAGACTGCTGTGAGGAATACAAAGAGCAGAGGTCTTAAATAAGGCATAATACAATGGGCCACAGACCAGAGAAGGCAGGAGAAAACAATGATTAATAATCTGGATCAGCTGGGAGTAATGAGAGAGGAGTGACTGGACTTGACAGCTGACATTGCGATGCCCACACTGAGCACAAAACCGGAAACGCCACTTGACAGCTGTCAACCCCGAGAAAGAACACCACAGTAAGAATATAAAGAATAAAACATCACCAAATGCAGACTGATAAATAATTACAAATTAATACAAAATATGAACGTAACAAAACTAAAACATAAACAGGAAAGCAGAAAACAGTACGAGAATAACAGAACCCAAAAATCACAAAATACAACGAATATATAAATATAGAGAAAAATTCATGAGACTGAGTATGGAGGAACCCTCCAGTACTCAGCTCATGACAGTTACTTTTTTAGGGCCGCTCCCTCACCAGTACTTGACATGTTCCCTAGCCTAGTCATTAAACCCACGCAGCTAGGCATCAACAGGGTCTCCATCTACTTTTTGGTTTGTTGTAGGGGTGGAGGCAGCAGGTATCCCTGTATTGACAGGGGATTCCTCCTCCTGTCTGTCATAATCCTGTTCAGCCTGACTCATAGGTTATATGGGAGTGTATTGATTGATAATTTGGTGCATCTTATCTCCAGCTGTTTTGCTATCATTCTTGGATAACATTGGCCTCATGTGTAAAACTCCTGCTACTGCCTGCATTGTATCTTTGTTCCCTTCAACAAAAGTAGTAAGAGGCATTTGTTTAGAAAGCATGTTTACACACTGTGTATGGGCCTGTCTGTATCAGGGTGGGGGCTGAAGGGGCTGGTGGAGGCAGAGATGGTGGAGGCAGGGCCACATCGTCATATTGGGGTGGCGACTCTAATACTACTTGCTGCCCCTGTGTTTGTAATATGACCCTTCCATTATCATAGACTACCAATTGTCCTCCACGCAACGCAGCCACGAGTTTAGGAATATAACACATGGCCCTAATCTTCCTCTTCTCTGAATTTTTTCATTTTTTTTATGTATCAATCTCCACCTGGGATTTCCTCTTGTGTTATAATTTTCCTTAGCAGTATTATAACTTTGTATAATTATTTGCAGGATCTCTGCCAGTTTAGCTGGCGAGGGCATCAGTTTTGATGAATCTGGCAAATATCCTAGATCCTGTAACTCAGCCACCCATTTTTTAAACTTTCTTTCCTCCTCCTTTCTATCTTTCTCTACTGTCCGTCTCTCAATGACTTTCTGTGTTCTATCTACTGTTTCACCAACAGTAAATGCTGACCTTCCCGCTGCCATGACCACAGAATTTCCTTTGAAGTTAACTTGGAAGCTTGATATAGTTATAAATTAGCTTAATAAAATAGGACTTTGTTTAATTCAAAGGTAAATTTATGAAAGAATGCAATTCTTGTAGTTTACCACAAGATGGAGGCAGTTCTCTCTGCACTCAAGGAGGAGGAGAAACAGTGACGTCGCTTAGAGACGTTTCAAGATGGTGTTTACACGCACATGCGCACTGAATGCCACGTGGTCGCTTCAGTCACGCGCAAATGTGAATGCGCATCGTGGCCACAAAGCCTATTGTCCACAAACCATGCCGTGGTTGTTTCAAAGAAACTGGAGAACTATCTCCTTAAATTTAGCTCTAAACATGCAAAGCTAATCTTACAACTTTAACTTAGTGTTCAATTCAACACTGTTCCTCAAATAATCTCCTCTCAGTAACTTTATCATGCTTTAAATACAACCGTTCAGCTCAACTTTGGAGAGCAGGTGAACCAACCCCTCCCCTTTGTGAAAAGACCCACAGACCCACCTTTGTTCTCCGCATGGCAAGACGTGTGCTGGTTTAGTTAAATCACCTATCTATATATACTATGGGAAAAAAGTTAGTAGATATTTACAGCCCTGCGGTCCAAACTCCGATTTTCAACCCCTTTCTGGAAATTGCAGCCTCTCCAAGCTTCTACCTGAATCCTAATGAGACAGGCGGGAGAGCATATGGCCTGCAATGCCAGTGGAAATTGTAAATTCTTTGTTTCTGGTAGACCAAAAAAATACTACATTTCCCGGGGGGCTTTCGATTTTATTTCCAACCCTCAAAATGCACTTCCTCTTATTCTAGACAACCAGAAATGGGAATTCGGGATCAGGGCTAGTTCCTTTCACCCTATGCCACTCTTCGTGTCTTCTTCTTCTTCTTTTAGATTTGATTAGTGGTTGGCAACCAGGTACAGGTGCATTACTGCCATGTACTTCACTCTGTATCATCACTCTATATATCTTCGTTGGTAAACTCTATATATTATCACTCTATATCATCACTGTATATCTTTGTATAAGGAGTTCTTATAAGGAGTTCTGAACAACTCCTTATGTGTGAAAAAATTATCAGCCCTTGGACTGTGTCCTGGACGCTCAGGAGCTACCTCTTCGTGTCTTAAATTGGGATATAAGAGGTTAACCACCCACACATTTATCCCCGTACAACATCAATAGGCACAATATTTACAGATGTATTATGTCCCTGCCGCTTTATTTGTAATCTGACTCCATACAGAGGCTATTTTCCCTGACCTGCGTCCGGAATCAGAACAAGTGATAGCTTAGTAAGGAGATTAGTCCAACTAATTTTAACAAACTGGTGGTTACAATTAATTACTGGAACCTCTTATTCCATTAACATATGAAAGCCTTGTTTTACATCAAAACTCTCTAAGTATCTTTTGGTAACATATAAAAGCCTCAAGATTTTCCATGTATCATTAGTAACATGTGAAAATCCTAAGACTTTCTATGTATCTATAACATATGAAAGCTTTATTTTATATTAACCCTTTAATTGCCCTAGGCGCCGTGTGGTGCCTGGGGAAAAGCAAGGCAACTCAAGGCCCCCCTAGTGGTCAACAGTTGAAAAAATTTTTTGTCAATAAAATAGTCCAGATTTCCAAGGCTATAAATTGAAACTTACAAGAGATAATGTTGCCAGGTGAGGGGGCTCGTTCGCCCATGTGACCGGTCTGTTTTTGTCCATTGTTGCCAATGTTTCGCATTTACTTAGTAATTTACACCCGCTTACATGTCTACAAACCCTTATGATTATCCCACTTGAATTTTGTTTGTATTATGCGGCTATTTTTTCTGTTTGGTGCATTTTTCCTGTGGGAATGCAGCCGCTCGTGGGCGCTGCCATCTTGGTAATGGGAGCTCAGTTTTTCATCCATCGTGGTCAATGTATCACGTTTTAGTAATTTACACCTGTTTCCACATCTACAAACTCTTATGATTATCCCATGTGAATTTCGTTTGAATTATGTGGCTATTTTCCCCATTTCATGCAGTTTCAGTCATCATCGCTGCCGCAATGACTGATCGTGAAGACATCCATATTGGTGCTGTGAGCTCAAAGTGGAAAAAGGAATAATAATAATAATGAGGATTTCTTCTTCTTTGCTGTATTCCATGTCAGCCATGATTCCTTCGGCGCGTGTCTGCCACCTTCTAAACTGTCAGATCAATACAGATTAGTACAAATTCTCAGTATAGCCGGGAGACGTCAATAAGTTGACCGGTGCAGTTGCTGTGCTGTGCCACTGGGGGTGCGCAACCCGTCCATTTAATCTGGGCAGTTAAAGGGTTAAAACTCCCTATTTATCTTTAAAAAGCAGCTCATTAATCTGTCCCTAACATGTGAATGCATGCATGCTTTTGACTATCTGTGTGTTCTTACAATCATAAAAACAGCCACAAATTACTATCTTTATTTTAAATTTTCCCAGTAGAATTTTAAAAACAGAACAAAAGGCTTACTTTGACTGAATGTCACAGACAATCCTACAGAGATTTTTAAATAAGGTTCTCACCTTCTGATCAGGGGGCCTTGTTAGCCACAACACCCAGACAAAGGCTTGTGTCCCGATGATATCCATTGTCAGAATAATAGTTGGAAAACTGCCCACATTTCCCACCACAGAACTGTAAAAATTAATTTTGGACAGTTAGCAGAATCTTTTCAGTTAACCAACCAATAATCAAAGAAGAAATACTATTTCTCAGCTTAACTTTTATTGAATCACGCAGTCAACACGGCCGGATCTCAGCAGCACAGTCTGTTCTGAGACCCCGAACAAAGAAAATCCCTCCGACATATAGCTTCTGAGTTGGTGGGCGGTCTCATCCACTCTTCCGACAAAGCAAGTCCGTTTGTCCACTTTAGTCTTCTTGGGTCCAAAATAGCTTCCGCATCCTTCCTCTTAGCTGCTCCAGATGTCCTCTTGCCTTTATGGCTTTTAATGGTTTCCACATCCTTCCATTCAGGGTCCAGATGTCTCCCGTTTTATGGCTTTATGGCACCGTTTTAGTCCCTTTATGGCATTCACCTCCTGTTTAAGACTCTTCAACCCTACCCAACCTCCATGTCCACATCTGGATGCAGGAAACGGAAACTAAAGATAATGTGGGTATGTATAGAGCTAAAGCACTTTTTGGATGTGTGTGTGTGTGTGTGTGTGTGTGTGTGTGTGTGTGTGTGTGTGTGGCTTGTGTGTGAGAACCCTTTATGTAATATCTAACTAATCTTCACTATTTATTTTAATCTAACACCCGCACGCATGAGCTCCAAGAGAAACTAAAAGGTTTTTTTTTTGACCAATGAGAGGTCCATGACTCAAAGCTGCTTGCAAGTGATGAGTGGTGTGCAAGGCTGGCATACCTGGCAGGTATATTTTGGCATCTGACTGAAATGAATACATGGATGCAAGACAAAGTTGAAAACCTGCTTACAAGCACAGACAAAACACTAGAAAAGCACTCGGAGAGCGCAGACCTCCGCCAAGCGCCACAATTCCCCCCATACAGTGTTTGTGTGTACGTTTTCAGATTCCTTGAGCATGTAAACATATGACTAGCAATTGGATTCACAATGATTATTTGTTTATTTGACAGGGACAGTGCAATAAACATAGACAATTAATCAATGACAATCAATCTGATAGTGGTAGGATTAGTGGTTCAGTAGTAAAAGCATTGCCTCCTTGGCGGAGGCAATAAACTGAAGCGTTGCTGTTGTGTCCATCTCCTCCACTGACGGATGCAAATTGGGTAGACAGGTTGCCGTGGGTTTTATATTATATTATTTTTGGGGGGGTTGCGCTCCGCGGCAAACGAGAATTTAGAAGCTTCGCCGGCAGAGAGCTCGTTTTTGCGCAGCGCCTATGGCTGGCCGGTGAATTTCTGCCAAATGCGCAGCTCCTATGGCTGGCCGGGGAATTTCTGCCAAAGAATCCGTCAGCGGACAGCTGCCCGTGTGAGGTTTTGCAGTTGCGCGCAAACACAGGCACGCTGGCGGGCCCAGGCCAGCAGTGTTTTCCGCGTGCTTTTGTGCCTAAAACGTTGAAGAAGGCAGAGTTTGTGTTGCAGACACGACGACCAGCGCTCTCCATTGCGCCTGCGCACATGTTGAAAATGGCCCTATGTCAGTGTTGAAAAATGCTTTAAAAAATTCCTGTATCCAGATGGTGAACTGGATCACCCCCAAAATTTAACCAGTTCTTCCTTGTACCATTTCCAACAACGCCTGAAAGTTTCATGGAAATCCGTCCAAAACTTTTTGAGTTATCTTGCTAACCAACAGACAAACAGACAGACAGACAGACAAACAGACAAACACACAGACAAACACACAGACAAACCCCGGCAAAAACATAACCTCCTCCTGGCCTTTTGGGCCTGGCGGAGGTAAATATATAAACACACACAGTGCAGAGCATTGTTGCTAGATGGGATGAAACAGCACAACCGTCTACTTAGTTATCCTACATGGTATGATTATGTGCCCATACATATTCTCACCCTCCATAGCGACCGGCATTTTCCTAGTTGTATGCCGGAGGGGACCATTGTGTAAGTCTATTGCATCTTTTGCATTCAAAACTATTAGGTTGTTACGTCTTTTTGCTATCTCTGCGAGCAGCCCTGCTTAGGTTGTACAGTCTGACAGCTGTTGGTAGGAAGGACCTGCGAAACCTCTCGGTTGCGCACCTGGGATGATGTAGTCTGCTGCTAAATGAGCTCCTCAGTGCATTCAGTATGTCCTGCATAGGGTGGAACTCGGACTCCAGCAGAGATGACAGTTTAGCCACCGTCCTTCTCTCTCCTATCTCCTCCACCGGGTCAAGGCGCTGCCCCAGGACAGAGCTAGCTTTCTTGATCAGTTTGTTCAGTCTCTTCCTATCGGCTGCTGTAATGCCACTGCCCCAGCAGACCACTCCAAAAGTGATGGCTGATGCCACCACCGTGTCACAGAATGTCTTCAATAGCGCCCCTTGTACACCAAAAGACCTGAGTCTCCTCAGTAGGAACAGCCTGCGCTGTCCCTTCTTGTAGAGTGCGTCAAGTATTGTGTGACCAGTCTAGTTTATTGTTCAGATGAACACCCAGGTACTTGTAGGATGTCACCATCTCGATGTCTGTTCCCTGTATATTTACTGGTGCTGTAAGGGGTTGTCCTTGCCTGCGGCAGTCCACCACCAGCTCCTTAGTTTTCCTCGCGTTGATCTGGAGGCAGTTCCGATGGCACCAGTCCACGAAGTCCTGGATAAGCCCTCTGTACTCAGCTTCATCTCCATTGGAGATGAGGCCAACGATCGCACAGTCATCAGAGAACTTCTTTAGATGGCAGTGTGTTGTATTGTGTGAGAAGTCCGCAGTATAAAGAGTGAACAGGAAGGGAGCCAACATCGTTCCCTGGGGAGCCCTTGTGCTACCGATGATCGTGTTGGACACACAGTCCCGGGTTCTCACAAACTGAGGCCGGTTCGTGAGGTAGTCCAGGATCCATGATGACAGGTGCTTGTCCACCCCTGCGCGGAGCAGCTTGTCCTTCAGGATCATCGGTTGGATGGTGTTGAAAGCACTGGAGAAGTCAAAGAACATGATCCTCACCGCATTCCCGGGCTTCTCCAGGTGGGACAGAGAACGGTGAAGGAGGAAGATCACCGCATCCTCCACCCCAATGCCATGCTGGTAGGCGAACTGGAGTGGATCCATCGCTTGTCCCACCAGGGGGCGGAGGTGAGCAAGGAGCAGTCTCTCCAGGGTCTTCATCAAGTGGGACGTCAAGGCCACCGGTCTGTAGCTGTTCAGGTCTTTGGGGTGGGAAGTTTTTGGTACAGGTACCACACAAGATGTTTTCCACAGCTGTGGTACCCTCCCCAGCTTCAGGCTCAGGTTGAAGATGTACGCCACAATTCCACACAGCTGGTCTGCACAGGACTTGAGGAGCTTTGCGCTGATGCCGTCCGGTCCCGACGCCTTCCTCGCCTTGATCTTCCTCAGCTCCGTCCTCACCTGGGTCTTGGTCAGGGTTAGGTTGGGGGGCTGTGTGTTGGGAGTGGGGGGGTGTTGGTGGAGTGGGGAGTGGGCAGCAGGACTTGATGTCTTTAGAGGCAGCAGCGGTTGTTGTGCAGTCAGGGGGGAGGGCGGTTGGTCAAACCTATTGAAAAACAGATTCAGATTGTTCGCCCACTCCCTGCCCCCCGTGGCCTGGGGGGAGGTATTCTGGAGCCCAGAGATGGTTTTAAGGTTTCTCCAGACCCCGCTGATGTCGCTCTGTTGCAGCTTGTCCTCCATCTTCTTCCTGAAGCTGTCCTTGCCTTCTCTGATCTTTCTCCTCAGCTCCCTCTGTACGGACTTCAGCATCTCCCTGTTCCCCGACCTGAAGATCCTCTTCTTCTCTCTCAGAAGTGTTTTTATCTCAGGGTTGATCCAGGGTTTGTTGTTTGAGCAACACCGTATGGTCTTGGTGGGAACGGTGTCGTCCACACAGAAGCTGAGGTAGTCCGTGATGGTGTGAGTGAGGCCATCGATGTCCTCACCATGTGGATCGCAGAGCTGCTCCCAGGCGGTGGTTTCAAAACAGCCCTTTAGAGTGTCCATTGCCTCCTCAGACCATAACTTCACTGTGCGCATGGCCGGAGGTTGTCTAATATGAGCATAAAGTGTGGGCTTTGTCCTGTAATCAAGCCCAGAATATAACATGCAACCTTTTTTGATGATTTTACAAAACTGCTGCTTATTATCTGTGTTGGCTTTGACTGTGTAGTTACTGTTGGTGATTTTAACATCCATGTTAGGTTAATTGGCATCAAACTGGGGATTCTAAAATTGTCCTTAGGTATGACTGTGAGAGTGAATGGTTGTCTGTCTCTCTGTGTTGGCCCTGCGATGGACTGGCGATCTGTCCAGGGTGTACCCTGCCTCTCGCCCAAAGATGATGGGATAGGCTCCAGCCCCCCCCCCCCCAACCCAAAAAGGATTAAGCAGAAGAAGATGGATGGATGGATGGATGTTGACAACCTTCAGGACAGAGGGACCAAAGAACTGTGTTGTGCTCTTGATAACTTTGGACTGGTTCAGCATGTAATGGAAAACAATCACAACAAAAGACAGTCTGGACTTGGTCATCTCCAAAGGTCTGAACATCTCTAGGACATCTCAAGGTTATGGTGATGGACGTTCCTCTGTTTGACCATTCTTGAGTTTTCTTTGAGAGTGCTATTAATGTCAACAGAAATATCCAGACAGAGGTCATCAAAAAATGGTACATCAGTGATAATACCAGTGAAACATTCATCCAAGCTTTTTCTTCCTCAGCCCCACTCTCTTCACCTTCTGGAAACAAGCTTGAAGAAAATTTCAGTGGCAAAAATACAAATGCAGTGGAGTGAAAAAGTGTTTACCCCTTCCTGATTTCTCATTTTTTTTGTATGTTTGTCACACTTAAATGTTTCAGATCATCAAATTTAAATATTAGACAAAGATAACACAAGGAAACACAAAATGCATTTTTTAAATGACAGAGTTCATTATTAAGGGGAAAAAAATCCAAACCTACATAGACCTATGTGCAAAAGTGATTCCCCCCTAAACCTAATAACTGGTTGGGCCACCCTTAGCAGCAACAACTGCAATCAAGCATTGGTGATAACTGACAATGAGTCTTTTACAGCACCGTGGAGGAATTTTGGCCCACTCAGCCACACTGGAGGGTTTTCGATTATGAACCGCCTTTTTAAGATCATGCCACAGCATCTAAATCAGATTCAGTTCAGGACTTTGACTAGACCACTCCAAAGTCTTCATTTTGTTTTTCTTAAGCCATTCAGAGGTGGACTTGCTGGTGTATTTGGATCATTGTCCTGCTGCAGAACCCAAGTGTGCTTCAGCTTGAGGTCACGAACAGATGGCCGGACATTCTCCTTTAGCCTTTTTTGGTAGACAGCAGAATTCATGGTTCCATTTACCACAGCAAGTTTTCCAGGTCCTGAAGCAGCAAAACAGCCCCAGACCATCACACTACCACCACCATATTTTACTGTTGGTATGATGTTCCTTTTCTGAAATGCTGTGTTACTTTTATGCCAGATGTAATGGGACACACACCTTCCACAAAGTTCAACTTTTGTCTCGTCAGTCCACAGAATATTTTCCCAAAAGTCTTGGGGATCATCAAGATGTTTTCTGGCAAAACTGAAATGAGCCTTTATGTTCTTTTTGCTCAGCAATGGTTTTTGTCTTGGAACTCTGCCATGCAGGCCATTTTTGCCCAGTTTCTTTCTTATGGTGGAGTCATGAACACTGACCATAACTGAGGCAAGTGAGGCCTGCAGTTCTTTGGATGTTGTTGTGGGGTCTTTTGTGACCTCTTGGATGAGTCATCGCTGCACTCTTGGGGTAATTTTGGTTGGCCGGCCACTCCTGGGGTGGTTCACCTCTGTTCCATATTTTCACCATTTGTGGATAATGGCTCTCACTGTGATTCGCTGGAGTCCCAAAGCTTTAGAAATGGCTTTATAACCTTTTTCCACACTGATAGATCTCAATTACTTTGTTTCTCATTTGTTTCAGAATTTCTTTGGATCGCAGCATGATGTCTAGCTTTTGACGATCTTTTGGTCCACTTCACTTTGTCAGAAAGGTCCTATTTAAGGGATTTCTTAATTGAGAACAGGTGTAGCAGTAATGAGGCCTGGGTGTGGCGAGAGAAATTGAACTCAGCTTTTCAAAGATGTGATAGACCACAGTTAATTTATGTTTTAACGGGGGGGGGGGGGTCACTTTTTCACACAGGGCCATGTAGGTTTGGATTTTTTTTACCATTAATAATAAATGCCTTCATATAAAAACTGCATTTGTGTTTATTTGTCTTATCTTTATCAAATATTTAAATATGTTTGATGATCTAAAACATTTAAATGTGACAAACATACAAAAATTGAGAAATCAGGAAGGGGGCAAACACTTTTTAACATCACTGTATTATCAGTGCCATTGCTCTCATCAAGGTTAGGGTGATCACTGTTAAAATGAAACCTTCATGGACAAATGCCAAACTAGTAAGAGCTGCAAAAAGACAGTGGCGAAAAGCTGAACGCAGGTGGCGAAAAGCTAAATTTCAGGTTCATTATTATCTCATTCTCTATAATGAGAGATTGAGTATTTATAATTTGGAGCTGAGAAATGCAAGGCAAGCATATTTTTCTGACATCATTGCTTAAAAACAACAATAATGCACACACCTTGTTCACTACTGTTGACAGGCTAACAAATCCCCCTGTGTCAGTAGCTCCTTCTATCCAACCGTGCCTGCAATGGCTTTGCCTTTTTCTTTACTCACAGAATTCAGAAAATAAGACAGTCAGTGCTCCTATGCCAGGTACTGGACGTGCGCTTCCTCTGTGTCCACATCATCATCATCATCATCATCATCATCATCATAGCAGTCTGTCATGGGTGACATGACATAGAGAAGATGTAAACACAATGGCGCATTTTTTTTAAGTCAGTCATTTAAAATCTTGGATTACATCATATGCCACCTGAAATCCATTACTTGCTGCCTTGATACTCTCCCAACAGGGTTAAAAAAAAAATAAAAATCACATTGTCTGGCCTCAGATCTACTACAGATCATAAATATGTCTCTGCATTCAGGTGTCTCTGTCAGTGCTTAAAAACAGCTGTTATCAAGCCACTTCTAAAAATGAGCAATCTAGACACCTCACTCATGAACAGCTATAGGCCCAATTAAAACCTCCCCTTTCTCATTAAAATAATAGAAAAACCTGTCTTTCAACAATTGTACAACTTCCTGACACTAAATAACTGTTTTGATGTCTTCCAGTCAGATTTCCAGCCACACCACAATGCCGAGACAGCTCTAGTTAAGATCCTTAATGACATCCACTCCAATACAGATAATGACAAAATTTCAGTCTTGGTTCTACTGGATCTCAGTGCTGCATTCAACACAGTTGACCATAACATCTTACTAGTCCGGCTAAAAAGCTGGGTGGGACTTTCCGGTACAGCACTTAGCTGGTTTGAGTCTTATTTAAAACACGGACTATTTTGTGTCTATAGGTAACTACAAATCTGAGCAAACAAAAATAACCTGTGGAGTTCCCCAAGGCTCTATTTTGGGACCATTGCTTTTCAACATCTATATGCTTCCACTCGCGCAAATCATAAAAAACAACAAAATATATTATCATAGTTATGAAGATGATACACAAATCTACATAACTGTCTCACCAGGAGACTATGGTCGAGTTAAAACCCTGATCAAATGCATTGGTCAAATTAAACAGTGGATGTGCCAGAATTTTCTTCAGCGGTGGCGGAGTGGTTAGCACTGCGGCAGCACAGCAACTCACCCTTGGACGGGGGATCCTGGGTTTGATCCCAGCCCCCGAACAACAGTGATCTGTGTGGAGTTTGCATGTTCTCCCTGTGTCCACATGGGTTTACTCGGGGATTTCTCCAGTTTCCTCCCACATGCCAAAACCAGGCAAGTTAGGTAAATTGGCATCAAACTGGGGATTCTAAATTGTCCTTAGGTATGAATGTGAGAGTGAATGGTTGTCTGTCTCTCTGTGTTGGCCCTGCAATTGACTGGCGATCTGTCCAGGGTGTACCCTGCCTCTCGCCCAAAGATGACGGGATAGGCTCCAGTCCCCCCGCAATTCGAAAAGGATTAAGCGGAAGAAGATGGATGGATGAATGGATGGATAAACAAAGACAAAACAGAAATAATAGTTTTTGGAGCCAAAGACGAACGACTCAAAGTTAGTTCTCAGCTTCAATCAATGATGCTAAAAACCAACAGCCAAGCCAGAAATCTGTGTGTGGTTCTGGACTCAGACCTGAATTTTAAAAGCCACGTTAAGAGAGTAGTGAAATCAGCTTATTATAACTTAAAGAAGATAGCAAGGATTAAAGGTCTGATGTCCCACCAGGATCTAGAAAAACTTGTCCACGCATTTATCTTCAGTAAAATGGACTACTGTAATGCTGTCCTCACAGGTCTCCCTAACAAGTCCATCAGACAGCTGCAGTAGATTCAGAACGCTGCTGCTTGAGTCCTCACTATGACCAAGAAAGTGGATCATATAACTCCAGTCCTCAGATCTTTACACTGGATTCCTGTCTGTCAAGAATAGATTTCAAAATATTCATTTTGGTTTATAAAGCTCTGAATGGTTTAAGGCCAATATACCTTTCAGATCTGCTAGTCCAGGGATCTGCAATCTTTGCCAGCTGAAGAGCCGTTTTGCTCGTCTCCGACTAAAACAGACGTGGCTGAGAGCCGCAATGGCAATTTGACCTTTAAAATAAAGATTATGCTGCTTATAAAGTTTTTTATATACTGCACATAGCTCTGAATATTATGTGGCATTAATGAATTCCTACTACAGCAGTGGGAAAAAAATGCTTATAGCTTCATTTATATAGCTTCATTCATGAAATAAATGTTAGATATATGTATATTATAAATTGTTTTGTGATGAAAAATAAATTTCTGAATATCTGACCATAATTTTTGCATAGTTTTAATTATCAGCACATTCATAAATTGTTTAAATCTGAAAAATATCACCCATCTCCTACTTTCAACAGTGATCACACAGCTTTAGTTCCTGATATTTTCATAAATTAGAGATGAAAGTTTTATTTAGAAGAAGCTACTTTTCATCCTGTTTCCTCATAATGCTCCTTGTTCAAATGTATTAATATAATATAAATCTGTATCCTTCACTTGTTTTCCAGACTCTCAATTTGACAACTAGTGGATTGGTTGTGGGCGGCGCAGTGGCGAAGTGGTTAGCACTGCGGCAGCACAGCAACTCACCCTTGGCCGGGGGATCCTGGATTCGATCCCAGCCCCCGACCAACAGTGATCTGTGTGGAGTTTGCATGTTCTCCCCGTGTCTGCGTGGGTTTACTCCGGGATTTCTCCAGTTTCCTCCCACATGCCAAAAACATGCAAGTTAGGTTAATTGGCATCAAACTGGGGATTCTAAATTGTCCTTAGGTATGACTGTGAGAGTGAATGGTTGTCTGTCTCTCTGTGTTGGCCCTGCGATGGACTGGCGATCTGTCCAGGCAAACAAACTATAATGTGTTGCATTTATGAAATCAGGGAACTCCTGCAGAGAAAACAAAATTACATTTCTGCATGCAACAAAAACATTTTGAACTCAGAAAAAAAAAAGACAGTGGATTGAAGGTTGACATTGGGTTGAAAGGAGAGTCCTATTTCTAGCACTGATGACTCCTGATCCTTCGATAAAAATCTCATAATTCCGCTGAAAACAATACCGAAAGCTCAGAATTCCAACACGAACCAGCGATGTGATTTGGGGTTGGGGAAATTATCTGAAAATTCAGCAGGGGGTCTGGGGGACATAGTCCCCCAGCGGGGTCCAGGGTGGGATGGGGGCCAAGGGGGGCAAAGCCCCCCGAAGCTCCTGGGTTTTTATGATTTTTAGGTACCAAAACTGTGCTTAAATGACATAAAACAAACAGCTGAATGCCACTTATTAATGTATAATATTGACTTATGTTCCAAGAAGATAGCATTCCTAAAATATTCCAACAAGCATTATCCATCATATGCTTTAACACTTGATCAAATCAAAATCAGTTAATTTTATCTGTTCCATAATAGAAATAAAATTCCAACATACCATTACTTTTTATAATTTCAGCATTCATTTCAGATCACCAGTTTCAATCTCTATTGAGTCTTGAGCAGTTCATTTTGCACAATCACTGATGTAGCTAAGTCTTAGAAATATTCAAAAGTTATGAGTCAATGTCCACTGTGCACTGTCAATTTCAAACTGTTTGGAATCATAAAAGGGGATGGTTAACTTTTGTTACCGTTTAATCCCTCGCGCCAGCCCAGCTCATACAGCCGTTGTAGAGTTAATGACTCTCCACCTGGCCATATCGATTACCGGTGGCTATACGCCACTTCCAGTCCTGCCTGAAAGGGCGCAGCTTCACTGCGTTCGTGGACCACAAGCCGCTAACGTACTTAACGTACTTTATCTTCCTGGAAGATAAAATAAAGCGGAATTCGGCGAATTAACAGAAAATCACATCCCTGAGAACACGCCGCCATGAATCTTTGAAAAAGCATACAACGAGCCATTTGATTGGTCCAATCGTTTGCAACTATCCAATCGCAGGGCTGTTTACAATACAGCAGTAGCTTGAACACAATACATCCGGGTTATCGTGGGAGACGACTTCCGACTTCGTGTTGATTTTTGCTGACGGTGATTAAACTTTAACACGTTTTTTTTTAGATTTTACAAGATCACCATAATCTTCAAATTTAGAATTACATTTTAAAAACTAATGAACTAAAATAAAATACATTTTAATTAAATACTCATTATTTATTTTCCAAAGCCACAGGGAGCCGCAGCAGAGGGATGAAAGAGCCGCATGCGGCTCCGGAGCCGCGGGTTGCCGACCCCGTGCTAGTCCATTATGAACCACCCAGAGCCCTCAGATCGTCAGGGTCAGACCTACTACCTGTGCCCAGAATTAGAACCAAACATGGTGAGGCAGCATTCAGTTTTGATGCTTCTCACATGTAGAACAAACTCCTAGAAAGCACTGGGGCTGCTGAAACGTTCAGCTGCTTTAAATCAAGGTTAAAAACTCTCCTATTTACCGCGGCCTTTCAGTAGAACAACTGTTAATCTAACTTTTAGCTTGTTTTTTTTTTTCTTTTTAATTTACTTTTAGTTTGCTTTTAAATTCTTATGTATTCCTTTTGCAACTTGCTGTAATGTTTTAATGTTTTTATGTAAAGCACTTTGAATTGTCTTGTACACAAAATATACTATACAAATAAACTTCCCTTGCCTTGCCTTATAAATGGCTGCAAACACCATGCAAATGATTTTTGGACCATTTCGTACAACCTCCTTAAGGTGGTCGTAGGAGAATCCAGCATTCATAGACTCCAAGATCATGCCCAGGTTGATGGTCTTTTCCAAGATTTCTACGAACGCCCCAGGAAAAACCCTCATCATAGGGCGGCCTTATGAATGCTATAGGAACAACATAAGAACTCCTCAAGATGTTGGCCGTAAGTACAGTATGCCTCAAGAACACCTTAAGTTGTTCTTGAGGGCCCCTTGCAGCGGTCATAGGAAACTGAGATCCATATAACGCGTGTAAGGCGGTAGTGAGGCGCCCATAAAGCGGGATTTATGCACTCACATCACATTGATGCCATTACCGACGTCCATTGCTGATGCAGTGATCGGCAATTGTGTTGGGCAAAATGCATTGCTCTGTTGCCAACACCAGTATCAGCTGATGTGTGTAGTGATTTCTGGTCGTCATGTGTTTTTGTTTATAAAATAGTGATGGACAAGAGCAGATTGTGATGGAGTTGAAGCTAATAAATGTTAAGAAAAAGCACCTTTTCATACGATTGTTGCACAGGGAAAAAGAGATGAAATCTAAGAAAATGGTACGTACAACCACGGCCACTGCCGTTATTTGACAATCTATGTAAGTACTGGGGTTTGACATAATTGGCTGACCCAAGGAACAGACACAAGCTCAAGAGTAGGTTCAATGATCTTTATTGTAATAGTGTTTGTGTGTGGGTGCGTGTGTGTGTAGTGAATGCGGATGTGAGTGTGTGGATCTGTAGACTCGTAACAGCTGGGAGTGAGCAGAGTGCTGTGCAATCTGGCAACCCTAAGAACAGAGCAGAGGCACGGTATTAACACAGTTTCACACTAGAGTGTATTGGTGAAGTAACTGAGGCTTACTGTTACAGCTGCTGAGGAGAATGAAGGTTGGCCTGGAGGCAATCCCGAAGGACAGCGTCTGCCACCCAGCGCTGCTGACGAGAGACGGTGCGAAGGAGAGAGGTAGACGAAGTCCGCAGCCTGGAGGAAGGGATTCCGCCGCCTGGGAGTTCCGCCTGTGCACGGGGGAAAAGGCAGAACAGGTAAGGAGAATAATGAGCTTACTTGGAGATGAGGAAAATCCTTCCAGGCCGTGCCTGAAACGGCAGGGATGATGAGGGCTGAATGTTTGGCTGGAATGATGAGCGCAGAGCTTCACGTAGCCAGGGAGACAGATGGCTCCGTGCCAGTCTTGCAGGCAGAGCAGGATATATAGCCTGTGAGTGATGGGGAACAGGTTTGCGCACAGCTGTAGCACATAATGGCAGAGAGCGAGTCATCACAGGGTTATGAAAAGCCACAAAATGTTCTGTATGTTCTGTGCTTAATTCCTCAATATTCTTTTGAATTTGGACTGCTGTTTAACCGACTCGCTCTGGAAGTTGTGCCTCTGTGAACAGGCAGAGCAGAGCAGTGGCAAGAACCAGGAAATGTGAAGGAGGGGACAAAGCGGACCAATCACAGCTCTTATGGCCTGCGTTGCCGACAAGAGCAAGTGCAACGTACGTCACTGCTGTGTCAATGCCATCACAGCTGCGTTGCGTCAATGTGGGTGCATGACTTGTGCTTAAGGCAGAAGTACATCATTCATGTGACATTTGTGCTGACAAAGGGGCAGATTTACTAAGGCAGCCCAAATTATCAAGTGCACAATTTAGACAGAGTGCCTAAGGGAGTGGCCAATTTTTGCCAGTGATCTACTAACAGCACATAAAATCATGAACACAGGTGCAGACACTTCATTTCAATAATGACCACCCATCCACCAAGAGTACTGCAAAACTGTGCACAGGCACAGCTGATGAGGAAGTGGGTCATCAACACAGGCACAGCCAGTTTGGACGACCATAATACCTGTATATAAAGCTTTTTTTTAAGCATTTGTTTAAGCACAAACCCCACTAATATAGTTTATTTTTGTTTGTCATATTTCAAAATTTAGATTTTCATTTAACATGGCAGGCTCTTGTTTAAAATGTATAAACAAAGCATTTGGATCTAATTTAAAAAAGGACTACTCTGTAGAAGAGCTTGGAATAACGAGGCGATGTGACTTATAAACCAAAGTTTATTATCAGCTTCGCTCCTCTAACAAGTCTCATCTTGTGCAGCAGCAGAAGAAGTAAGAGAACGAACACATTCGGCTCTGTGTACTTATACTCACACACAACAAAAGACATGCATATCAAAGCTGACATCCCCCATTACTTAATCCCCTCCTTTGTCTCCGTACCCCTCCACCTGGCCCTGGGAGGTCAGGGCGACCTATCTGGTCTCCACCGCAGTGCCTCGGATGCTCTTTGATCTTCACTGGTGGTTGAGACCCTTTGTCCTGTTCTGAGGTGTGAAGTCGCTTTACATATGTAGTCACCAAACATTCTCACATGCTTATACATATGTAGGTTATGGGATATATGATTAATATAGACCACAGCCCCCCCAAACGACTAAGAAAAGGACAATAGAAAAATTCACAGTTTAAGATAATTATTATGACATACTAACTGCTACACCTCTTGACAAAGAAGAAACTTTCCAGCAGCTATGCTCCTGTAGAGAATTCAGTGGTAATCATAACAGCATAGTAATATCACAAATCAGTCCTAAACTGTTACAGCACAATTAGTGAACAACTTTTGAGTAGTTTGCATCAGTCCCTGTGCCGTCTGGGCTTAAATTTTCTTCCGAATCTGCTGTGGGTCCGTTCGGGCATCCTGGTGGGACCTTCCTGTAAGGAATCTGCAGCTTGGGAAGGAGAGTGATTATTTGTTCCCTGCAGGGGGGCTGAGTCTTTTCTCTTGGGGGGTCTACCCCGCCGAGGTGCTCTCGCCAACCGTGCAGGCTCGTCTCTCAACAAGAAGGCAGGTTTAAGTCTGTCAATGCTGACTGTTTCTTTTCTGTCCCCAAAATCAAGCACAAAATGCTTATCACCAGGTTCCAGCACTCTGAATGGTCCATCGTATGGTGGGCGGAAAGTTGGTTTTAAAGCTTCATGCCTAACAAAAATGAATTCAGCGTTTTTTAAAGCTTGGGGGACAAAAACCCGTGGAAAAGAGTGATGTGCCGGCCCGGGGAGAGAGTCCGGTCCGTTGCTGCCTAAAAACCTCGGGGCTGGAAGATGCCCTGGCTCTGGGTTCTCTGGTAAAAATTCACCTGGGAGCCTGAGAGGTTGTGCAAAAACTAATTCTGCTGGGGAGGCGTCTAGATCCTCTTTAGGTGCAGCACGCAATCCCAATAAAACCCAAGGAAGTTTATTTACCCAATTTGTATCCGTTAGTGAGGCTCTGAGGGCGGCCTTTAAAGACCTGTGAAAACGTTCGCATAACCCATTAGCCTGAGGGTGATAAGCGGTGGTGCGGTGAATTGTCGCTCCTAAGCTGCTGGCCATGGCTGACCAAAGCTCCGAGACAAATTGAGGCCCCCTATCTGACGTGATGTCCGATGGGACGCCGAAACATGCCACCCAGTTTGTCAAAAAAACGCGAGCGACTTCCTCCGCTGTGGTTGACGCCAGAGGGACCGCCTCAGGCCAGCGTGTAGTGCGGTCTATCATCGTTAACAGATGTGTGAAACCTTGGGAGGAAGGTAGCGGTCCCACGAGGTCGACATGAACGTGGTCGAACCTTCTAGCAGGGATTCGAAAAGGCTCTAGAGGGGCTTTTGTGTGTTTGTATATTTTGGCGCGCTGACAAGAAATGCAAGTCTTTGCCCATTCTTTTACGTTTTTGCGCAGGCCAGGCCACACAAACTTTTCGGCGACCATTTTAACCGAAGCGCGCACACCTGGGTGCGCGAGGGAGTGAATTGAGTCGAAAATACGGCGGCGCCATGCAGCTGGGACTACCGGGCGAGGTCGGCCAGTTGAGATGTCGCATATTAGGGGGGGTACACCGTCGCGTAAACCCCTTTCCTCCAGCCTTAACCCTGTTGGTCCAGACAGGAGTGCGCGCACGTCCGCGTCACTACTTTGCTCCTCTGCCGTGGCTGCATAATCTATCCCTACGTGGATTGGGGCTGCGTATGTGTCTGCGTTGGCGAAGAGTTCTGCGGCTGAGGTAGTATAATCTGTCTCCTCGCGCTCTGGCGATGTCACAGCGCGAGAGAGGCAGTCTGCTACCACGTTAAGTTTGCCTGCCACATGTCAAATGTCTGTGGTGAACTCTGAAATAGCAGCTAGCTGTCTTTGTTGTCTGCCTGACCACGGTTCAGAAATTTTAGCCATCGCAAAGGTGAGCGGTTTGTGGTCTACAAAAGCCGTGAAACGCCGCCCCTCCAACCAGAACTGGAAGTGGCGGATGGATAAATGAAGCGCTAGCAGCTCCCCGTCAAAGGTGCTGTATTTACGCTCAGTTTGGTTTAGTGATTTGCTGAAAAATGCCAAAGGTTGCCAGGTTCCGCCTACGTGTTGTTCTACAACCGCCCCTATGGCCAGGTCTGAAGCGTCTGTGGTTAGCGCAATGCGGGCCGAGAGATCAGGGTGAACCAACAATGTGGCATTAGCTAGGGCACTTTTTACTTCCGCGAAGGCACGTTCGCGCTCAGGGGTCCATTCGACCGCGTTGGAAGGTTTTTGTTTTCTGAGTGCGTCATATACTGCGATGGACTGGCGATCTGTCCAGGGTGTACCCTGCCTCTCGCCCAAAGATGCTGGGATAGGCTCCAGCTCCCCCGCAACCCGAAAAGGATTAAGCGGAAGAAGATGGATGGATGGATGGAGTGCGTCATATAGGGGCTGCATGAGCTGAGCTGCGCGGGGGAGGAAACGGTTGTAAAAATTAACCATTCCCAAAAATTCTTGCAGCAATTTGACCGTTTGTGGCCGTGGGAAATTTTTTACTGCGTGAACTTTGTCTGGCAGTGGGACTGCCCCCTTCGGTGAAACTCTGTGTCCCAAAAAATCAATTTGTGACACGCCGAATTTGCATTTGGCTGGATTGATTATTAACCCGTGCTCTTCTAGTCTCTGAAAAACCATAGTGAGATGCTGTTCGTGTTCTTCCTCAGACGAGCTGGCTACCAGCATATCGTCGAGGTAGACGAACACGAAAGGGAGGTCGCGTAATACTGCGTCCATCATCCGCTGAAAGGTTTGAGCAGCGCCTTTGAGGCCAAAAGGCATCCGCAAAAATTCAAAAAGACTGAAGGGGGTTATTACAGCTGTTTTAGGAATGTCTTCTGCTCGAACGGGGACTTGATGATAGCCGCAGACCAGGTCTATTTTTGAAAAAATGCGCGCGCCCGCCAGATGTAGTGAAAAATCTTGGATGTGAGGAATTGGGTAGCGGTCATTAACTGTCGCATTGTTTAGTCTGCGGTAATCGCCACACGGTCTCCAAGAACCGTCGGATTTCGGGACCATGTGAAGCGGTGACGCCCAGGGGCTTTTTGAGCCCCTGATAATGGTTAGTTTTTCAAGGGTGGTAAACTCTTCCCGAGCTATGGCGAGCTTGGTTGCGTCTAAGCGCCGAGCTTTGGCGAATACGGGTGGGCCCGTTGTGGGAATAAAGTGTTCGACCCCGTGCTTAGCCACTGTAGCTGAGAATTTGGGAATTGTGAGTGCTGGAAATTGTGTGAGGAGTTGATCAAACTTACCTCCTGCTGTAGTGACGCTGGCCTGCACTGGTGGTGGAGAAACTCGAGCTGAGCAGGGAATAGAAGCAAAGGACAATGCATTAACCAAGCGTCTGTTCGCTAGATCGACTAATAACCCATGTGCAGACAAAAAATCTGCGCCCAACAAGTTAAAACTCACCGCTGCTACAACAAATGTCCATCTGTAGTTGCGGCCATGGATGAGGAGGGGCAGGTTCCTTTCGCCAAAAGTGTCGATGATGGAGCCGTTGGCTGCCACCGCTCCATTGCCCCGGGGGCCCATGGCCTGGTCTGCTTGGGAGGGCATGATAAAACTCAGTTGAGCTCCTGTGTCAATGAGGAACTGCTTGCCGGTGTGTCCGTCCGTCACATATAGAAGCTTGCTTTTTTTGCTGAGAACTGCCGCTGTTAATGGTTCTCGGCTTTGGCGTTTTCCCGAAATCGTGAATTTGCAGGGGGGAAAGCATTTGTAAGCCTTCTCGGCGAAGTGGTGGTGGTAATAACAGATGTCGCTCCATCTGTTACGTCTTGGCCGTGTCGCTGCCATGGCGGGTGGATTCTGCTCAGTGGTTTGTGGCTCCCCGTGGCTCCGGACATCGGCGTTGAGGTCTGCGGATGCTGCTGTGGGTGTCTGTTCCCTGCAGGCATTGATGAGTCGCTGCGCTTCACGAGCCAGCATGCGGAAGTCTTGCTGGGTGCTGCATCGCATGTTGGCAAGTGTCCCTCTCATGTGTGGCGGCAGCGTACTGAGGAATATAAATTGGAAGAGGAAGCTGTCATTGTCCTCTTCTTTGAGCTGCAGCAAGTCCTCCATGAGGGCCTTGGGTCTGCATCCTCTGTGGCCGTAGACCGCCAGGATCCTCTCGGCTCTCTCCTCGGCAGAGGGGACGAAATTCGCCACGATGGTCGCTTTCAGTTCTCTGTATTTGTCCTGGGCCGGCGGCCGCTGGATTATGCTCCGCGCACATCTCGAAGTGGCGGCGTCGAGTTTGGCGACGATGTGATAAAACTTTGTATCGTCAGCCGTTATGCCCGCAAGTGCAAACTGGGCTTCAGCTTGCTGAAACCATGAGGTCGGGTCTTCCTGCCAGAAGTCCGGCAGCTTGACGGTGACAGCGTTTGTGTGGGCCGTCCCTGATGTGTCCGCAGGGTGAGAGTGCCTTCCTTCGGCCCTCGCAGCGGCGCTGGTGCTCGGTTGAGCCCTCTCTGTCACTTCTGCCGTGGGGGAATGTCGTCCATCTGTTCCCCTGTCTGCATGGGCGCCGGCGTCTGCCTGGGTCGCCACAGATGAGTCGATCGCGGGGGAACGCCTCTGGTCCATCCTCGCGTCAGGGTCACCAGTGTAGAAGAGCTTGGAATAACGAGGCAATGTGACTTATAAACCAAAGTTTATTATCAGCTTCGCTCCTCTAACAAGTCTCATCTTGTGCAGCAGCAGAAGAAGTAAGAGAACGAACACATTCGGCTCTGTGTACTTATACTCACACACAACAAAAGACATGCATATCAAAGCTGACATCCCCCATTACTTAATCCCCTCCTTTGTCTCCGTACCCCTCCACCTGGCCCTGGGAGGTCAGGGCGACCTATCTGGTCTCCACCGCAGTGCCTCGGATGCTCTTTGATCTTCACTGGTGGTTGAGACCCTTTGTCCTGTTCTGAGGTGTGAAGTCGCTTTACATATGTAGTCACCAAACATTCTCACATGCTTATACATATGTAGGTTATGGGATATATGATTAATATAGACCACATACTCATGAATAAATTGATTATTTAACCAAAGTGTTAATTTTATTAACAATAGAACCATCATGGTCTGATGAAGACTCTGGGGTTTTATTATGTGAATAACTTTATTTTAACAAAATCTACAGGTCTCCAAGTTTACTTTTTATAAATGTCAATGAGTTATGGTTTAGCAATTTTGGGGGACGTTTCTATGGATCTGTGTGCTTTCTTTGTTTATAATCTCATTGTTGTTTTCCTCTTATATTGTGAATCCTGAACTGGGAAAGAGAAATAGACAGAAGAGGGAACTGAATTATTGTTTTATGCACAGCAAAAAGAAATACTGTAAATATAGAAATATGGACAGAGAAAAATAAAAGAAAATTTGACAATGTGGAAGATTTTGCTTCAAGAGCAAGGGGGAGCTGATAGGAGAGGAAAACTTCAGAATCCAAGTCTGAAGCTCTGTGGAAAAGAGAAAAAAGTCACTGTCGGCTGACACCATCTGTATGTCTACTGCAGGTAGGAAGGGCTCCTATATTCTATTTTATGGATGCAAATTCATGTAGTAGGCTATACACAGTACAAACAAAAAACTGCCACCTGATGTCCAGGTCAGCATAACACCAATCTCTGTGAGACAGCTGATATTTGTATAATTGGTTCTTCTGTAATGCGAAATAAAGTCACGTGCAGAGAGAAGCTTCTGTCTCTTTGGCCACACACCCTCAGTTCTCACCGGTGTCTTGGCACCAACGATTGCTATCCTGTCAGGTGCAGATGAATAAAGACATGATTTTTGGGGGTGTTAAATCCTGGCGCATTTACAGCCATGGACAATATTGTTGGTACCCCTCTGTTAATGAAAGAAAAAAACACAATGGTCACAGAACCACCTGAAGGTCGTCACAGGCCCCCTGATGGACCCACTACAGTTTGCCTACCGGTCAAACAGGTCAGTGGATGATGCAGTGAATATGGGACTACACTACATCCTGCAACACCTCGACTCCCCAGGGACGTACGCCAGGATCCTGTTTGTCGACTTCAGCTCAGCGTTCAACACCATCATCCCAGGCATTCTTCATCAGAAACTCCTCCAGCTCAAGGTGCCCCCCTCCACCTGCCAGTGGATCTCCAGCTTTCTGACTGACAGGTGGCAACAGGTGAAGCTAGGGAGATTTACATCCAGCTCCCGAAAAATTAGTACTGGCGCCCCCCAAGGATTTGTCCTTTCCCCACTGCTCTTCTCCCTCTACTGCAACGACTGCGCCTCAGAGGACCCTTCGGTGAAGCTCCTGAAGTTTGCGGACGACACCACAGTCATCGGTTTGATCCGGGATGGTGATGAGTCTGCATACAGGCTGGAGGTGGAGCAGCTGATCCTCTGGTGCGGCCAGAACCATCTTGAACTTAACCCAGCCAAAACGGTGGAGATGACTGTGGATTTCAGGCGACACCCTCCTTCATTCCCCCCACTCACTATCCTCAACAGCACAGTGTCCACTGTGGACTCCTTCAACTTTCTGGGTACCACAATCTCCCGGAACCTGAAGTGGTCCTCCCATATAGACACTGTCCGGAAAAAGGCCCAGCAGAGGTTACTTTTTCTGCGTCAGCTCAAGAAGTTTGATTTGCCTCAGGAGCTGCTGGTTGTCTTCTACACCGCCATCATTCAATCTGTCCTCTGCTTTTCCATCACTGTCTGGTTTGGATCTGCCACTAAACAGGACAAGACCAGACTGCAGCGGATCATTAAGTCTGCGGAGAGGATCATTGGTACCGACCTACCCTCCATTGAGAACTTACTGTATATCGGTCCATAACCAGGAAACGGGTGGGAAACATCTGTGCTGACCCGTCACACCCAAGCCACAAACTGTTTGAACTTCTATCTTCTGGTCGTCGTTACAGATCACTGAAGGTCAAAACCACCCGTCACAGGAACAGTTTCTTTCCTCAAGCCATCACTCTGATGAACTCCTAACATTCACCTAGTCCTACCTGTTGCTGTACTCATGACTTTTTATCCTTTCTTACATTGCACATAACTCTCACACTGCTTTTTACTTCATTCACATTATATCACTGAATCTGAGTTCACATTGAAATACTGTGTAACTGTATATTTTTTTCATATATTTCTGCAAAGTGTGGATAGTCTGAGTAAATAACTGCATATATTCCTGTATATATTTGCATCCTTTTATAGAAGCGTGGACAGACTGTAATTTACTGTACATACTCTGTTGTCATTGAATCCTTATTTAAATCTTATTTAAATCCTCCACCTGAACAACGAGAGCAAGTTTTTAGCCAAAGTCAAATTCCTTGTATGTGTTGTGCATACTTGGCCAATAAAGCTGATTCTGATTCTGATTCTGATTCTGATTCTGAGAAATAACTTGAATTTGACAAAAGTGGTAATAAATAAAAAATCTATGAAAATTAACCAATGAAAATCAGTCAATGCTTTTGAATTGTGGTTCAACAGAATTACTTTAAAAAACAAACTCATGAAACAGGCCTGGACAAAAATGATGGTACCCCCAGAAAAGATTGAAAATAATGTGACCATAGGGACATGTTCAACCAAGACGTGTCCTCTAATTAACATCACAGGTGTCTACAAACTTGTAATCAGTAAGTCGGCCTATTTAAAGGGTGACAATTAGTCACTGTGCTGTTTGTTGACATGGTGTGTACCACACTAAACATGGACCAGAGGAAGCAAAAAAGAGAGTTGTCTCAGGAGATTAGAAAGAAAATTATAGACAAGCATGTTAAAGGTAAAGGCTATAAGACCATTTCCAAGCAGCTTGATGTTCCTGTGACTACAGTTGCACTTATTATTCAGAAATTTAAGATCCACAGGACTGTAGCCAACCTCCCTGGACGTGGCCGCAGGAGGAGACAGATAATATGAATGGTAACAAAAGAGCCCAGAACAACCTCTAAACACATTCATGGTGAACTCCGAGGTCAAGGTACATCAGTGTCAGATCGCACCATCCATCGTTGTTTGAGCCGAAGTGGACTTCATGGGAGATGACCAAGGAGGACACCACTGTTGAAAACAAATCATAAAAAAGCCAGACTGGAATTTGCCAGACTGCATGTTGACAAGCCACAAAGCTTCTGGGAGAATGTCCTATGGACAGACAAGACAAAACTGCAACTTTTTGGCAAGGCACATCAGCTCTATGTTCACAGACGCAAAAATGAAGCATACCAAGAAAAGAACACTGTCCCTGCTGTGAAACATGGAGGAGGTTCTGTTATGTTCTGGGGCTGCTTTGCTGCATCTGGCACAGGGTGTCTTGAATCCGTGCAGGGTACAATGAAATCTCAAGACTATCAAGGTATTCTAGAGAGAAATGTGCTGCCCAGTGTCAGACAGCTTGGTCTCAGTCGCAGGTCATGGGTCTTGCAACAGGATAATGACCCAAAACACACAGCTAAAAACACCCAAGAATGGCTAAGAGTGAAACATTGGACTATTCTAAAGTGGCCTTCTATGAGCCCTGATCTAAATCCTATTGAACATCTGTGGAAGGAGCTGAAACATGCCGTCTGGAGAAGGCAAACCTGAGACAACTGGAGCAGTTTGCTCACGAGGAGTGGGCCAAAATACCTGCTGAGAGGTGCAAAAGTCTCATTGACAGTTACAGAAATTGTTTGATGGCAGTGATTGCCTCAAAAGGTTGTGCAACAAAATATTAAGTTAAGGGAACCATCATTTTTGTCCAGGCCTGTTTCATGAGTTTGTTTTTTAAAATAATTCCGTTGAACCACAATTCAAAAGCATTGTCTGATTTTCATTGGTTCATTTTCATAGAATTTTTATTTATTACCACTTTTGTCAGATTCAAGTTATTTCTGTGACCATTGTGGGGTTTTATTCCATTAACAGAGGGATACCAACAATTTTGTCCACGTGTGTAGCAGGAGACTGACAACCGCAAACCTTTGTCAATCACCTTGCACCAATCAGTTAAATACTCTCCTCTCTCAAATTTGCACTTTAACATGGCAGCTCCCACAAATACATATGTAATGAGGCCAGGCGTAAAAGTAACATAGTCCATGCCTTTTCACTGCTAATTTTGCCCTGCGCCGTTCAATAAATCTCAACAGTTTTTGAACACCAAAACAGGGTTTTGCGATGCCGCAGCACATCAGTAAATCTGCCTCAAAATGTGTGGAAAGCCATAACATCTTCCTATCAATGTCAACCAATGACTTGCTCAAAAATTTTCATAGGAAGATCTCAGGACAACCTTACAAAGAACATAAGAACTCTAGGGCCATTGTACAACAGAAAAGCACCTCATTTCTCAAGAATGTCTAAAGAATGCCTCTGCAGTTTGCATATCAGCCCCATTAAGGAGTTGAAGATGCTGTCATCTACCTCCTGCAACAAGCCCATCTGCACCTGGATGGTGCGTGAGAATCACATTTTTTGATTTCTCCATTGCCTTTAATACCATCCAGCCACTGCTGCTGGGTGAGAAGCTACGGGTGATGGGGGTCGACAGCTCTGTGATGTCTTGGATTACTGACTACCTGACAGGCAGGCCACAGTTTGTCCGGCTGGGCAGTCTTGTCTGACGTGGTGGTTAGTGATATGGGACTGTGCTCTCTCCTTTTCTCTTCACCCTATACACCACCACTGATTTTCAGTACAACACCGAGTCATGCCACCTATAGAAATTCTCTGACAACTCAGCTGTTGTTGGGTGTATAAGAGGGGGAGAGGAGGGAGAGTACAGGGCACTGGTAGACAGATTTGTGGAGTGGACAGAGCAGAATCACCTGAGGCTGAATGTCTGCAAGACCAGAGATTTTGATTGACTTCAGGAAGAAGAGGACACCTTCACAGCCATTGCAGATTATGGGAGATGATGTGGAGGTAGTTGAGGACTACAAATACCTGGGTGGCATGATCAGCAATGGACTAGACAGGAGATCCAACACCGATGCTGCATACAAGAAGGGGATGAGCAGACTCTCCTTCCTGAGGAATGCTGAGATCCTTCAACGTGTGCACTAGATGGTGAAGATTTTTTACCAGGCCGATGTCACCAGTGCCATCTTCTTTGCTGCTGTCTGTTGGGGTAGCAGGATCAGAGCCAGAGACACCAACAGACTTAAGATAAGTTAAGATAAGCCTTTATTAGTCCCACAATGGGGAAATTCCAGGATTGCAACAGCACAGGGATAGAAACACTCAGAGCAATAATCAGAAGGCAAGAAAAAAACAAGAACAGCTAGTATACATATGTACATATTACTCTCTCTCTCTCTCTCTCTCTCTCTCTCTCTATATATATATATATATATATATATATATATATATATATATATATATATATATATATATAGAGAGAGAGAGAGAGAGAGAGAGAGAGAGAGAGAGAGAGAGATTTTTTGATTTTTAAAAGATCTTTAATAAACACACTTGTCCATCAGTCAATACAATTTCTATATCATGCTATGTTACACAGAAAATTAATCCCCCAAAAAACGCCCAAAAAAAAGCTGTCCATCATGAACTGAACAGAGGACATTCTCCAGGGACCAGAGGGTCCTGAAACCTTCCACATCCCCATTCCCCATAAAAAACTGAAAGTCCAGCCTGATTCTGGCTTTAAGTAGCCTCACAAATAAAATTTTGACATCAACATCACTCTCAACATTCTCAAGTTTTCTTCTCCGGCTTACATAGATAGCCAACTTTGCCTGCCCTAAAACAAAGTTCAGTAGTTGACACTTCTGCTTAAAACGACGATTGTACATAAAACCACAAATGAAAACCTGCTTAGAGAAAACTTCCTTAAAAATATGAAAAAGTTCTGTGAGAAGTTCAAAGAGGCCACTCAGGCGCTGACATTCAATAAAACAATGAAAAACAGTCTCCCTAGAGGAACAAAAAACACACTGATCACTGACACTGCTGTTAATCACAGAAACAAAAGCATTGACTGCTATAATACCATGCAAGACCCTCCACTGTAAGTCTCCATGCCTCTTAGGGAGAGGGGCTTTATAAAGAGCCCTCCAGGCAGGCCGATGCCCTTTTCCTAGTTTAAAATAGGCTCTCCAAGGAGTGTCCACACAGGTGTTCAATCTGTCCTTGTTGAGTGCCATCACCACCAGTCTGTAGAGAGCCTTACCACTGGCTCCTCCAAAGTCCACACCAGTGGGAGCACAGAATGCCAGTAAGGAGCAAGGAGCGACGTCAAAGTCCATATAGAGCGTGAGAGAGGGAAAGGGGTCAGTGCTTTCCGGCTGCAGCGTGCCATTGCTAAAGTCCAAGAGTAGGGAGTGCTCAAGTCCATGAAGCTCCTGTTTCCAGTGTGCAAGAAGACCATCGATGAAACGATTCGACCTGACACCAAGATGAGCTGCTAAAGCTGAGGCGTTGTTGAGGCCAGGACCAGCCAGTTCCACCACTTGCTTCAGAGTGAGAATGTTCCTGGAACACAGCCTATCAAGGAAGGTCCTTCCAACTCCCGGCAGGACACCAAGGCGACCACCAAAAACCAGCGGCTCCTTCAACAACCAGTAGAGGGAATCGCATGGCCCTCTTTGTTTTTTAAAAAGAGTCCACACTGAAAAGAGACTGCGGTAAAAACTGGGTAAAGACAGTGCATTAGAGTTCTTAAAATCCATTAAAAACACAGGGAGGTCTAGCCCAAGCCCAAGGACTCTCTGTAAAATAACACAGGCCAAAGGCCTCCATACCAGGTCCTGGGGGCCCGTCAGCAGTCTCTGTATGAAAGTCAGTCTAAAAGCAACACCTCTACTAGCTAAATGAATCACTCCTTGCCCCCCCTCCTCTTTGGGAAGAAATAACAGGGCTTGAGGAACCCAGTGGAGTCCACCCCCCCAAAAAAAGTCCACCAAAACAGACTGAATTTTGGACAACAAACCAGCAGGGGGGTCCATGCACATGAGGCGGTGCCACAGGGATGAGGAAACAAGATTATTTAAAATGAGCACTCTTCCTCTAAAAGATATTCTTGGCATTAGCCACTTCCACTTGTTTAGTCTCCCGTTAATTTTCTCTATGACCCCATCCCAATTTTTTTGCTCAAACTGCTGATTTCCAATAAAGACACCAAGATACTTAAAACCTCCTTTTTTCCAAATCAACCCACCCGGCAGCGTAAGCTGATTTTCTAGTTTCTCCCCCACCATCAGAGCCTCGCTTTTTCCCCAGTTTATCTTTGCAGAGGAAAGTTGGCCAAAAAGATTGACACTCCTAACCAGAACGTCAATGTCACTCTGCTTGTTTAGCAGAATGACTACATCATCTGCATAGGCCGACAGCTTGAACGTGGTGTCACAGCCAGGAAAAGTAACTCCTGATAGATCCCTTCTCAGGCAGTGAAGCAAAGGCTCTATGGCGAGGGAGTACAGCATCCCTGAGAGAGGGCAGCCCTGCCGAACCCCCCTCTGGACTTTTAAAGGGGCAGACAGGCCCCCATTTATCTTCAGCACACTCTCAATGTCACTGTACAAGACCCGTATCCTGGCTATGAAGCCTGGGCTGAACCCAAAAGCTGTTAAAACTGTCCATAAATATTGGTGTTCAACCCGATCAAACGCCTTTTCCTGGTCAATTGAAATCAAACCAGTTTCTACCGCCAATGAACCAGAGACCTCCAAAATATCCCGAATTAAAGTGACGTTGTCACTAATCAGCCTGCCAGGCACACAGTAAGTCTGGTCTACATGAATGAGCTCGCTCATCACCTTTCTCAGTCTTCGGGCCAGAGCTTTTGAGAGAATCTTGTAGTCTGTGCAGAGCAGAGAGACTGGCCTCCAGTTCTTTAGGCTCTGGAGGTCCCCCTTTTTCGGCAACAGTGTGATGATGGCCCTCCTGCAGGTCGTGGGTAGGGTCCCCCTTTCCAAGCTATCTTGGAGAACCTCCAGCAGGTCTGGACCAAGCAGGGGCCAGAATTCCTTAAAAAAGTCCACAGAGAGACCATCTATGCCTGGTGATTTTCCATTCTGGAGGCTCATTAGCGCCGTATGCAGCTCAGACAGAGACAGTGGAGCATCCAAGCCGGCAACAAGGTCCTCTGAGAGCACTGGAAGACCATCAAGGAAAACCTGGCCCAGTGACGTGTCCTCCCTCCACTCTGCTCTAAACAATTCACTGTAAAAGCTAGCAGCGTGTTTCCTGATCTCTGCTGCTGTGGAGATTGTTCTCCCGTCATCGCCCAACAAGGAGTGAATGAGCTTTCTCTGTCCATTTTTCCCCTCCAGTCCAAAAAAGTACTGGGAGGGCGAGTCCATCAGAGCTACATCCATGTAGCGTGAGCGGACCAGAGCACCCTGTGCGGTGACCCCTAGCAAGCTAGCCAAGGCTGACCTTTTTGACTTGAGAGCCTCTAAGTGCTCCTGTTTTCCTGTAGAACTGAGCAACTCCTCTAGTTCTACCACCTCAGTCTCCAGAACTTTCAAGGATTGGGTCAAGCTACGAGTGACATTTTGAGTGTACTGTTGGCAGAGTTGTTTTATCTGGGCCTTACCAAAATCCCACCACAATTGGAGAGAACTAAAAGAGGGTTTTTGTTCCCTGTGTGACTTCCATACATCATGAAAAACTCCCTTAAAAAACACATCATTTAAAAGTGTATTATTAAAATGCCAAAAAGCACTCTTACACTTTACATTTTCAATGAAAACAGAACAAATCAGCAGGCAGTGATCAGTGAAACCAACAGGACAGATACAACTATTTTTAAAAACACTCATTTGGTGTTTAAAACCATAGAAACGGTCTAACCTAGCCATAGATAAGAGGTTATCTTTAGCATGGCTCCAGGTGTACTGCCTCTGGTCCCCATGATGTGATCTCCACACATCGGCCATTTCATGCGCCTTCACTAGTTCCCTCAGCCTATTGGCAGAAGCAGGGTGAGGTTCCTGATGGTTCCTGTCCAGTCTGTGGTTTAATGTACAGTTAAAATCACCCCCCAGAAATAAAAAACTATTTGGATTACAGGATCTAACCGTATCTGATAGCATATTAAAGACCCTGATCCTTTCTGCTCTCTGGGTTGGCACATACACGTTTATAAGAACCAAGTTTACATTTTCAAGCTGTACCTTTAGCAAGAGTACATGTCCTTTCACCACCTCTTCTACCTCATAAGAGACAGGCACACAACCCCGAGAGAAAAGTACAGCCACCCCTCCACTATTATTGGATTTGTGGCTAAAAAAAATGCAGCCATCCCACTCTTTTCTCCACTGGCACTCAATGTCTACAGTGCTGTGAGTCTCCTGGACCATCAGCACGTCAAGTGCCTTTAAATTAAAAAGCTTGTATAAAGAGGCCCTTTTTACATCATCCCTGGCCCCGTTTATATTAAGAGTGCCAATTCTAAGGTGGGGCATTAAAAAGGATAAAAATAAGGTACAGTAAAAAAACACACACATAGCATAAAAGGGAAGAAACAAACTAAGAGTCAACATGACTGTTAGTAATTTGTGATTTCAGTTTGACAACCAGTTTCTTTAAACGAAAAATTTCCTGATCAGTAAAAGTCTCATTCCCATCATTCGGTTTCATCAGCTTGCGAGCTGATGCCACAAATAACTCCAGATCTGGAAAGTAATTTTCCACTTTCACAGCTCTGCTCCCCTTAGTCACCTGGAGAAATTGTCTAATTTTAGCAAAACAATAGGAGCTTTGCTCCTCCTGCGTCTGCGTCTGCATCAGTTCAGACTCATCTCCACTTTCGTCAGAAGCGCTCTCATTCAGTAAATCTAAATTCCCAACCCTACTAGATTTAGCAGAGCTCTGCAAGTTTTCCGCACTTTTCCTTTTTTGTGCAGCTTTAAAAGGATCCTCTTCAACAAAACTACATTCCTGCATTTCTTCATGAAACGCAACGTTTGTCATGCAGTGTTTGCTCTGTGTGTCCGCTACAGCCTCAAACCGCTCCTCCCCCGCCTGCAAAGTCTGTTCATTCACGTTCCTTCGTTTAACTGCACTTTTACTTACACCCTCCACCTGTCTACCCCGGGCGACAGGCTCGTCACAATGATCAGAGCTGCCGCCAGACAGAAATTCCCCACCATCACTGTTTGGGGGGACAACTACCGCGCCCGCCGCGGCCACCCCAGCAGAGGCGGCCGCGGCCGCCCCAGCACAAGCGGACGCGGACGCGGACGCGGACGCGGACGCGGATGCGGACGCGGACGCCCCCGCAGAAGTAGAAGCGGACGCGGCCGCGGACGCGGATGCGGCCGCAGTCGCGGCCACGACCGCCCCAGCAGAAGCGGGCGCCGCAGCGGCATCCGCCGCACCACATGTAGCGCTACCCTCCGGACCACCAGAAACAGCGGCGTCACCTTTCTTACCGCCAGTGCTCTTTGTGTTCGCCTTTTCAGGACATGACCTAATAAGATGGCCTTCTCCGCCACACGCAAAACACTTCATGGTTTCAGATGTTGCAAACACCAAGTAGCTAAAGCCATCAATCCTGAAATTAAAAGACGCGTTCAGTTCAGCAGAGCTGTCTTTCAACACCATGAAACACTGCCTCCTATGACATACAACATGCTTCAGCAGGGGTGATTTACTACCCAGAGAGACCATTCTGATAGGGGACACAACCTGGCCAAAACGGGACAACTCTCTAATCAGCTGATCATTTTTAACGAAAGGAGGAGCGTTTGAGATGGTGATCCTCCTAGACGGATTCGCCAGCGGTAAAACGGGAGTAAAAGTGTCACCTATGACCACTCCCTGTGCCACCACCTGATCAGCTTTCTCAGTCGAATCCAGAAAGATCACAATTGCGCTGTTCATCCTCGATGCTGATTTTATGCTGCCATGCCCAACCACCTGTCCTACAGCGAGGCTGGCCTCCTCCACAGAACAGGGAACTGTCGGGAGGATTCTCACACCATGACGCCGGGTTAAGCGCTCAAACTCCACACCACCATCAATCACCGGCATGATGCCGGCCGGGAAAAACCGGCAGCAGAAGCTACCGTTCCCCAACACACTCACTCCAACACTCACACCCCAGCACACACACACTCAACCCACTATATTAAACACACACACCTCAAACACACAAGATAGAGAAAAAGTTAGAAAATACAAAGTTTAAAGTACTCACTCGACACCACTCCACACCCCTGCTCCCACAAACGCCCACGCATGCGCACGAGAGAGAGAGAGAGAGAGAGAGAGAGAGAGAGAGAGAGAGAGAGAGACACAGTGCAGAGCATTATGGTTGGTGAATGTGCAGCAGAAAGTCTAAGCTCCCTCTCCCTCCGCGGGTGCGGCGGGCCAGCTGGATGTCTTTGTACATGATGGTGGTGACCCTCTTGGCGTGGATGGCACACAGGTTGGTGTCCACGAAGAGACCCACCAGGTAGGCCTCGCTGGCCTCCTGCAGAGCCATGACGGCGGAGCTCTGGAAGCGCAGGTCGGTCTTGAAGTCCTGAGCGGTCTCCCTCACCAGGCACTGGAAGGGCAGCCTACGGATGAGCAGCTCCGTGGATTTCTGGTAGCGACGGATCTCTCTCAGAGCCACGGTACCGGGCCTGTAACGGTGAGGCTTCTTCATTCCGCCGGTGGCCGGAGCACTTTTTTTTGAGCAGCCTTGGTGGCTAGCTGCTTCCTGGGGGGCATTTTCCTCCAGTAGATTTACAGGCGGTCTGCTTGGTTCTTGCCATCGCTCTTTATTATTCTGTCTTATATTTCTTGCACGCCGCCTAAACTCCAGCCCGGCACCTGCATCGTTTTCGCCACAGTTCCTCGGCATGTCGAGCTTCTCCGTTAGCACCGGGTGGCGGTTGGAGCTAGCTAGCCAGCTAGCTAGCTCTTCCCTGCTGTATTCGTCCCCCGCTGCAAACAGTGGCTCCGTCTGCCGACTCGGGAGACCCTTGGGGTGATCTGTGTGTTCGTGATATATATATAGAGTGAAAGGTGTAGAAAGATGAAGGAAGATAAGAAAAGGGCAGTTGCAAACGGCAGCCAACTCGTGTGGCGCCGCCGGTCCTGCGGAACCGGAACCGGAAAAAAAAAAAACTTGACAAGATTATTGAGAGGGCTGGCTCTGTAATTGGTCACAGGCCGGAGACCTTTGACACTGTGGTGGAGAGGAGGACACTGAATAAACTGCGATCCATCATGGACAATCCTGACCACCCACTCCACCACACACTGGACAGACAGTGGAGCACTTTCTCCAGCAGACTGCTACAGCTTCACTGCCGAGCAGTTAGGTGCAGGAAATCTTTCCTGCCACATGCCATTTCACTGTACAATAACTCACTCTGATGTTGTACTCGGGTCATAACGATGCTACCAGACTGCACCTTACAGTCTAATTGGTAGGCCTACCTCATATTTCACCCTGCACCTGATAGTCTTGCATTGTACAGTGGGTATGATTCATGTATCTAAATGGGACAACATCTATTCATCTATGATGTATATAAGTTTGGGTTTTTTTAGCAGTTTTACTTTCCATAGGTAGTCCCTTTGTCTATTATGATGTACAGTATGTATTTCTGTCATTTGGTTGGCTACTGTCATGCTGCTGTTACACTTAATTTCCTAGTTTGGGATCAATAAAGTGCATCTATCTATCTATCTGTCTATCTATCTATCTATCTATCTATCTATCTATCTATCTATCTATCTATCTATCTATCTATCTATCTATCTAAGTTGCTCTTGCGAATTGAATGGCAGCCGCAAGAAACTATGCCCCCTCCACGAATTTCTGCAAACTCCAGGACTCGTAGGAACTGGGAGATTCTTCGTAAGATTCATTCATAAGAATCTTTGTGAGAAGAGCTTTCGAAACCCGATAATGAATAGGGCTGGTGAGATGAAATGAAATCACTTAAAATTTATATTTTTGGTGTAGGGGTTTAGTCAAGTATCCAAGTGACTTTGAGGGTAAACATGACGAGACATTGAATTCCATTCTTTTATCCCTATGTGTAACTTTTAAACAAAGAAGTTTTTCATCCATGTACAGTATCTCTTATGCATATTTGTTGAGAAAGACTCCACTGCAAACAGCTGAACTTAGAGATTTCTCTTGAAAAAACTCCTCTTTTGTATTCACCATCTCCATATAACATGAGAGTCTTTCTCTGCCTTTTGTCATTATTTCACCTGTCTATTTCTGTGCTGTCTTAACCTGGTAGACAATAGAATAAAGAAGGAAGATTACCAAGTTTAATGAGAAAAGTCATGATACTCAATCCCCTGCCAATGTGAAAGATCTCTGTCTTCTTTTGATTATTGTTAGAAAGCCATGCATCAAAAATGAAGGAACAGCTTATTATTCATGTGCCCCCACCACCACCACCACCTTTTTTGTTCTGGGTATAGTGCATGAATCATTTCACAGATGACATGAGATAAGGCGGGAATGAGGACTACATTAATTTGAGATTATATAATATTTTCAGTAGTTTTGCAATGATGACCTTCATGTGCACTAATTCTTACTGATATATACCATGAGCACTATATTAGTGCTTTCACCTTTTCTGCGTTTTGTAAATCTTTTTCTTCTCCTTTTGGTTCCCTTTTGGTGTTTCCACAGTGGATCATCTGCCTCCATCTCACCCTATCCGTTGCATCCTCTTCTCTCACACCAACCCTCTCCATGTCATCCACCACCAACCAGAACAACATAGTCAAACCTCATTCAGTCACACTCACTGGAGGACCAGGGCTTCTGGCAGCCCGACTGGTCCAATCTGGGTTGGAGAAGGGACCTTGACAGCAGGGTCTGCGTGACCGTGCCCAGGGTCTCAACCTGTTGCCCTGTTTTGGGCCTGTGGTTTAGTTTGAGTCTTCTTTTAAATGAGAGAACCATGGGCAGCTGACTGGCAGATGAAGTCTTGATGTTGCGGAACAGCCCAAAAGAGGCCTTAAAAAGCTAGGTTAAATGAATGAATTAGAATGAATATTGAATATGGAGACAAAGTAAGAGAGGCAAGGCTGAGATGGTTTGGATATGTGCAGAGGAGGGATAGTGGATATATTGGACAAAAGATGTTGAAGATAGGGCTGCTAGGCAGGAGGAAAAGAAGAAGACCACAGAGAAGATTCATGGATGCACTGAAGGAGGACATGGAGAGGGTTGGTGTTACAGAGGAAGATGAAGGGATAGGGTGAAATGGAGGCAGATGGTCCGCTGTGGAGACCTCTAAAGGGAGCAGCCAGAAGAAGAAGAAGAAGAAGATTGCTGTAGACACCAGCACGCCTGTGGTAAGAAGAGATGAGAGGTCAGAAGATGAATAAATATTGGGGAATATTAAAAATATTGCTGAATGGGGTTGCTTACAGTACTCAGGGAGGAGTGACAGTTGAGGAGAGTTCTCTTCTTCACAGTGCTGAGTGTGGTTTGGAGTAGGTAGGGGAACATTTTCTAGAGGCACGTATACAGGAAAGTTACCTTGTGTCCAGGGGCTTTTTCTGAGGCCAGAATTAGAGAAAATTGATCCAGTATTCTTTGCTTACTTGTTGAAGGGGAATAATATCGGCCACATAGGAGTGGAAGAAAACCAGGTTCTTCCTGCAGTGACAATTGGGTTTTGTTTTTGTTTTTTTCCCTTGTCCTGTCAAACAGCATGGTGAGCAGAAGAGAAATCCGCTTCAATTGTTGCTCCAAAAATATTTTACTTTGCCAAAAGGAGCTTTATTCAGTACATATATATGGACTGTACAGTGCATCCGGAAAGTATTCACAGTGCTTCACTTTTTCCACATTATGTTACAGCTTTATTCCAAAATGGAATAAACTCATTTTTTTCCTCAAAATTCCACAAACAATACCCCATAATGACAATGTGAAAAGGTTTTTTTTTCAGATGTTTGCAAATTTATTAAAAATAAAAAAAACTCAGGAATCACATGTACATAAGTGTTCATAGCATTTGCTCTATACTTTGTTGATACACCTTTGGCAGCAATTACAGCCTCAAGACTTTTTGAATATGATGCCACAAGCTTGGCACACCTATCTTTGCACAGTTTTGCCCATTCCTCTTTGCAGCACCTCTCAAGCACCATCAGGTTGGATGGAAAGCATCGGCGCACAGCCATTTTCAGATCTCTCCAAAGATGTTCAATTGGATTCAAGTCTGGGCTCTGGTTGGGCTACTCAAGGACATTCACAGAGTTGTCCTGAAGCCACTCCTTTGATATCTTGGCTGTGTGCTTTGGGTCGTTGTCCTGCTGAAAGATGAACCGTCACCCCAGTCTGAGGTCAAGAGTGCTCTGGAGCAGGTTTTCATCCAGGATGTCTCTGTACATTGCTGCATTCATCTTCTCCTCTATCCTGACTAGTCTCCCAGTTCCTGCCACTGAAAAACATCCCCACAGCATGATGCTGCCATCACCATGCTTCACTGTAGGGATGGTATTGAATTGGTGATGATCAGTGTCTGGTTTCCTTCAAACATAATGCCTGGCATTCACGCCAAAGAGTTCAATCTTTGTCTCATCAGACAAGAGAATTTTGTTTCTCATCATCTGAGTCAGGTGCCTTTTGGCAAACTCCAGGTGGGCTGCCATGTGTCTTTTAATAAGGGCCACTTCCATCTGGCCACTCTACCATACAGGCCTGACTGGTGGATTGCTGAAGAGATGGTTGTTCTTCTGGAAAGTTCTCCTCTCTCCACAGAGGAACACTGGAGCTCTGACAGAGTGACCATCGGGTTTTTGGTCACCTCCCTGACTAAGGCTCTTCTCCCCCAGTTGTTCAGTTTATACTGCCAACCAGCTCTAGGACGAGTCCTGGTTGTTCTAAATCTCTTCCTTTTATGGATGATGGAGGCCACTGTGCTCATTGGGACCTTCAAAGCAGCAGAAATTTTTCTGTACCCTTCCCTAGATTTGTGCCTCAAGATAATCCTGTCTCGGAGGTCTACAGACAATTCCTTTGACTTCATGCTTCGTTTGTGCTCTGACATGCACTGTAAACTGTGGGACCTTGTATAGACAGATGTGTGTCTTTCCAAATCATGCCCAATAAACTGAATTTACCACAGGTGGACTCCAATTAAGCTGGAGAAACATCTCAAGGATGATCAATGGAAAAAGGATGCATCTGAGCTCAGTTTTGAGCTTCATGGAAAAGGCTGCAAATACTTATAAACGTGATTTCTTAGTTTTTATTTTTAATAAATTTGCAAAAATCTAAAAAAAAAAATCACATTATCATTATGGGGTTTTGTGTGTAGAATTTTGAGGGGATAATGAATTTAATCCCTTTTGGAATAAGGCTGTAACATAACAAAATGTGAAAAAAGTGAAGCACCGTGAATACTTTCCGGATGCACTGTATATTGTTGATAACTCATCTTGTAATAACTTTTAATACTTTATTTAAATTGTTTCACCCATGACGGACCCGACAGGGGGGAAATGGGGAAATCAAGGATGGGGAGGGGGAAGGAAAAGAGACAGGAATCGACAAAGAGGACAAACAGACTAATACAAGAGAAACTTGTGTTACTTCCGGTGCCACACGAGCTACTTCCGGTGCCACATGAGTCGGCTGCCTTTTTTTTTAACAGCGGCTCAATTCTTTTTTTTCTTCCTATTTCTAATTTACTATCTGGCTTCTCTGGTCAAACGTTCTGATCCGGCGACACCTTATCCATCATGGACACACAGATCACCCCAAATGTCTCTCAAGCTGGTGGATAGAGCTATTGTTTATAGCAGGAGACGGTACAACAGGGACCAGCTGTTAGCACTTAACCGCCCCACGGTGCTAATGCAAAAACTCGACATACCATGAGAAATCAGACGGAAATGGCATAGATGTCGAGCTGGAGTAAGACAGCGAGCGAGGAACATAAGGTACAGACCCGTCCTTCCATCCGTTATCATGGAGACTGTACGATCGCAACAATAAGACAGACGAGCTAGCGGCTATGTCCCGTTATGAGAGTGCCTTCAGAGCGATTACCATGATGTTGTTTACTGAGACGTGGCTAACAGAACTAGCAACAGATGCTAACATCGAACTGGAGGGTATCCACACAATATGGCCAGACTGGACACCGGACAGTGGGAAGGCAAGGGCTGGAGGAGTGATAGTGTATGTGAATAACAGATGGTCTAAACCTGGGCACATCGCGGTTAAAGAGCAACACTGCAGCAAAGATACTGAGTTGCTAGCTGTTAGCATGCAGCCTTTATACCTCCCTAGGGAATACTCACATGTGATCTGCATTGTTATTTATGCAAATCCGTCGGCGAATGCTGGGGCAGCACGTGACGTCATCCACTCAGTCACTTGCAGGCTTCTGACAGAACACCCAGATGCTCTCCTCCTCATCTCTGGTGATTTTAACCATATTTCACTGTCCTCCATTCTGCCCACGTTCACCCAGTATGTCACGTGCCACACCAGAGACAATAAAACACTGGAATTATTCTATGCAAATACTAAGGAGGCATACACCTCATCACCACTCCCCCCACTCGGGAGATCGGATCACAACTTGGTTCACCTCCTGCCGGTGTACAAACCCCTAGTACACAGACAACCTCCAGTTACACGCATGGTGAAGGTATGGTCTGAGGAGGCAATGGACACTCTAAAGGACTGTCTTGAAATTACTTCCTGGGAGCAGCTCTGCGATACAAATGGTGAGGATATCGACGGCCTCACTCACACCATCACAGACTACATCAACTTCTGTGTGGACAACACCGTACCCACCAAGACCATACGGTGTTGCTCAAACAACAAACCCTGGATCAACCCTGAGATAAAATCACTACTGAGGGAGAAGAAGAGGATCTTCAGGTCGGGGAACAGGGAGAAGCTGAAGTTCGTACAGAGGGAACTAAGGAGGAAGATCAGAGAAGGCAAGGACAGCTTCAGGACGAAGATGCAGGACAAGCTGCAACAGAGCGACATCGGCGGGGTCTGGGGAAGCCTCAAAACCATCTCTGGGCTCCAGAATACCTTCTCCCAGACGACGGGGGGCAGGGAGTTGGTGAACAACCTGAACTTGTTTTTAACAGGTTTGACCAACCACCCTCCCCTCTGCCTGCACACCAACCACTGCTGCCTCCACCGTCATCTAGACCTGCTGTCCACCACCCCCTCCACCTACACCCCCCCACTCCCAGCACACAGCCCCCCAGCCCCAACCTGACCCTCACTAAGACCCAGGTGAGAGCGGAGCTGAGGAAGTTGAAGGCGAGGAAGGCCTCGGGTCTAGACTGCATCAGCACGAAGCTCCTCAAGTCCTGTGCAGACCAGCTGTGTGGGATTGTGGACCACATCTTCAACTTGAGCCTGAAGCTTGGGAGGGTACCACAGCTGTGGAAAACATCTTGTGTGGTACCCCTACCAAAGACTTCCCACTCCAGAGACTTGAACAGCTACAGACCAGTGGACCTCACTTCTTACCTGATGATGACCCCGGAGAGACTGCTCCTTGCCTACCTCCGCCCCCTGGTGGAACCAGCGATGGATCCACTCCAGTTCATGTACCAGCATGGCATGGGGTGGAGGATGCAGTGATCTTCCTTCTACACCGCTTCCTGTCCCACCTGGAGAAGCCTGGGAACACGGTGAGGATCATGTTCTTTGACTTCTCCAGTGCTTTCAACACCATCCAACCAGTGATCCTGAAGGACAAGCTGCTGTGCGCAGGGGTGGACCAGCACCTGTCATTGTGGATCCTGGACTACTTCACAAACAACACACTTCACAAACTACTTCACAAACTACTTCACACAACACACTGCCATCTACAGAAGTTCTGTGATGACTCTGCGATCGTCAGCCTCATCTCCGATGGAGATGAAGCTTAGTACAGAGGACTTATCCAGGACTTTGTGGATTGGTGCCATCGGAACTGCCTCCAGATCAACGCGAGGAAAACTAAGGAACTGGCGGTGGACTGCCGCAGGCAAGGACAGCCTCTCACAGCACCAGTAAACATCCAGGGAACAGACATTGAGATGGTGACATCCTACAAGTACTTGGATGTTCATCTGAACAATAAACTGGACTGGTCGCACAATACTGATGCACTCTACAAGAAGGGACAGCACAGGCTGTTCCTACTGAGGAGGTTCAGGACTTTTGGTGTTCAAGGGGTGCTCCTAAAGACCTTCTACATTTTGGTGATGGCATCAGCCATCACATTTGGAGTGGTCTGCTGGGGCAACGGCATCACGGCAGCCGATAGGAAGAGACTGAATAAACTGATCAAGAAAGCTAGCTCTGCCCTGGGGAAGCGCTCTTGACCCAGTGGAGTAGATAGGAGAGAGGAGGATGGTGGCTTAGCTGTCATCTCTGCTGGAGTCCGAGTCCCACCTCATGCAGGACATGCTGAACGCACTGAGGAGCTCATCTAGCGGTAGGCTGCATCATCCTAGGTGTGCAACCGAGAGGTTTCGCAGGTCCTTCCTACCTACGGCTGTTAGACTTTATAACCTAAGCAGGGCTCCTCGCAGAGGATGTAAAATGAAAAAAAACTTTACAACCTAATAAGTATTGAATGCAAAAGACGCAACAAACTTGCACAACAATGGTCCCCTCCATTATACAACTAGGACAATATCAATCACTATGGAGGGTGACAACTAGGCTGATTCAAATACAAAAATATGCTGTATGGGTACATATTCATACTATGTGGGATAACTGAACAGACTATTATGCTTTTTATTCCATCTAGCGACAATGCTTCACGCTGTGTATACATATTTATGTGTACATATGTATATTCACTGCTATTATTATTATTATTATTATTATTATTATTATTATTATCTTGTCTTCTAAATTATTGCTCTGAGTGTTGCTATCCCTGTGCTGTTGCAATCCTGGAATTTTCCCATTGTGGGACTAATAATACAATAATACATAATACAATCTGAATTTGTTTTTCAATAGGTTTGACCAACCGCCCTCCCCCCTGACTGCACAACAACCACTGCTGCCTGTAAAGACATCAAGTCCTGCTGCCCACTCCCCACTCCACCAACACCCCCCCACTCCCAACACACAGCCTCCCATCCTGACCCTGACCAGGACCCAGGTGAGGACGGAGCTGAGGAAGATCAAGGCGAGGAAGGCGTCGGGACCGGACGGCATCAGCGCAAAGCTCCTCAAGTCCTGTGCAGACCAGCTGTGTGGGATTGTGACGTACATCTTCAACCTGAGCCTGAAGCTGGGGAGGGTACCACAGCTGTGGAAAACATCTTGTGTGGTACCTGTACCAAAAACTTCCCACCCCAAAGATCTGAACAGCTACAGACCGGTGGCCTTGACGTCCCACTTGATGAAGACCCTGGAGAGACTGCTCCTTGCTCACCTCCGCCCCCTGGTGCAACCAGCGATGGATCCACTCCAGTTCGCCTACCAGCATGGCACTGGGGTGGAGGATGCAGTGATCTTCCTCCTTCACTGTTCTCTGTCCCACCTGGAGAAGCCCGGGAATGTGGTGAAGATCATGTTCTTTGACTTCTCCAGTGCTTTCAACACCATCCAACCGATGATCCTGAAGGACAAGCTGCTTCGCGCAGGGGTGGACCAGCACCTCTCATCATGGATCCTGGACTACCTCACGAACCGGCCTCAGTTTGTGAGAACCCGGGACTGTGTATCCGACACGAACATCAGTAGCACGGGGGCCCCCCAGGGAACGGTGTTGGCTCCCTTCCTGTTCACTTTTTATACTGTGGACTTCTCACACAACACAACACACTGCCATCTACAGAAGTTCTCTGATGACTCTGCGATCATTGGCCTCATCTCCAATGGAGATGAAGCTGAGTACAGAGGGCTTATCCAGGACTTCGTGGACTGGTGCCATCGGAACTGCCTCCAGATCAACGCGAGGAAAACTAAGGAGCTGGTGGTGGACTGCCGCAGGCAAGGACAACCCCTCACAGCACCAGTAAATATACAGGGAACAGACATTGAGATGGTGACATCCTACAAGTACCTGGGTGTTCATCTGAACAATAAACTAGACTGGTCACACAATACTGACACACTCTACAAGAAGGGACAGCGCAGGCTCTTCCTACTGAGGAGACTCAGGTCTTTTGGTGTACAAGGAGCGCTGCTGAAGACATTCTATGACACGGTGGTGGCATCAGCCATCACTTTTGGAGTGGTCTGCTGGGGCAGTGGCATTACTGCAGCCGATAGGAAGAGACTGAACAAACTGATCAAGAAAGCTAGCTCCGTCCTGGGGCAGCGCCTTGATCCGGTGGAGGAGATAGGAGAGAGAAGGACGGTGGCTAAACTGTCATCTTTGCTGGAGTCCGAGTTCCACCCTATGCAGGACATACTGAATGCACTGAGGAGCTCATTTAGCAGCAGACTACATCATCCCAGGTGCACAACCGAGAGGTTTCGCAGGTCCTTCCTACCAAAGGCTGTCAGACTGTACAACCTAAGCAGGGTTGCTCGCAGAGATAGCAAAAAGACGTAACAACCTAATAGTTTTTTGAATGCAAAAGATGCAATAGACTTACACAATGGTCCCCTCCGGCATACAACTAGGAAAATACCGGTAGCTACGGAGGGTGAGAATATGTATGGGCACATAATCATACCATGTAGGATAACTAAGTAGACGGTTGTGCTGTTTCATCCCATCTAGCAACAATTCTCTGCACTGTGTGTGTTTATACATTTACATATTTATTCCATCTAGCTACAATGCTCCGCACTGGGTGTGTTTATGTTTATATTTATATGTCTATATATTCATTCCATCTAGCTACAATACTCCGCACTGTGTGTTTATATATCTACATATTATTCCATCTAGCTGCATTGCTCCGCACTGTGTGGTTATATATTTACATATTTTTTCCACCTAGCTGCAATGCTCCGTACTGTGTGTTTATATATCTACATATTATTCCATCTAGCTACATTGCTCCGCACTGTGTGTTTATATACTCATATATTTATCCCATCCAGCTACAATGCTCTACACTGTGTGTCTGTGTGTGTATATATATATATACTAATATGTACATATGTATATTAGCTGCTCTTGCTTGCTTGCTTTTTTTTTTTTTTTTTCTTGCCTTCTGATTGTTGCTCTGAGTGTTGCTATCCCTGTGCTGTTGCAATCCTGGAATTTTCCCGTTGTGGGACTAATAAAAGCTTATCTTATTCTTATTCTTATAAAGGCTTCTCTTATCTAAACAAACAGAAGACAGACTGTTTCTTCCACTGAAGCGGTCTCAACACGAGTCTGGTATCTGCACCTGTTAAAGGAGAGACACAGGTGAGCGTACATATGTGTGTGTGTGTGTGTGTGTGTGTGTGTGTGTGTGTGTGTGTGTGTGTGTGTGTGTGTGTGTGTGTGTGAGAGCACACGCAAAATAAGTGTGTTCATGTGAATGGTTTGCCAGGAAACATATGAAGAGGGTGGCCGGTCACAGCAACCCCCCCCCCCACATCCACCCGCAGAAACACCGAGCAAGCAGGACAATGCCACCAACCCCCACAGAGCACAAATGTCCCAAGGTCCCGGGCCCCATGCGCCGAGAGGCCAGTGCTCCTGTGCCCCAGGCCGGACACCGGCCCACACCCCCAGTGCAAGCCCCCCCAGGCAACCCCACAACAGGCCTGCCTCCACCCCAGCACCACCGCCGCACACCCTGGGACTCCCAAGCCTAAATAAGGCAGCAGCAAGGCACAAGGGCCCCACAGGGGGCCAGCCTCTCCCTGTCCAGGGGAGTCCGCACAGCCAGGAGGTGCTACCCCCTCAATCCAGCACCTCCCGATCAGCACACACACCTATTCCCACGCACTCACACCCTTATGCTCTCGTATGCACCCACTTGCACCCACACACACTCACTCACTCTCACGTTCCCTCTCCCCCACACAATCCCACACTCGCACTCCCTGACCCACCCACTCTCTCCCACTCCTCTACCCTCTCTTCTTCTTCTTCAGTGTGTGAATGTGTGTATGAATGGGTGGATAGCAGGATCTGTAAAGCGCTTTGGTCATTAAGAGATGAGAATAAAAGCGCTATATAAGTGAATGCCATTTACCATTTACCATTCTTTTAGATTTGATTGGCGGTTGGCAACCAGCCTACAGGTGCATTACCACCATGTATTTAACTGATGCATACTGTATATCTGGCATATATCCCCCTACCCTCTCAACCTCGCTCTCACTCCCACTCGCCCTCAGAGTCACCCGCACACAGTCACGCTCACCCATACACAAACTTTCACTCACGCTCTGGCCAACTCACATCCAACTTGTGCTCTCCCCACTCACCAACACTCATTCACCCTTATTTCTTGGAGCGGCTGAGGCACAGATGCAGCAAGCATGAACACGCACCAGCATCTGGCAGTGGTGGGAAGATCGCTGATGCAGGCCAGCAGCCACACCCCCACTGATCTGCCCTAGGGCGGCTGCGGCAACAGAAGCAGACAACCACCCGCAAAGCCCACCCGAAGCGACTGATCAGAGGACCACCGCAAGTGCTCCGAGATGCCACCCAACACGCAAAGTGCCACGCAAAACTGACCCACCATCACCCTCTCCACTCATCACTCCCTCACTCTTGCTTACTCTCTTGTTCAATCACTCTCTCACTCCCTTGCTTTCACCTATTCATTCAGCAGCATCCAGGGATTTTGACAACATCAGAATCAGAATCAGAATCAGAATCAGCTTTATTGGCCAAGTATGCACAACACATACAAGGAATTTGACTTTGGCTAAAAACTTGCTCTCGTTGTTCAGGTGAAGGATTTAAATAAGGATTCAATGACAACCAGAGTATGTACAGTAAATTACAGTCTGTCCACGTTTCTATAAAAGGATGCAAATATATACAGGAATATATGCAGTTATTTACTCGGACTAACCACACTTTGCAGAAATATATGAAAAAATATACAATCACACAGTATTTCAATGTGGACTCAGATTCAGTGATATAATGTGAATGAAGTAAAAAGCAGTGTGAGAGTTATGTGCAATGTAATAATGGATGAAAAGTCATGAGTACAGCAACAGGTAGGACTAGGTGAATGTTAGGAGTTCATCAGAGTGATGGCTTGAGGAAAGAAACTGTTCCTGTGACGGGTGGTTTTGACCTTCAGTGATCTGTAACGACGACCAGAAGATAGAAGTTCAAACAGTTTGTGGCCGGGGTGTGATGGGTCAGCACAGATGTTTCCCGCCCGTTTCCTGGTTATGGACCGATATAAGTTCTCAATGGGGGGTAGGTCGGTACCAATGATCCTCTCCGCAGACTTAATGATCCGCTGCAGTCTGGTCTTGTCCTGTTTAGTGGCAGATCCAAACCAGACAGTGATGGAAAAGCAGAGGACAGATTGGATGATGGCGGTGTAGAAGACAACCAGCAGCTCCTGAGGCAAATCAAACTTCTTGAGCTGACGCAGAAAAAACAACCTCTGCTGGGCCATGATGGGCCCAAAGCCTCCTGCCGGGCCCCCAGGCCCCTGGCCAAAGGATGGCAACAGAATCATGATGGGTGTGTGTTAGTTGTGTGGTGTGACTGTGCAGGTGTGTGAGCTACCAGAGGGCAGTTAAAACTGGGGGGATGGTGGTTGGAGCACCACTAGCCACTGCTATAGGCAGTGGGGCTCCCATCCCCCCAAGCCCTCAGTGTCTATAGTGCAATTAAAATTGAGGTGAGGGTGGCCCCACCGCGCAGCAGAAAGAGGGATCCCCTTCACTGACCCAGTACGGCACACCCTCACCCCAAAACCTAAGTGTATTCAATAAGATGTATGTTCCACCCAGAATCGGGAGGAAGGCGGGGGGAGAGGTAAGACTGAGAGGGAGGCGTTCCAAAAGAAAGCCCGTCCCCACCCCCCCAGAAGCCAGCTCACAAATTGGCTCAGGAAGCCACCCACTGCCCCCAGATCCCAACCCAGGGCAAGGGCCACCAGGATCCGCCACTCCAAAACATCTTACAAACACAAACACACACAACAACAATAATAACAACAATGAGTAATGGGCCGGACCAATATGGCGCCCCACATGCCAAGCGACACTCCAGAGAGCCCTCCGCAAGCCCACCAACTACCCACCTCAGACACACACCGACAGTGGCAAGCCACCCTGCAGCCACAGCCGCCCTAGGGCAAACCAACGGCAACATGGTCGCCAACCCCGAGCACCCACACACACCCACACCCTGCAGTGACAGTTGTTAATTGTTTGAATTTATTATGGTTACTTGTTTTCCATGGAGAAGAAGAATGACCAGGGTGGAGAGGACGACAAAAAGGTGAGAATTTCCACCTGGGCTAACAGTTAATTGTTTAATTTCCAGAGGCTTAATTGGAAGAAGTTAGATGCAAAAAGAGCAGGGAGCACGGAGGATCCAAGGAGTGAGAGACAAGGAGGACAAGAGGCTTGCAATCATCATGTTCCCACAGAGACTGACTGGAAAGCTACTCTATTTATAGCACCCAGCTCATCAACAGCAGGTGGAGTGACTGGCAGTAGCTGCAGGTAATGGGAGATTGATTCAGGGCAAAGAGGGGAAGTGAACAAAAACAGAAGAGAAAATAGAAAGTACAGCTTTTACTCCAGGATCACTACAGTTATTTAGTGAAGAGCCTGGAACATCTTCGGGTCCAGCATATTAGAGTGAGAAACCCATGAATGCTCCTTGGGACTGTAGCCTTCCCAGCTGATGAGGTACTGCAGGCCCCGGCCCCTGCGGCAAGCACCCAGAATCTGTCAAACAGTATAAATCGGATCACCATCAGTGATTCTGGGAGAGAGAGGGGTTTGTAGGGAGAACAGAGGGGGCTAGAAGTGACAGGTTTGACTCGCGAGCTATAAAATATAGGATGAATATGGAGAGAGGGAGTTTAAGGTGGACAGCTGATGGTTCGATAATTTTAGGAAATCGGTAATAGACCTATGAACGAGCCTTAGAGCCTGTTTTCAGAGGAATATTTCATGTAGAGAGCAATGCCTTCTGTCCCAGTGTGGAGCAGGTGGCCAGGGTTCTGTGTTGGTTTGAAATAGTGGCACTCTGGGAGGCACTACGGTCATTCGCAGCACGCAGCTTTGGTAGCCTTCCAGATGTGGTGACACTGTCGGATGTGCAGCTGGACTGAGGGGAAGCAAGGATGGCTTGGAATCCTTGAAAGCCTCAAAGAGGGATATGCTTCTGGTGGTGAAGATGGATGAATTATGGGTGTATTCGATCCACAGCAAGAAGTCATTCCAGGTGGTGGGGTTCTGCGACGTGACAAGGGCTGCCTCCATCTCCCGGTGTGTCCGCTCACATTGGCCATTGCTCTGCGGGTGGTAACCAAATGTCAGGCAGACAGTAGCTCCCAGAGCCTTACCACACCTATGAGATGAGCTGGAGGCTGCGGTCAGAGACAATATCACAAGGGATGTCATAGAGTTGGAAAATGTAGAGAACTTGGAGGTTGGTGGTCTCCTTGGCAGATAGCAGCTTGGGGATGGTGACAAAGTGGATGGCCTTGGAGAATCGGTTGACGATGGTGAGTATGATGGCATTACCATGGGATGGAGGAAGACCCATTACAAAGTCGATAGCAATGTGGGACCACAGCCAGCTGGGAATGGGCATGGACAGAAGGAGACTGGCCAGTGGGAATATACAGTTAGGCCCAGAAATATTTGGACAGCGACACAATCTTCATGATTTGGGCTCTGCATGCCACCACATTGGATTTGAAATGAAACAACTACAACGGAATTGAAGTGCAGACTTTAAGGTTTAATTCAAGGGGCTGAACAAAAATATATGATTAAACATGTAGGAATTGTAGCTATTTTTATACAAACGCTCCTCATTTCAGGGGCTCAAAAGTAATTGGACAAATAAACATAAACGTAAGTAAAATGTTACTTTTCAGTATTTTGTTGATAATCCTTTGCAGGCAATGACTGCCTGAAGTTTGGAACCCATGGACATCACCAAACGCTAGGTTTCCTCCTTTGTAATGCTTTGCCAGGCCTTTACTGCAGCTGTCTTCAGTTGTTGCTTGTTTGTGGGTCTTTCTGCCTTAAGTTTTGTCTTGAGCAAGTGAAATGCATGCTCGATTGGGTTGAGATCTGGTGATTGACTCGGCCATTGTAGAATATTCCACTTCTTTGCCTTAAAAAACTCCTAGGTTGCTTTTGCAATTGTCCATCTGTACTGTGAAGCACCATCCAATCAACTTTGCTGCATTTGGCTGAATCTGAGCAGAAAGTATATCCCTATACACTTCAGAATTCATCCGGCTGCTTCTGTCTTTTGTCACATCATCAATAAACACAAGTGACCCAGTGCCATTGGAAGCCATGCATGCCCATGCCATCACACTGCCTCCACCATGTTTTACAGAAGATGTGGTGTGCTTTGGATCATGAGCTGTTCCAATTCTTCTCCAAACTTTCTTCTTCCCATCATTCTGGTACAGGTTGATCTAAGTCTCATCTGTCCAAAGAATGCTGTTCCAGAACTGGGCTGGCTTCTTCAGGTGTTTTTTGGCAATGTCAATTCTGGCCTTTCTATATTTGAGGCTGATTCATGGTTTTCACCTTATGGTGAATCATTTGTATTTACTCTCCTGAAGTATTCGCTTTATAACTTTTGTAACTTTTTGATTGTTTCAACTGTCTTGTTTTTTACTTTACTTGTTTACTCTTCTCTTGATGGACCTTGAGTCTGGAATAAAGTCTTTGATTGATTGATTGATTGATTGATTTATGGTAGACTTAGATACTGATACACCTACTTCCTGGAGAGTGTTCTTCACTTGAGTGGATGTTGTGAAGGGGTTGTTCTTCACCATGGAAAGGATTCTGCGATCATCCACCACTGTTGTCTTCCGTGGATGTCCAGGCCATTTTGAGTTCCCAAGCTCACCAGTGCACTCTTTTTTTCTCAGAATGTACCAAACTGTTGATTTGGCCACTCCTAACATTTCTGCTATCTCTCTGATGGATTTCTTCTTTTTTTTTATCAGCCTCAGGATGGTCTGTTTCACCTCCATTGAGAGCTCCTTTGACCGCATGTTGTGTGTTCACAGCAACAGCTTCCAAATGCAAATGCCACACCTGGAATCAACTCCAGACCTTTTAACTGCTTAATTGATGACAGATTAACGAGAGAAGACCCCATGCAGCCTTGTTATTTTTTTTTTGTAGCCTTCTGAGTCAATTGTCCAATTACTTTTGGTCCCTTGAAAAAGAGGCGGCTACGTATTAAAGAGCTGTAATTCCTAAACCCTTCCTACAATTTGGATGTGAATACTCTCAAATTACAGCTGAGAGCCTGCACTTTAAGCCCTTATTGATTATATAATTGTATCCTGAATATGTTTTCGTGAACAGCTAAAATAACAAAACTTGTGTCACTGTCCAAATATTTCTGGGCCTAACTGTAGATGACTTATTAACAGCACAATGATCACAGGCCATCGGGGCTCAGGGTGGGCCACCAGAAGGCTCTTTGAAGGTGCCTGATGGTCCATCCCACCCCAGGGTGGCAGGTATACCTGGTGGTGTGGACCAGTGGATGACATCACCAATGGACGTTGAGATAACGTACAGCCAGAATGGAGGACCCCCACCCAGGTCTGGCTCCACCTCCTGTACCCGATGAACCGTCTCCTCAGTTTCCCATGTGATGGCACCCAGAACACAGGATGAAGGAATGATATGTTCTTTGGGACATGAGGAAGTGTCAGAGGGAATTGGTGAGAGAGGGCGTCAGGCTTGGTGATTTTGGACCCTGGACAATAATGTATGTGAAGGTGAATTGGAATCTCTCAAAAAAGAGAGTCTACCATGCCTGTCAAGAATTCAGTCATCTGGCTGACCGGAGATACTCCAGGGTTTATGGTTGGTCCAGACCAGGAAGAGTTGAGCAGTCGCCTCCAACCAGTGCCACCACTTCTTGAGAGCCAGCTTCACAGCAAAGAGTTCATGATCACAGACATTATAGTTTTGCTCCATCAGACCAAATATTTTCTGCAATTCAAGATTTCTTCATGTTTCCACATTTTTATATTTCTATTTTTTTTTTTTTTGTATACATTTTACAAGTCTGTGTGTTTTTAAAGTTGATTTTGCTGACCAGAATTCCTCTCAGGAAAGATGAATCTGTGCGAGCTGCTTTGTATGACATGAATATCTGTGTGGCTCAACAACTGTACAGTCCCCGGAAAATTTTAATATCTCTATAGCGGTGCTGGTCTTGGTCCAGTGAGTGAGACAGGTTTTCTGAGGAAAATTGGTTATTAGCCGGGGTTTCACTGCACTCAACAAGCAGAAATATGGAGATGAATGATGGCAAAATCATGATTTTTTTTTTCACAGACTATTTAATAGACAAATTCAATTCAATTCAACTTTATTTATATAGCGCCATTTCTCAACAAAATTCATCTCATAGCACTTTCAACTGTAGGGGAACCCCCCGCAGTTGCAGAAAGACACCAGCAATCAGGCGATCCCCTGTGAGCAAGCGCTTGGCGACGGTGGAGAGGAAAAACTCCCTTTTAACAGGAAGAAACCTCCAGCAGAACCAGGCTCAGGGAGGGGCAGTCATCTGCTGAGACTGGCTGGGGGGTGAGGGGATAGAGAAGAAGAAAAGAACAGACATGTAGAGAGCAAGCAGCACGATGGGGACTCAATCTATGGGAAAGAACAAACAGATGTTAATGACCAGCAAAAAAAAAATAAATAATAAATTCATTGAGAGTGAAGAAAGGAGTGAGGTCCAGTGCATTATTGGAGGTCCCCCGGCTATCTAAACCTATTAGCAGCGTGACTAAGGGAGGGTTCAGAAACACATGATCCCTCCCTAATTGTACGCTATATCAAAAAGGAAGGTTTTAACCCTATTCTTAAAAACAGAGATCGAGTCTGGCTCCCAAATCCAGATTGGCAGCTGATTCACACAGTAGAGGAGCTTGATAACTGAAGGCTCTGCCTCCCATTGTACTTTTGGAGATTCTACATATTACAAGTAATCCTGCATTTTAGGAGCGTAGTGCTCTGTTAGGATAACACGGTAGTATCAGATCTTTTAAATAAAAAGGGGCCTGATTGTTTAGAGCTTTGTAAGTAAGAAGAAGGATCCATCCATCCATCCATCCATCTTCTACTGCTTTTCCGGAGGTCCGGGTCGCGGAGGCAGCAGTTCAAGCAGAGAAGCCCAGACTTCCCTCTCCCCAGCCACCTGCTCCAGCTCTTCAGAGAGGATACCAAGGTGTTCCCAGACCAGCTGGGAGACATAGTCTCTCCACCGAGTCCTGGGTCTGCCCCGGGGTCTCCTCCCAGTGGTACGTGCCTGAAATCCCTCAAGTGTGAGGCGTCCAGGAGGCATCCTAATCAGATGCCCATACCACCTCAACTGACTCCTTTCAATGTGGAGGAGCAGCGGTTCTACTCTGAGCCTCTCTCGGATGACTGAGCTCCTCACCCTATCTCTGAGGGTGAGTCCAGCAATCCTACGGAGAAAGCACATTTCAGCCGCTTGTATCCGTGATCTCGTTCTTTCGGTCATTACCCAAAGCTCGTGACCATAGGTGAGAGTAGGAACGTAGATTGACTGGTAAATCGACAGCTTTGCCTTAGAACTAAGCTCCCTCTTCACCATAACAGACCGGTACAACGTCCGCATCACTGCAGATGCTGCTCCAATCCGTCTGTCGATCTCTCGCTCCATTTTCCCCTCACTCGTGAACAAGACCCCAAGATACTTAAACTCCTCCACTTGGGGCAGGAGCATGTCCCCAACCCGGAGAGGACAATCCACCTTTTTCCGGCTGAGGACCATGGACTCGGACTTGGAGGTGCTGATTCTCATCCCAGAAGAAGGATTTTAAACTTAATTCTAAACTCTATGGGAAGCCAATGAAGGGAGGCCAGAACCGGAGAGATATGATCTCTCTTTCTAGTACCTGTTAAAACTCTTGCTGCAGCATTTTGGATCAACTGAAGACTTTTGAAAGATGTTTTAGGACAACCTGATAATAAAGAATTACAATAATCTAATCTAGAGCTAACAAAAGCGTGGATCAGTTTCTCAGCATCACTTTGAGACAAGATGCTCCTAATCTTGGCAATATTACGCAAATGATAGAAGGCAGTCTTAGAAACAAATTTAATATGTGAATTGAAAGACAGATCTTGATCAAAAATAATTCCAAGTTTCCTCACAGAGCTATTAAGAGAAAGAGTAACCGCTTCCAAACTGTAAGTTGATTTGGAAAGGTATTTCTAAGTTTTTTGGACCAACAAGAATGACTTCAGTGTTATTTGAATTTAATAGCAGGAAATTACAAGTCATCCAAGCTTTGATTTCCTTAAGACAGGCTTCTAACTTGGCTTATTGATTACTATCATCTGGCTTCATTGACAGGTATAATTGTGTGTCATCTGCATAACAATGAAAATGTATTCAGTGCTTTCTAATAATGTTGCCTAACGGAAGCATATATAAACTAAAAAGAGTAGGTCCTAGCACAAATCCCTGTGGAAGTCCATGACTGAGCTTTGAGTTGAACGAAAACTCATTATTGACATGAACAAACTGGAACCTATCAGATAAATATGATCTTAACCACTGCAACAAAGTGTGGCACTCATATGCACATATGTATATCACTTCATGCTTCATATGTATACCACTTTAGCCTTCACATCTTAGATTGAACAAAGAACTGGGTCTCTTTGGAGATAACAGGAGGATGTGAAAGTTTTGTCTTTGGTATGCAAAGAGACGGCCTGGGGGGATTTTTCTGGCCGCCAGAGGCTTTGGGAGGAGGTGTTAAGATCTGAAAGAAGATGCATTGTTTCTTGGGATTAAATACAATGTGACTGTGTGCTTTGAAGTTCCTGAGGTATTTAAAGGACGAATGTCTGGGTTTCTTCCTCTTTTTCTGTTTTTGCTGATGATGGAAGATGTGAATAAACCTGACTCGTGAGATAAACTCTGCCTCGTCATTTTCACATTTTCCACACTGGTGACCCTAAGACGTATCATGAGTGAAAGAAATTCCCCCGAGCCAGCCGGGTCACGAGCTCCCAGCCAAGCGTATGCCGCTACCGTCCAGCTACCAGACTTTTGCCGAGATAACCCGCGCTCCTGGTTCCACTTGGTCGAAGCACAGTTCGCCCTCCGGGGGATAATGGTAGATAACACGAAGTTCTACCATGTGATTGCCAAGCTCGACAACCGCACGGCTCGGCATGTGCAGAGCCTTGTGGAGCAGCCACCGGCCGATGACAAATATGGCAGGTTGAAGGCTGCGCTCATACAGCGCTTCACTCTCTCAGTCCAGGAGAGCGGCTCCTGGCTCTGAACGACTTGGGAGATGGCACGCCCATTGACCTGATGGAGAACATGCTGAGCTTGAGGGGCTCAGACGGCGACGACTTCATCTTCACCCACATTTTCCTGACAACCCAACCGTCGGCCACGAGAGCTCCCTTGGAGCCGTTTCACATCCCGGCTAAGAGGTTCGATCATGTTCACGTGACCTTCTGACAATGGTAGACCACACCACGCGCTGGCCGGAAGTGGTCCCACTGTCGTCAACCACAGCCGAGGAGGTGGCGCGCGCATTTTTAACAGCATGGGTAGCGCACTTTGGAGTCCCGTCGGACATTATGTCCGATAGAGGTCCTCAATTTGTTTCCGAACTTTGGTCAGCAATGGCCCGCAGCCTGGGGGGTAACGATCCACCGCACAACCGCATACAATTTAGACTCGATTGGGTTTTCTCAGAAAGTAGGAAATTCTACTCATTACCTCCACCATACATTGGACCTTGTTCTGACATATGGCATAGATATAGAAAATCTTGTAGTGTCTCCTCATAACCCTGTACTGTCAGACCATTGTCTGTTAACCTTTGATTTTACTATTTCTGACTATTTGGCTCCTAAAGAAAAATATTATTACAGTAGATGCCTCTCAGATGATGCTGTTACCAAATTTATGCAGATTGTTTCCTCTATGCCATGTGTCAACACAACGGAAATAAGCTATAGACAGCTTGCTCCTTCTGTAATTGATAACATGGTGGATAGTGTTTCAGCTTCTTTGCATCAGACTCTAGACTTGGTGGCCCCCTTAAAAAAGAAAAAAGTCTAATCAGAGATTTCTAACTCCTTGGTTCAACACAGAAACTCGTAGCTTAAGACAGAAGACTCGTCAATTAGAAAGAAAATGGCGCTCCACTAATTTAGATGAAATCTATTTAGCTTGGAGAAATCATCTTTTAATTTATAAAAAAATCTCTTAGAAAAGCTAGAACGAATTATTACTCTGCATTAATAGAAGAGAACAAGAATAATCCCAGGTTTCTTTTCAGTACTGTAGCCAGGTTGACAAAGAGTCAGGACTCTGTCAATCCTAGCATTCCCTTAGAGCTTACTAGTCAGGACTTTATGAACTTTTTCAATAATAAAATTTCATCCATCAGAGATAAAATCAATCAGATTCTTCCCACAGTTAACTTAAATACTGTAACTACTACAACTCCTTCTATTGATGTCTGTCTTGATGAGTTTACTCCAATCGACCTTTGTGAGTTAGACAAAATAGTTTCCTCATCCAAACCTTCAACTTGTCTTTTAGACCCTATTCCTACCAGGTTCTTCATATAATCAATTCTTCATTAACTTTAGGCCATGTACCGCAGGCTTTTAAAACGGCTGTAATTAAACCCTTACTCAAAAAGCCAACGCTAGATCCAGGAGCTTTAGCTAACTATAGACCAATCTCTAATCTCCCTTTCATTTCAAAAATCTTAGAAAGAGTTGTTGCTAGGCAATTATTTGACCACCTGCAGGGAAATGGTTTACTTGAAGAGTTTCAATCTGGGTTTAGAATCCATCATAGTACTGAAACAGCCTGAGCGAAGGTCACTAATGACCTCCTCATTGCATCTGATAATGGACTAGTTTGGGTACTTGTCCTTTTAGACCTTAGTGCAGCTTTTGATACTATCGATCATAATATTCTACTTGATAGATTAGAACACTATGTTGGACTTAATGGAACTTCGTTGCAGTGGTTTAGATCTTATTTATCTGATAGGTTCCAGTTTGTTCATGTAAATAATGAGTTTTCTTTCAACTCAAAGCTTAGTGATGGAGTTCCACAGGGATCTGTGCTAGGCCCTACTCTTTTTAGTTTATATATGCTTCCGTTAGGCCACATTATTAGAAAGCACTGTATACATTTTCATTGTTATGCAGATGACACACAATTATACCTGTCAATGAAGCCAGATGATAGTAATCAATTAGCCAAATTAGAAGCCTGTCTTAAGGAAATCAAAGCTTGGATGACTTGTAATTTCCTGCTATTAAATTCAGATAAGACTGAAGTCATTCTTGTTGGTCCAAAAAACCTTAGAAATTCCTTTCCAAATCAAACTTTCAGTTTGGATGCGGTTACTCTTTCTCTTAATAGCTCTGTGAGGAACCTTGGAGTTATTTTCGATCAGGATTTGTCCTTCAATTCACATATTAAATTTGTTTCTTAGACTGCCTTCTATCATTTGCATAATATTGCCAAGATTAGGAGCATCTTGTCTCAGAGTGATGCTGAGAAACTGATCCATGCTTTTGTTAGCTCGAGATTAGATTATTGTAATTCTTTATTATCAGGCTGTCCTAAAACATCTTTAAAAAGTCTTCAGCTGATCCAAAATGCTGCAGCAAGAGTTTTAACAGGTACTAGAAAGAGAGATCATATCTCTCCGGTTCTGGCCTCCCTTCATTGGCTTCCCATAGAGTTTAGAATTAAGTTTAAAATCCTTCTTCTTACTTACAAAGCTCTAAACAATCAGGCTCCTTTTTATTTAAAAGATCTGATACTACCGTATTATCCTAACAGAGCACTACGCTCCCAAAATGCAGGATTACTTGTAATACCTAGAATCTCCAAAAGTACAATGGGAGGCAGAGCCTTCAGTTATCAAGCTCCTCTCCTGTGGAATCAGGTGCCAATCTGGATTCGGGAGTCAGACTCGATCTCTGTTTTTAAGAATAGGGCTAAAACCTACCTTTTTGATATAGCCTACAATTAGGGAGGGATCATGTGTTTCTGAACCCTCCCTTAGTTATGCTGCTAATAGGTTTAGTCAGCCGGGGGACCTCCAGTAATGCACTGGGCCTCACTCCTTTCCTCACTCTCAATGAAATATTTTTTTTGCTGGTCATTAACATTTGTTCGTTCTCTCCCATAGATTGAGTCCCCATCGTGCTGTTTGCTCTCTACATGTCTGTTCTTTTCTTCTTCTCTATCCCCTCACCCCCCAGCCAGTCGCAGCAGACGACTGCCCCTCCCTGAGTCTGGTTCTGCTGGAGGTTTCTTCCTGTTAAAAGGGAGTTTTTCCTCTCCACCATCGCCAAGTGCTTGCTCACAGGGGATCGCCTGATTGCTGGGGTCTTTCTGCAACTGTGGGGGTTCCCCCTACAGTTGATAGTGCTATGAGATGACTGTTGCTGTGAAATGGCGCTATATAAATAAAGTTGAATTGAATTGAATTGAATTGAAATCCGCAGGCTAATGGGTTATGCGAACGTTTTCATAGGTCATTGAAAGCGACGCTCAGAGCGTCGCTTACGGATGCAAATTGGGTAGACAGGCTACCGTGGGTTTTATTGGGGTTGCGTTCTGCACCTAAAGAGGATTTTGAAGCCTCCCCAGCTGAGCTAGTTTTTGCGCAGCCACTTCGGCTGCCCGGGGAATTTCTCCCAGATAATCCTGCGCCAGAATGCTCCCCGGCTCAGCGGTTGCAGAGTGGCATGGAATCGGGCACGCTGCCTGGCCCCGTTCACCACAGTTTTCCACACGTTTTTGTGCCTAAGGCCTTAAAAAACATGGAGTTTGTTTTTGTCAGACACGATGCCCTTCGCCCACCATTGCGATCACCTTATGATGGACCATTTAGAGTGCTGGAAACAGGGGATAAGCATTTTTTGCTAGATTTGCGGGGCAGGAAAGAAAAGATTGGCATAAACAGGCTCAAACCCGCGTTTGTGTTGGCGGACGAGGATGTGCTGTTGGCCAGGGCTCCTCGGCGCAGCAGACCCCTAGGGGACATTCCCCAGAACACCCACAGGGATTGACCCTCAGACAGCAGCTCCCCAGCAGGACGGCGCCGCGGAAGTGGTAAAGCCCGCTTACAGCAGATACGGGAGGAGACTGAGGCCCAAGCAGCACGTGGACTGATGTGTAATGGTTTATCATGACATGCAGACTGGACTGATGTGTAATGGTTTATCATGACATGCAGACTGTTATTCCGTTGTTCCATCTTAGACGTTTGGGGGGGGGGGGGGTCATGTGGCACACATATGCACATATGTATATCACTTCATGCTTCATATGTATACCACTTTAGGCTTCACATCTTAGATTGAACAAAGAACTGGGTCTCTTTGGAGATAACAGGAGGATGTGAAAGTTTTGTCTTTGGTATGCAAAGAGACGGCCTGGGGGGATTTTCCTGGCTGCCAGAGGCTTTGGGAGGAGGTGTTAAGATCTGAAAGAAGATGCATTGTCACTTGGGATTAAATACAATGTGACTGTGTGCTTTGAAGTTCCTGAGGTATTTAAAGGACGAATGTCTGGGTTTCTTCCTCTTTTTCTGTTTTTGCTGATGATGGAAGATGTGAATAAACCTGACTCGTGAGATAAACTCTGCCTCATCATTTTCACATTTTCCACAAAAGTTCCATTAAGTCCAACTTAGTGTTCTAATCTATCAAGTAGAATATTGTGATCAATAGTATCAAAAGCTGCACTAAGGTTGAACAGGACAAGTACAGTTCAATTCAATTCAATTCAATTCATTTCAGCTTTATTTATAATGCGCCACATCACAACAAAAGCCGTCTCATGGCGCTAATACAGAAACAAGTTCATTATCAGATGTGATGAGGAGGTGGTTAGTGACCTTCGCTAAGGCTGTTTCAGTGCTATGATGGACTCTCAACCCAGATTGAAACTCTTCAAGTAAACCATTTCCCTGCAGGTGGTCAAATAATTGCGTAGAAACAACTCTTTCTAAGATTATTGAAATGAAAGTGAGATAAGAGTTTGGTCTATAGTTAGCTAAAACTCCTGGATCCAGCGTTGGCTTTTTGAGTAAGGGTGTAATTACAGCGGTTTTAAAAGCCTGCGGTACATGGCCTAAAGTTAATGAAGAATTGATTATATTGTGGTGCACATATGTAGTTTCATGGGCTCACATGTATATGACTGTTCATGTGCTCTCATGTATATTCCTGTGTGCTTATGTTGGATTCACGTCTGAAGAGGAACAAAAGGTCTGGACCTCCTAAGGATATGAGGGGGATGTGAGAGTTGGCCTTTTGATATGCAAATAGATGGACATGAAGGATTTCCTGACCACCGGGGTTTGGGTGAAAGAGATAGGAACTGCAGGGGGGATGCATTGTGTTTGAGACTTAAAGACAATGGGATTTTGTGCTTTGATGTCAGGGTTATAAGACTGGCAGATGTTGGGGGTTCTGCCTCTTTCTGATTTTGAATGTTGGAGAGTGTGTTGTGAATAAAATGGAACTTGAGAAATAACTCAGCCTCATCCTTTCAACACGATCTCCACACTGGTGACCTTAAGACGTATTATGGCCGGTGACGATTCTCCTGCACCGGACTCATCAGGAGCCAGCCAGGCTAATGCAGCTACCACAGTCCAGCTACCGGATTTCTGGCAGAATAGCCCGCGCTCCTGGTTTAACGCAGTCGAGGCACAGTTCCATCTGCGGAAGGTTTCGGCAGACGCCACGAAATTCTACCATGTGGTTGCCAAGCTGGACAGCCACACAGCCCAGCGGGTAGAGAGCCTGATTAACCACCCACCAGACGACGACAAGTATGGCACATTGAAGGCTGCTCTCATCCATTTTTTCACTCCCTCGCCGGGAGAGCGAGCAGAGAGGCTCCTGGCGTTGACTGAGTGCGAGGTCGACAGACCTGCAGACCTGATGGCGAAGATGCTAAGTTTGAGAGACTCCGAAGATGATGGTTTTATCTTCGCCCACTTTTTCCTCAGGACACTACCGTCAGCGGTGAGAGTTGCCCTGGCCAGTTCACAGCTGCTAGCCCACAGGGACTACCACGAGCTGGGCCAGGAGGCGCAGCGAATCGTCGACACCCATAGACGACACACGGCCACGACCGCAGCAGCGGAGCTGGGTGCAACATCCGGAGATGGCAGGGGGCCAGAGGCTGCAGCGCTGGACTCACCGACGACAGCAGATGCGGGGGCCAGGAGACGCGGAGTGGACGATGTCCTTTGCTTTTACCATCGCCGTTTCGCCGAGAGGGCACGCAAGTGCATTCCACCGTGCCAGTTCGAGCGCTCGGGAAACGCCAAGACCGGGAGTCGGTAGCAGCTGCGGCTCTCGGTGAAGAAAACAAGCTGCTCTACCTGAGGGACACGAGATCGGGGAGGCACTTCCTCGTGGACACAGGTTCCCAGCTGAGTTTCATCATACCTTCCTACGCTGACTGGCTGACGCCTTCCAGTGGCCCTGTGGCGTCAGCAGCGAACGGCTCGGCGATTAAGACCTTCGGGGAGAAGACCCTGTTTCTGTCTTTACACGGCCGCACGTTCGAGTGGACTTTCGTCATAGCGGCAGTCAATTTCAACATGTTAGGTGCTGATTTTTTGTGCTCACATGGTTTGTTGGTCGATCTTGCTAACAGACGCCTGGTTAATGCACTCTCTTTTTCTTCTATTCCCTGTACAGCGCGAGTGACTCCGCCAACAGCACAAGCCAACGCCACAGCTGCAGGTGGTAAGTTCCACACACTCCTCAATCAGTTTCCAGCACTCACGGTGCCAACGTTTTCGGCGACCGTGGCTAAACACGGGGTGGAGCATTTTATTACTACCACCGGACCGCCCGTTTTTGCAAAAGCTCGGCACTTGGATTCAGCTAAACTGGCCATAGCGCGAGGATTTCGCCAACCTAGAAAAATTGGGCATCATAAGATGTTCAAATAGTCCTTGGGCTTCACCGCTTCACATGGTCCCTAAAACTGATGGCTCGTGGCATCCGTGCGGTGATTTTCACAGGCTGAACAATGCTACAGCACACGACCGCTACCCAATCCCACATATCCAGAATTTTTCAGTTCATTTGGCGGGGACGCACATTTTTTCTAAGATAGACTTGGTGCGCGGTTATCATCAGGTCCCAGTACGCGCTGAGGACATACCCAAAACAGCGGTAATAACTCCTTTCGGGCTTTTTGAGTTTTTGCGCATGCCGTTTGGGCTTAAAGGCGAAGCGCAGACTTTCCAACGCATGATGGACGCGGTGTTGCGCGATCTTCCTTTCATGTTTGTCTACCTGGACGACATTTTAGTAGCCAGTGCGTCCGAAGACGAACACGAAAACCATCTCACGGCAGTTTTCCGGAGGTTGGCAGAGCACGGGTTAATAATTAACCCAGCGAAGTGTCAGTTCGGGGTGGCGCAGATTGATTTTTTGGGGCATCGCGTCTCTCCCGAAGGTGCATTTCCTCTGCCTGACAAGGTGCACGCGGTGGCACATTTTCCCCAGCCACAAACGGTCAAAGCACTACAGGAGTTTTTGGGAATGGTGAATTTTTATAACCGTTTCCTTCCCCGCGTGGCGCAGCTCATGCAACCATTGTACGCTGCGCTTAAAAAACAAAAACCCGCAAATAAAATCGAATGGTCCCCCGAGCGGGAGCGCGCATTCTCTGAAGTCAAAACAGCCTTGGCAAACGCTGCGTTGTTAGCGCACCCAGTCCCAACGGCCCGCATGGCACTCACTACTGATGCATCAGAGGTGGCCATAGGGGTGGTTGTCGAACAGTATGTGGCTGGAGCCTGGCAGCCGCTCGCGTTTTTCAGCAGGACTTTGCACGATAGTGAGCGGAAATACAGCGCATTCGACAGGGAGTTGTTAGCCCTCCATTTGGCTATTCGCCACTTCCAGTTTTGGCTGGAGGTACGCCGTTTCACCGCGTTCGTTGACCACAAGCCGCTGACTTTTGCAATGGCCAAGATTTCAGAACCTTGGTCGGGCCGGCAGCAGAGACAGCTGGCCGCAATTTCGGAGTTCACTACCGATATCCAACATGAGGCGGGCAAACTTAATGTAGTGGCAGACTGCCTCTCGCGTGCCGTGGCTGCTCCAGCCCGCGCAGAGGTAGATTTCGCAACTGTTGCCGCGGACCGGGGTAGCGACGCGGAAGCGCGCGTGGCCCCAGTCCGCGTAGGGGTAGATTACGCAGCCATGGCCGCGGAGCAGGGTGGCGATGCGGACGTGCGCGCACTCCAGTCTGGACCAACAGGGTTAAGGCTGGAGGACAGGGTGCTGCAAGATGGTATGCCCCCCCTTATCTGCGATGTTTCCACCGGGCGACTCCGTCCGGTGGTTCCGGCCTCGTGGCGCCGCCGCGTTTTTGACTCGGTTCATTCTTTGGCGCACCCGGAGGTGCACGCTTCGATCAAAAAGGTAGGGGAGAAATTTGTATGGCTGGGCCTGCGTAAGCAGGTTAGAGAGTGGGCGTCAGCCTGCATGGCTTGCCAGTGGTCCAAAGTGCATAGACACACGAGAGCTCCTTTGGAGCCGTTTCATACTCCAGCTAAAAGGTTTGATCACGTCCACGTGGACCTCGTAGGCCCCCTACCGCCCTTGCAGGGCTGCACACATCTTCTGACAATGGTCGACCGCACCATGCGCTGGCCGGAAGTGGTCCCCCTGTCATCAACTACAGCCGAGGAGGTGGCGCGTGCTTTTTTAACTGCTTGGGTAGCGCGTTTTGGAGTTCCGTCGGATATTATGTCTGACAGAGGCCCACAATTTGTTTCCGAACTTTGGTCAGCGATCGCCCGCAGCCTGGGGGCAACGATCCACCGCACAACCGCGTATCACCCGCAGGCTAATGGGTTATGCGAACGTTTTCACAGGTCGCTGAAGGCGGCTCTCAGAGCGTCGCTTACGGATGCAAATTGGGTTGACAAACTACCATGGGTTTTATTGGGGTTGCGTTCTGCACCTAAAGAGAATTTAGACGCCTCCCCAGCGGAGCTAGTGTTCGCACAGCCACTTCGGCTGCCTGGGGAATTTCTCCCTGACAACCCAGCGCCAGAGTTCTCTTCGGCTCAACGTTTGCAGAATAGCATGGGCCTGAGTGTCCTACCCGGCCCCGTTCACCACAGTTTTCCGCGTGTTTTTGTGCCTAAAGCTTTAAAAAATGCGGAGTTTGTTTTTGTCAGGCATGATGCCCACCGCACAGCTCTGCGACCGCCATACCATGAACCATTTAGGGTGCTGGAAACAGGTGATAAGCATTTTTTGCTAGATTTGGGGGGCAGAAAGGAGATGATTGGCATAGACAGACTCAAACCTGCTTTTGTGATGGCTGACGACACTGTGCAGTTGGCGAGAGCCCCGCGACGGGGTAGACCCCCTAGGGAGCATTCCCCAGTACACCCACAGAGATTGACTAACAGTTTTAATCCCCAGACAGCAGCTCCACGGCAGGAGGACAGCGCGGAAGAGGTTAAGCCCGCCTGCAGCAGATACGGCAGACGGTTGAGACCAAGACAGCATGTGAACTGATGTGTGGTGATTTTATTATGACATGCAATCTGTGTTCGGTTGTTCTCTCTTAGACGTTTTGGGGGGGGGGGGGTTATATGTGGTGCACATATGTAGTTTCACGGGCTCACATGTATATGACTGTTCATGTGCTCTCATGTATATTCCTGTGTGCTTATGTTGGATTCACGTCTGAAGAGGAACAAAAGGTCTGGACCTCCTAAGGATATGAGGGGGATGTGAGAGTTGGCCTTTTGCTATGCAAAGAGATGGACATGAAGGATTTCCTGACCACAGGGGTTTGGGTGAAAGAGATAGGAACTGCAGGGGGGATGCATTGTGTTTGAGATTTAAAGACAATGGGATTTTGTGCTTTGATGTCAGGGTTATAAGACTGGCAGATGTTGGGGGTTCTGTCTCTTTCTGATTTTGAATGTTGGAGAGTGTGTTGTGAATAAAATGGAACTTGAGAAATAACTCAGCCTCATCCTTTCAACACAATCTCCACAATATGAAGAATGAAGCTACCAATAAGTGGGAAGACTTCTTTAAATAACCTGGTAGGAATAGGGTCTAAAAGACAAGTTGAAGGCTTGGATGAGGAAACTATTTTGTCTAACTCTAAAAGGGCAGTTGGAGTAAACTCATCAAGACAGATATCAGTTGAAGGAGTTGTAGTAGTTACTGTATTTAAGTTAACGGTGGGAATAATCTGATTGATTTTTATCTCTGATGGATGAAATTTTATTATTGAAAAAGTTCATAAAGTCCTGACTAGTAAGCGCTAAGGGAATGCTAGGATTGACAGAGTCCTGACTCTTTGTCAACCTGGCTACAGTGCTGAAAAGAAACCTAGGATTATTCTTGTTCCATCCATCTATCCATCTTCTACCGCTTTTCTGGAGGTCTGGGTCGCGGAGGCAGCAGTTCAAGCAGAGAAGCCCAGACTTCCCTCTCCCCAGCCACCTGCTCCAGCTCTTCATAGAGGATACCAAGGCGTCCCCAGACCAGTTGGGAGACATAGTCTCTCCACCGAGTCCTGGGTCTGCCCCGGGGTCTTCTCCCAGTGGGACATGCCCAAAACACCTCAAGTGGGAGGCGTCCAGGAGGCATTCTAATCAGATGCCCATACCACTCCAACTGACTCCTTTCAATGTGGAGGAGCAGCGGTTCTACTCTGAGCCTCTCCCGGATGACTGAGCTCCTCACCCTATCTCTGAGGGTGAGTCCAGCAATCCTACAGAGAAAGCTCATTTCAGCCGCTTGTATCCACAATCTTGTTCTTTCGGTCATTACCCAAAGCTTATTATTCTTGTTCTCTTCTATTAATGCAGAGTAATAACTCGTTCTAACTTTTCTAAGAGATTTTTTATAAATTAAAAGATGATTTCTCCAAACTAAATAGATTTCATCTAAATTAGTAGAGCACCATTTTCTTTCTAATTGACGAGTCTTCTGTTTTAAGCTACAAGTTTCTGTGTTGAACCAAGGAGTTAGAAATCTCTGATTAGACTTTTTCTTTTTTAAGGGGGCCACCAAGTCTAGAGTCTGATGCAGAGAAGCTGTAACACTATCTACCATGCTATCAATTACAGAAGGAGTAAGCTGTCTATAGCTTATTTCCGTTGTGTTAACACATGGCATAGAGGAAACAATCTGCATAAATTTGGTAACATCATCTGAGAGGCATCTACTGTAGTAATATTTTCTTTCGGAGCCAAATAGTCAGAAATAGTAAAATCAAAGGTTAACAGACAATGGTCTGACAGTACAGGGTTATGAGGAGACACTAGCAGATTTTCTATTTCTATGCCATATGTCAGAACAATGTCCAACGTATGGCGGAGATAATGAGTAGAATTTCCTACTTTCTGAGAAAAACCCATCGAGTCTAATATTGAATTAAATGCCATATTAAGACAATCACTATCTATATCTACATGTATATTAAAGTAGTAGTAGTAGATTAGTTTATTTGACAGGGACAGTGCAATAAACATAGACAATTAATCAAAGACAATCAATCTGATGTGTTGCACATAGAGTGTATAGCTATTAGCTAATTTGCAACTCTTGTCCCTGGATGGGCTTTAGAAAAAAGAATCAAGATAAAAAATATACACAATAACCACATACATCAATGCAGAAAAATTATAAATACACAATTATAAATATTATAAATATTATAAATACACAAATATAACAGCCTGACTCACATTTAACATAAATATTATAAATATTATAAATACACAAATATAACAGCCTGACTCACATTTAACACATATAACATAACTCACATTTGCCTATTTCAGGCCTTCCTCCCTCCGTCACTCACTATAAACAAACACATTTATTCCTTCCCTTCATTCACTCTCACTTTGCAGACAAATAATTCATACATGAGTACATTCTTGTTTATTTTTCAGCCAGTTTTTAACATTTTTAGTGAATGTTTTAAAGTCCGTTATTATTTTAATTTCATTTGGTGTCCCCTACTATAATTATTCTATCTGATTTCAGCACTAAATCAGCTAAGAATTCGGCAAATTCGGATAAAAGTTCTGAGTAGGTTGATGGAGGACGATGAACTATGGCAAATAAAATTGGGTTTAGCCTAAAATTGCTAAAGTGCCCAATACTGAGGACCAGGCCCTCAAAGGAATTATAACATGTTTTTTGCTTTACATTAACTAATAGTTTGGAATGGTAAATTGTTGCTACTCCTCCTCCACGACCAGAACTTCTGGGATTTTGACAGTTTAAATAACCAGAGGGAGTTGATTCATTCAAACCAACATACTCCTCTTGCCCTAACCAAGTCTCTGTAAGGGATATTAAATCGAGGCCAAATCATTCAATTTAGAGGCTTCATGTTTAATTTGAGTTATACCAACTTTTTGTTTAATCACTTTGGGATGCTTATACATTATATTTTTATTAACTTTGGAGGGAGCAGGCAATGATTCTCTGATGGGGAAGACAGGAGCTAAGTTGAGGGGCGGCGAATGAAGAGTAGCTGCAGAGAGGCGTGTAAGACTGCGACTCTGCTTCCTGATCCCAACTCTGATTTGTCAAGATTTTGGAAATTTGGATAAAAATGATGCCAAATTGTTCAATAAATGAGACGCACCATCCAAAGTGGGATAGACGCCGTCTCATCTAATAAGACCAGGTTTTCCCCAAAATGAGCTCCAATTGTCAATGTAGCCCACGTTGTTTGCAGGACACCACACAGACAGCCAGCGGTTGAAGGATGACAAGCGGCTAAACATGTCATCGCTGGTGAGATTGGGGAGGGGCCCAGAGAATACTACAGAGGCAGACATTGTTTTGGCAAAGTCACACTCCGATTCCACATTAAGTTTTGAGACTTTCGACTGCCGGAGATAGATGTCATTAATGCCAGCGTGAATAACAATTGTGGAGTATTTACAGTTACTTTTAGCCAGCATTTTCAAATTTGACTCGATGTCGCCTGCTCTGGCCCCAGGAATGCATTTGACTATGGCCACTGGAGTCTCTAGGTTCACGTTTCGCACTACAGAGTCGCCAATGATCAGAGTTTTTTCCTCAGCGGGTGTGTCGCTGAGCGGGGAAAAACGATTAGAAACGTGAACAGGTTGGTGGTTAACTGGGGCTTTGTGACTAGGCTTCCTTCTCACCGTCACCCACCCAGTCTCCTCGCTGCTGAGGAGGACCGGACGACCGCTAACAGGTCGCCCTAAGCTAGGGAGCTCCGCTGCAGCTACGGGACGTCCGTCAAGAGTAACTGGCGCAGACGGTGTTTCAATGCAGCGGAACCAGGATTCCTAATCAGACAACCTTGCCTCGAGCGCCTCAAAAAGACAACATTTATTACATTTACCGTCATCACTAAAAGAGGCAGAGATGTAGGTAAACATCTGACATAGAGTGCACACCAGAGAAGGAGAGGAAGGAGAGCTAGTAGCCATAGCTAGTGGCTAACCCGAAGTTAACAAAAACACAGATAAATGGTGAACAGAAGGCTGAAGAGGGTGATTAGGTGACACTGGGTGCGAACACAAGTGCAAGAGGCTTGATAAACAGAAATGAGAGGTAACGGTAGATGGAAAAAAGTGGTTAAAATACAATTAAAAGCAAAATTCTCAGGAGAATGAGAAGAGCTAACCACACGGACAGACAGCAATACAGGAAGTGACGATACGTTACCACAAGTGACGTAGCGGGTACCTACCTGTTTATTCAATTAATGACTGTAACAAGTTTCTTTCCTTTTTGTTGACAAGGTCATTGCTGTTAGGGCTGGTTTTATTCATTCCTTTCCCCTAATCCTTGATTGTCCTAACAGACAGGTCTTTTTAAGTGATTTTACCCCAATTTCTTTTGAGGATTTGTTAGTGTCGGTGAGTTCCATGGAATCCTCCTCCTGCATTTTAGATATTTTGCCTTCCTCAGTGTTAAAAGAGGTAATTGGCTCAGTGGGTACATCTTTGGTTAATATCATTAATAGTTCACTTGAATCTGGTTGTGTACCCTCGTATTTTAAACATGCAGTTGTGCAGCCACTTTAAAAAAAAAAACTAACCTTGCTCCATCTGTTTTTAAAAACTTCAGGCCAATTTCTAAGCTTCCTTTTATTTCTAAGCTTTTAGAAAAAGTTGTTGCCAAGCAACTCACTGACTTTCTGATTGAACACAATATTTTCAACAAATTTCAGTCAGGTTTTCATCAGAAACACTCGACAGAGACCGCTCTTCTCAGGGTGTCAAATGATATCTTAATGTCATCAGACTCTGGCAAATGCTCTGTTTTAGTGTTATTAGATATTACTGCAGCATTTGATACTATTGATCATTGTATTTTGTTACAAAGGCTTAGAGATTGGGTAGGTATTTCTGGAAAAGCTCTGGATTGGTTTTTCTCCTACCTTTCTGGTAGCAGTTTTTCCATGGCTGTTGGCTCTTATTCATCTGACTCTGCTCCTTTAACCTGTGGGGTGCCTCAGGGTTCTATTCTGGGTCCACTTTTATTTGCCCTATATATGCTGCCACTTGGTTCTATCATCAGCAAATTTAAAGGTGTGTCTTATCACTGCTACGCTGACAATTTACAGCTACTTTTCTCTTTTAAGCCTGATCATGTTGACAATTTAAAAATTATTCATGATTGTCTGTCTGCAATTAAGGACTGGATGTCTAGTAACTTTTTGCAACTTAATGCTGATAAAACTGAAGTCCTTGTTGTAGCACCTGATAATCTAATTCCTAAGTTGGTTAATAGCATTGGTTCATTAAGCTCTAACATACGGTCAGATCTAAAAAATCTTGGTGTCATTTTCGATCAATCGATGAGTTTTGATCAGCATGTCAAATCTCTGACCCGGAGTTGTTTTTTCCACCTTAGGAATATATCCAAAATTAGGTCATTGGTTTCCTACAGTCAGTTAGAAATCATTATTCATGCCTTTGTTTCTTCATGTTTGGACTACTGTAATGCGCTTTTCACATGTCTTAGCAAATCCTCTTTACAGCACCTACAGTTAGTCCAGAACGCTGCTGCAAGATTACTAACTAGGTCCAGTAGATTCTATCATATCACTCCTGTTTTGGCCTCCTTGCATTGGCTTCCTGTAAATTATAGAATTGATTTTAAAGTTCTTGTTCTTACTTACAAAGCCATTCATGAAGAGGCACCTTTTTATATTAGTGACCTGCTCTTTCTACACCAGCCCAGCAGGTCTCTCAGGTCTTCTCATCAGAATCTATTGGTAGTCCCTAGCACTAGGCTCAGAACCAAAGGCGATAGAGCCTTTGCTGCTGTTGCTCCCAGACTGTGGAACTCCTTACCTTTTGAACTTAGATCTGCACCTTCCATTGGTGCTTTTAAGAAGCAACCAAAGACCCACCTTTTTAGCCTGGCTTTTTAATTAACTATGTGTTGATTGTATTTTTATGTGCTTTTACTGTCTACTTTTTTTTTTTTTTACTGTTTTATGTGCCTGTGTTTTTATTTTGTTTTTTACCATGTTAAGCACTTTGTGACTCTGTCTGTGAAAAGTGCTCTATAAATAAACTTATTATTATTATTACCTACGTTCCAGAGGTACGTAGGTACCTCTGGTGACAGCAGAGGTACTTACGTACCTCTATGTGCTAGAGACAAAGCATTTTAACTTAAATTGCTGCTGGTGGGTCAGGCCTGCACCTGTGTGTGGCAGCTTCTCCGCCATCAGTGTGTGAATGTGTGTGTGTTTGGGTGGATAGCAGGATCTGTAAAGCACTTTGGTCATCTAGAGATGAGATAAAGCACTATATAAATGAACACCATTTTCTATTTTATGTAAATGGAAAGATTATTTTAACAGATTTGGCAGATCCAATGATAAAGCCAAGCAAACTTTTGCAAACAGCCTGCAACTTGTCATGGCAGGCAGAAACTCTGCAACTCAGACTACAGATTCACATGTCAGGGTTTTTTATACATCCCACTGTGTGTGTGAAAACCAGCACACACCATGTTGTTGTGTGCGCACACCATTTATACATGAGGCCCTGACAATTTATACCACTTATCCAAAGCAAACAACTGATCAAAGGCCCACCTTGCCTGTAATTTTACAAGTTGCAGAGCATATTGTGTGCAGCGGTGAAGCGCACCTGTCAGTATATCACACAAGGTGTTAAAAGTGGGTCAGAATGAGACAAAATGATTTGAAAGTGGAAAATGTTCATCTACGCTTATTAAAGCATGTCAAGTGTGATTTAATTGGTCTACACAGGGGTGTTGACTGCAGGCACTGAACAATGACTGTATATATATATTTTTAACATTCTCAGATAAAGATATTTCAGGCCGCATTACATTGATTGCTCTCAGAGAACAGAAATTGCCCAAGACATGAGAAATTATAAGGTGTCAAGATGTTTTTGACCTGGTATTTCTCATTCAGACTACCTCAGCATAAACACATTTTTACTTCATTGTTAGGGAAGGCTGAAATAATTTCCCACACTGTATGTAACGGGCACCAGGTTGTGGCACCCATGTACAATTGTATGTTTCCTGAAAAACAGGAGAAAAAGGATCACACAGGGAGACACAACTTGCTTCAGACACGTTCTCCAGACAAATTTATTAACAAATTCGCTGTATACTAATTTTGCACCATCCCTTTTACATATTTATTTGGTCTGGTGTAACCAGTGTTTCACTGCATTTACCGTCCTTTCAGACGGAGTCCATTCTCAGTTTTCAACAGAAAACACATCAAATAAAACATTTCCAAAACACACATTTTGCTTTTGTATCATTTTCATGGTTCTATATTCACTTTTCTAATTAATACTTCTGGTCACAGTTGCATCCTATAAACTACCCAGCATCAATTGGACACACATATTCAATTCAATTCAATTCAACTTTATTTATATAGCGCCATTTCACAACAACAGTCATCTCATAGCACTATCAACTGTAGGGGAAACCCCCACAATTGCAGAAAGACCCCAGCAATAAGGTGATCCCCTGTGAGCAAGCACTTGGTGACGACGGAGAGGAAAAACTCCCTTTTTACAGGAAGAAACCTCCAGCAGAACCAGGCTCAGGGAGGGGCAGTCATTTGCTGAGACTGGTTGGGGGGGTGAGGGGATAGAGAAGATGAAAAGAACAGACATGTGGAGAGCAAACACCACGATGGGGACTCAATCTATGGGAGAGAACAAACAGATGTTAATGACCAGCAAAAATATTTCATTGAGAGTGAAGAAAGGAGTGAGGGCCAGTGCATTATTGGAGGTCCCCCGACTATCTAAACCTATTAGCAGCATAACTAAGGGAGGGTTCAGAGGCACATGATCCCTCCCTAATTGTAGGCTATATCAAAAAGGAAGGTTTTAACCCTGTTCTTAAAAACAGAGACCAAGTCTGACTCCCAAATCCAGATGGGCAGCTGGTTCCACGGGAGAGGAGCTTGATAACTGCCTCCCATTGTACTTTTGGAGATTCTAGGTATTACAAGTAATCCAGCATTTTGGGACCATAGTGCTCTGTTAGGATAATAGGGTAGTATCAGATCTTTTAAATAAAAAGGAGCCTGATTGTTTAGAGCTTTGTAAATAAGAAGAAGGATTTTAAACTTAATTCTAATCTCTATGGGAAGCCTATGAAGGGAGGCCAGAACCGGAGAGATACGATCTCTCTTTCTAGTACCTGTTAAAACTCTTGCTGCAGCATTTTGGATCAACTGAAGACTTTTGAAAGATGTTTAGGGCAACCTGATAATAAAGAGTTACAATAATCTAATCTAGAGCTAACAAAAGCATGGATCAGTTTCTCAGCATCACTCTGAGACAAGATGCTCCTAATCTTGGCAATATTATGCAAATGATAGAAGGCAGTCTTAGAAACTAATTTAATATGTGAATTGAAAAACAGATCTTGATCAAAAATAACTCCAAGGTTCCTCACAGAACTATTCAGAGAAAGAGTAACCGCATCCAAACTAAAAGTTTGATTTGGAAAGGTATTTCTAAGGTTTTTTGGACCAACAAGAATGACTTCAGTCTTATGTGAATTAAATAGCAGGAAATTACAAGTCATCCAATCTTTGATTTCCTTAAGACAGGCTTCTAACTTGGCTAATTGATTACTATCATCTGGCTTCATTGACAGGTATAATTGTGTGTCATCTGCATAACAATGAAAATGTATACAGTGCTTTCTAATAATGTTGCCTAACGGAAGCATATATAAACTAAAAAGAGTAGGGCCTAGCACAGATCCCTGTGGAAGCCCATGACTAAGCTTTGAGTTGAAAGAAAACTCATTACTGACATTAACAAACTGGAACCTACCAGATAAATAAGATCTAAACCACTGCAACGAAGTTCCATTAAGTCCAACATAGTGTTCTAATCTATCAAGTAGAATATTATGATCAATAGTATCAAAAGCTGCACTAAGGTCTAAAAGGACAAGTACAGAAACAATTCCATTATCAGATGCGATGAGGACGTCATTAGTGACCTTCACTAAGGGTGTTTCAATACTCTGATGTATTCTAAACCCAGATTGAAACTCTACAAATAAACCATTTCCCTGCAAGTGGTCAAATAATTGCCTAGCAACAACTCTTTCTAAGATTTTTGAAATGAAAGGGAGATTAGAGATTGGTCTATAGTTAGCTAAAACTCCTGGATCCAGTGTTGGCTTTCTGAGTAAGGGTTTAATTACGGCTGTTTTAAAAGCCTGCAGTACATGGCCTAATGTTAATAAAGAATTGATTATTTCAAGAATTGAGTTACCAGTAAATGGGAAGACTTCTTTAAATAACCTGGTAGGAATAGGGTCTAAAAGACAAGTTGAAGGCTTGGATGAGGAAATTATTTTGTCTAACTCTAAAAGGTCAATTGGAGTAAACTCATACAAACAGATATCAGTTGAAGAAGCTGTAGTAGTTACTGTATTTAAGTTAATGGTGGGAAGAATCTAACTGATTTTATCACTGATAGATGAAATTTTATTATTGAAAAAGTTCATAAAGTCCTGACTAGTAAGCTCTAAGGGAATGCTAGGATTGACAGAGCCCTGACTGTTTGTCAGCCTGGCTACAGTGCTGAAAAGAAACCTGGGATTATTCTGGTACTCTTCTATGAATGTAGAATACTGTAATTGTCATAAACTCCTCGTGCGCTTCTCCTCAGCACACGGAGGAGAGGAAACAGGATGAGGATTTAAGCGCAGGTTTCACCACACACATTTATTAGATACAGGCACAGACCAACAGTTCCAACAGACATTAGCCCTCAGAGTAACAAAAAGTCCTCCAGGATGCCCAACAGACAAGGGAGGAATTAAACCGGGCGACAGCCAGAGCGTAGCAGTTGTGCTGCATGGGGGGAAATGCTGCAATAAAGCGTAGCAGCACAACTGCGCACAGAAATGCTGACAGTTTATACTCACGGTGTCGGGGCAGTCTGAGTAGTCCAAATAAGGCCGTGAGGGAACACAATCCTTAGTTGACCTTGGCTTCAAATGGCGAAAGATGACCACATGAAGCGCAATGACCCAGCAATGCATGACTGGAAAAAGACTTCTTAAGTACATGCATTGCTGGATCCACAAATTGAGCACATCTGGGCGAGGAGTGGGGAGATGGCACATGGGAGTGGGAACAGCTGGCAGTAATAGAGAGGGGGCGTGATCCAACCGGCAGACAGTTAGACAGCACTCACTCCAGCGTGAGCCCAAGAGGCTGCCTCACCGCTGCCGGCCACAAAGCAGTGGCTATGGGTACGGCAGAGCACACAGAAATACAGACGTGGACAAAATTGTTGGTACCCCTCTGTTAATGAAAGAAAAACCCACAATGGTCACAGAAATAACTTGAATCTCACAAAAGTGGTAATAAATAAAAATTCTATGAAAATTAACCAATGAAAATCAGACAATGCTTTTGAATTGTGGTTCAACAGAATTATTTTAAAAAACAAACTCATGAAACAAGCCTGGACAAAAATTGTGGTACCCTTCCAACTTAATATTTTGTTGCACAACCTTTTGAGGCAATCACTGCAATCAAACAATTTCTGTAACTGTCAATGAGACTTCTGCACCTCTCAGCAGGTATTTTGGCCCACTCCTCATGAGCAAACTGCTCCAGTTGTCTCAGGTTTGAAGAGTGCCTTCTCCAGACGGCATGTTTCAGCTCCTTCCACAGATGTTCAATAGGATTTAGATCAGGGCTCATAGAAGGCCACTTTAGAATAGTCCAATGTTTCGCTCTTAGCCATTCTTGGGTGTTTTTGTCTGTGTGTTTTGGGTCATTATCCTGTTGCAAGACCCATGACCTGGAACTGAGACCAAGCTGTGTGACACTGGGCAGCACATTTTTCTCTAGAATACCTTGATAGTCTTGAGATTTCATTGTACCCTGCACAGATTCAAGACACCCTGTGCCAGATGCAGCAAAGCAGCCCCAGAACATAACAGAACCCCCTCCATGTTTCACAGTAGGGACAGTGTCCTTTTCTTGGTATGCTTCAGTTTTGCATCTGTGAACATAGAGTTGATGTGCCTTGCCAAAAAGTTGCAGTTTTGCCTTGTCTGTCCATAGGACATTCTCCCAGAAGCTTTGTGGCTTGTCAACATGCAGTTTGGCAAATTCCAGTCTGGCTTTTTTATGATTTGTTTTCAACAGTGGTGTCCTCCTTGGTCGTCTCCCATGAAGTGCACTTTGGCTCAAACAACGATGGATGGTGCGATCTGACACTGATGTACCTTGACCTTGGAGTTCACCATGAATGTGTTTAGAGGTTGTTCTGGGCTCTTTTGTTACCATTCGTATTATCCGTCTCCTCCTGCGGCCACATCCAGGGAGGTTGGCTACAGTCCCGTGGATCTTAAATTTCTGAATAATATGTGCAACTGTAGTCACAGGAACATCAAGCTTCTTGGAGATGGTCTTATAGCCTTTACCTTTAACATGCTTGTCTATAATTCTATTTCTGATCTCCTGAGACAACTCTCTCCTTTGCTTCCTCTGGTCCCTGTTTAGTGTGGTACACACCATGTCAACAAACAGCACAGTGACTACTTGTCACCCTTTAAATAGGCCAACTGACTGATTACAAGTTTGTAGACACCTGTGATGTTAATTAGAGGACACATCTTGGTTGAACATGTCCCTATGGTCACATTATTTTCAATCTTTTCAAGGGGTGCCATCATTTTTGTCCAGGCCTGTTTCATGAGTTTGTTTTTTTAAATAATTCTGTTGAACCACAATTGAAAAGCATTGTCTGATTTTCATTGATTAATTTTCATAGAATTTTTTTTTATTACCACTTTTGTCAGATTCAAGTTATTTCTGTGACCACTGTGGGTTTTTCTTTCATTAACAGAGGGGTACCAACAATTTTGTCCATGTCTGTACATACTAACATACATACAATGTGGCACATATCCATAGAGAGGCCAGGACCGAGCCGGGGGAAACCACGCCGGATCGGTTCCTGACCGAGCCCCCCCTTTAAGAGGTGGATTCCCAGACACCCAAAGAAACATCCCCCCCAACAGGAACAAACAACACAAACTGGGGTGGGAACTAGGGGGAACAGGAACAGTGGGAACACAACACCCTGCCCAGGGACCACAATTAACACCCCCAAGTCCATGAGTGTTGGGGCTCAGGAGGCCGTCCAGAGTTCCAGGCCCAGCAGAAGGTCTGGTGAATGGAATCCGGCGGTCTGCCGGAAAACATGGGCCACCAGACCCTGGGAGTCAATCCTTCCAGTGGTCGGCCAGTGTTGTTTATCCACCAGGGCCGGCGAGATGAGGCGAGAGGTGGCCTGGCCTGCCTACCGGGAAGCTCGCTGGTGGGTGACTGGACCGAAGGGAGGGAACCCCCATGGCGTAGGACCGGGAGGAGAAGGGGACTATGGTGTCCTCATGGCGATCTGCAGCGCCCTCGGTGATCCCTGCATGGGACCCAGCTGCACCGGCGGTGGACCTCGACCAGGCCGGCTCCGCTGCAGCCACGATGGACCCCGACTAGGCCGGCTCCGCTGCAGCCACGATGGACCCCGACTTGGCCAGCTCCGCTGCACCCACGATGGACTCCAGCGGGAGCCTTGCAGCACCCGCGGTGACCTCCGGCTGAGGCTCTGCAGCACCTGCAGTGGACCCCATGTGGGCCAAAGCTGCACCCATGGTGAGCGGGCCAACCCGCAGGGGCACCAGGCTGAGAATGCGATCGATGGAGGGATCCCTGATGACCCTGGCAGGAGAAGCTGGAGCAGCAGCATCCTCCTCTGGCTGGACCGGACCCTCGGCGACCTCTGGCGGCAACACACCCTCTCCGGTGCCCCTAAACAAAGGCTCGAAGGCAGCAGGAAAAGAAAGGTGGTTAGGGTCACCGGCAGCGGCGGAGCCCAGCGAAGGAAGTTGAGACGCAGCTGCGCGCTGCACCCGACTCTCCTCACCCAGAGCCAGACAAGAGCTCTCTAAAACTGTCATAAGAAAAACAAGAGAGAACACTTGCCTGAGCTTGAGCTCCACCGCTGTCCAGGACTCCATCGATCCTGGCAATGAACACTCGGGCCCGGCCTCCAAGCGGTCCAGCTCTGGCTCCCAATCTGCTGCGGATGCCTCCAAAGCTGGCGAGATGGTAATAGCAGTCCTATTGTCCTCCTGCAGCGGCTCCAACACTGGGGATTCCACCAGCGTGGCTGCAGAAAAACGCCTCCGTGCAGGCCCCTGGGCAGGATCATCAAGGGCCCCAACCTCCTCCACCGTCTGGCGGCTCAGTTCTTGGACCAGCAGGCCCTCAGGAATGATTGGAGGAGACACGGAGAGGGGGAGAAAAGAATCATTATTTGCCGCTGGAGGAGACGACCCAGTGGACTGCTGATCCTGGGCCTCTCCCTCAGGAGACAGACAAGGTTTAAAATAATTAAGTTCAATTAGATGAGCGGACCCTTGCCTGTCATCCCGGCGTGTGATACTCGCAGCTGTAGCTGATGGGCCATCACCCTTCTCCATGTCCACGACCATACTGGTCCTTTCCAACGGTGACGGGGAAGCTGGATCCGATGCCGATGACCCCTCCGGCATGGCTGCAGGGAACCAGCACTGTGCTGGCTCCAGAACGGAATCCTCCGGGGGGCGGGGGCAGCTCCTCCACCATCCAGTGACTCTGCTCACATTCGAAAATTGAAGGGGGAGACACGGTAAGGAAAAGAGAAGGGTTTACCGACCAGCTGGAGGAGAGAGCCCAGCGGACTGCTGGAGCTGAGTCTTTCTTCCGGGAGACAGGCAATGTTTACCATAATAACAGAATTAAATGAGAAAACACATGCCTGTTCTCTCGGTGCTTGATGTTGACAGCTGCGGGCGGTCGACCGTCACCCCCCCCCCCCATGTCACTGGCTGTCTTGGCCCCTTCACACGGTAGCTGAGGAGCCGGCTCCAGTGACATGGAGGTGGGGGGAGTAGGTGGAGGATTGGCAGGACTCTTATGGCGAGTCCTCCGGGAACAGCGGCGACGAGAGGAAGCAGGCGGCATGTTCTCCTGTTCCTCCTCCATCCGGAATTCTCCTTCCAGGAAACACGATAGCATAGGAGGAACGGGAGAAACAGGGAGACAAACATGATCGGCAGCTGATGGAGGAGAAGGACTCTCACGGCCCAGTTTCGCAGGACGACGTCAAGAGCTGGGTGCTGGAGCTGGAGGAGCCGGAACGGGAGCGGGCATCTCGCTCTGGTGGGAGGCAGGAAGAATGGAGCCCCGGGAGCGCTTGACCCTCGATGCAAGCTTGGTCTTCCGAGGAGATTTCCTCACCCCTTCGCTGCACCCACGCTGCAGCGCTGCCAACCGGTTAATCCTCTCCATTCCCTTGGCATGCTGAGCAAGCTGAGGGCACCGCCAGACCTCTGCCTCCGCAATACCTATGTACCAGAGAATGTCCTCCTGGGCAGAATATCCGCTGGCCGATGAGATGATCTCATCAATATCCATTAACGCTCGGCAGCACTCCCATCCCAAGCTCAACGGATACCTCCGGGGCACCAAATCCATGGCCATTTCCAACACAGGTTAGTCCCAAAAAATTATAGACAAAAGGAAGGGGAGAAGGATGTGTGGGTGAACCCGCTAAATCCTTTGCGCTGGCTGGGTCATTCTGTCATAAACTCCTCATGTGCTTCTCCTCAGCGCATGGAGGAGGGGAAAAAGGATGGGGATCTAAGTGCAGGTTTCACCACACACATTTATTAGATACAGGCACAGACCAACAGTTCCAACAGACATTAGCCTTCAGAGTAACAAAGAGTCCTCCAGGACACCCAACAGACAAGGGAGGAATTAAACCAGGCGACAGCCAGAGTGTAGCAGCTGTGCTGCATGGAGGAAAATGCTACAATAAAGCGTAGCAGCACAACTGCGCACAGAAACGCTGGCAGTTTATACTCACAGTGTCGGGGCAGTCTGAGTAGTCCAAATAAGGCCGTGAGGGAACACAATCCTTAGTTGACCTTGGCTTCAAATGGTGAAAGATGACCACATGAAGCACAATGACCCTGCAATGTACGACTGGAAAAAGGCTCCTTAAGTACATGCATTGCTGGATCCACAAATTGAGCACACCTGGGCGAGGAGCGGGGAGATGGAACACAGGAGTGGGAACAGCTGGCAGTAATAGAGAGGGGGCATGATCCGACCGGCAGACAGTTAGACAGCACTCACTCCTGCATGAGCCCAAGAGGCTGCCTCACCGCTGCCAGCCACAAAGCAGTGGCTATGGGTACGGCAGAGCACACAGAAATACATACTAACATACATACAACGTGGCATGTACCCACAGAGAGGCCAGGACCGAGCCGGGGGAAACCAAGCCGGCTTGGTTTCTGACAATAATAACTTGTTCTAGCTTTTCTAAGGGATTTTTTGTAAATTAAAAAATGATTTCTCCAAGCTAAATAGATTTCATCTAAATTAGTGGAGCGCCATTTTCTTTCTAATTGATGAGTCTTCTATTTTAAGCTATGAGTTTCTGTTTTGAACCAAGGAGTTAGAAATCTCTGATTGGACTTTTTCTTTTTTAAGGGGCCACCATGTCTAGAGTCTGATGCAGAGAAGCTGTAACACTATTTACCATGCTATCAATTACAGAAGGAGTAAGCTCTCCATAGCTTATCTCCGTTGTGTTGACACAAGGCAAAGAGGAAACAATTTGCATAAATTTGGTAACAACATCATCTGAGAGGCATCTACTGTAGTAATATTTTTCTTTTGGAGCCAAATAGTAATATCAAAGGTTAACAGACAATGGTCTGACAGTACAGGGTTATGAAGAGACACTACCCGATTTTCTATTTCTATGCCATATGTCAGAACACGTGGGTAGAATTTCCTGCTTTCTGAGAAAACCCCATCGAGTCTAATATTGAATTAAATCCCATATTAAGACAATCACAATCTACATCTACATGTATAATAAAGCCCCCTACTATAATTATTCTATCTGATTTCAGCACTACAGTAAATCAGCTAAGAATTCAGCAAATTCGGATAAAAACTCTGTGTAGGCTGATGGAGGATGATAAACTATGGCAAATAAAATTGGGTTTAGCCTAAAATTGCTAAAACGCCCAATACTGGGGACCAGGCCCTCAAAGGAATTATAACATGTTTTTTGCTTTACATTAACTAGTAATTTGGAATTGTCAATTGTTGCTACTCCTCCTCCACGACCAGAACTTCTGGGATTTTGACAGTTTAAATAACCAGAGGGAGTTGATTCATTCAAACCAACATAATCCTCTTGCCCTAACCAAGTCTCTGTAAGGGATATTAAATCAATCTGATGATCAATTAACAAATCATGGACTAGCAGAGACTTGGGAGTTAGAGACCTAATATTTAACAAACCACATTTAATTTTTAAATTATGAGGAGGAACAGAGGCCAAGTCATTAAATTTAGAGACTTCATGTTTAATTTGAGTTTTACCAACTTTTTGTTTAATCACTTTGGGATGCTTATACATTCATCTACTTCCGCTTAATCCTTTTCGGGTCGCGGGGGGGCTGGAGCCTATCCCAGCATCTTTGGGCGAGAGGCAGGGTACACCCTGGACTGATCGCCAGTCCATCGCAGGGCTAACAGAGAGAGACAGACAACCTTTCACTCTCACATTCATACCTAAAGACACTTTAGAATCCCCAGTTTTGATGACAGTTAACTTAACTTGCATGTTTTTGGCATGTGGGGGGAAACCGGACAAATCCCGGAGTAAACCCACGCAGACACGGGGAGAACATGCAAACTCCACACAGATCACTGTTGGTCGGGGGCTGGGATTGAACCCAGGAGCCGCCGGCCAAGGGTGAGTTGCTGTGCTGCTGCAGTGCTAACCACTCCGCCACCACGCTGCCCGGGATGCTTATACATTATATTTTTTATTTACTTTGGAGGGAGCAGACAATGATTCTCTGATGGGGAAGACAGGGGCTAAATTGAGGGGTGGCAGATGAAGAGGAGCTGCAGAGAGGTGTGTAAGACTGCGACTCTGCTTCCTGGTCCCAACTCTGAGTTGTCAAGGTTTTGGAAATTTGGATAAAAATGATGCCAGATTGTTAGATAAATGAGTTTAAAGTGGGTTGGACACCGTCTCGTCTAATAAGACCAGGTTTTCCCCAAAATGAGCTCCAATTGTCAATGTAGCCCACATTGTTTGCAGGACACCACACAGACAGCCAGCGGTTGAAGGATGACAAGCGGCTAAACATGTCATCACTGGTCAGATTGGGGAGGGGCCCAGAGAATACTACAGAGGCAGACATTGTTTTGGCAAAGTCACACACCGATTCCACGTTAAGTTTTGTAACTTCCGACTGCCGGAGTCAGACGTTGTTAATGCTGGCATGGATAACAATTGTGGAGTATTTACAGTTACTTTTAGCCAGCATTTTCAAACTACGACTATGGCCGCTGGAGTCTCTAGGTTCACGTTTCTGACTACAGAGTCGCCGATGATCAGAGTTTTTTCCTCAGCAGGTGTGTCGCTGAGCGGGTAAAAGTGATTAGAAACATGAACAGGTTGGTGGTGAACTGGGGCCTTGTGGCTAGGCTTCCTTCTCACCGTCACCCACCCATTCTCTCCTGGCTGCTCAGGAGAGGTGGAAGCCGGGGGACGGCTAGCAGGCCCTATGCTATGGTGCGCCACTGCAGCTAAGGGGCATCCGTCATTATTAACTGGCGCAGACGGTGTTTCAATGCAGTGGAGCCGGGATTCCAAATCAGACAACCTCGCCTCGAGTGCCTCAAAAAGACAACATTTATTCCATTTACCGTTATCACTAAAAGAGGCAGAGATGTAGCTAAACATCTGACAGAGAGAGCACACCAGAGGAGGAGAGGATGGAGAGCTAGTAGCCATAGCTAGTGGCTAACCCGAAGCTAACAAAAACACAGATGAAAGGTGAACAGAAGGCTAAAGAGGGTGATTAGATGACACTGAGTGCACACACAGATGCAAGAGGCTTGATAAACAGAAGTGAGAGTTAACAGTAGAAGGAAAAAAGTGATTAAAATACAATTAAAGGCAAAAATCCTCAGGAGATTGAGAGCTAACCACAGAGCAAACCACACAGACAGCCAGCAACACAGGAAGTGATGATACATTACTACAGGCAAGCGAGCAATGGGAAGGTGGGCATCAGTGGGAATCACATATACATTAGTAAAGTGGCTGAAATTTCTATTGTGGCACAAGCTGCATATATGAGGTAAAGACTGACACCACCTCTGCATGTCTGCCTTTGCCCTAGAGACGTGTGTCTGTAAGCTAAAAGCAGGCATCCTCTTTTCTTTTATGATCAAATAATCCTCACACGGCATCACTGCTGCTCCTGTATTTTCCTCCGCTCGTTGTGAGGTGATGTCACCTTGACATGAAGGTAGAAACATCTTGCATTCTCCTCGCTGTTTTATCTGCCGGCTGACCTACAGGTCACAGGAAATTCTCAATGGGGACGGATTCACAGCAGAGTGTCTACCTTTATCTAATTATATGACAGCTTCAAGGGAGGGAGAGCCACGGCGCTGCAATCCCTTCATGGTGCCTAATATCCCATTCCGTTTCATATTGAATCTTTTTGTTCAAAGCAGCCCTTTAATGCTCCCTGCACCCTCATCAACCAGGCACTGGGAGAGAGCGAAGAGGCACGCGCAGGGAGGCTTCAAGCAGCAGAAGGAGTGGATGGTGAGCTTTCCTAATCACACCTATTGAAAGATGTGTCAGATAAATTGCATCAGTTCATATGGAGGCCTTTCCTAAAGTTTTTATTTTCCTTTTTTCCCTGCGTGAGGCCCTCCATGGCCCGAAGTATCAAACAAAGTGTGATATATGTGTGAGTGTGTTGCTGTGTGAGTCAGAGATGCAAGGTTTTCATGCCTTTGATCTTTATCGAAGAGCCCAGTTAGATTTATATCAAAACATCACTATTTATGCACGTTATTACCACAATGAGTCTTATCAGTGCAGCATAATGGCTTCTTTCATGTGTGGTGAATTGATCGGTCTGGGGTCATGTTTACTTGTTGTGGGCTTTAAAATTGATTCAAACTTGTCTGTTTGCATCCTCTTCGCTTTCATATTTGTTGTGCTGTAAAAAAGCCTGAATAGATGCCTTTACAGAACAAATATGTTGGATTTACGATGAACATTTGCTCATTCAGCTTTTAATGTTAACTTCCACTATTGAGACGCTCAACAAAATAGCACTTCAGTTATTCATGGCAGCTGCATTGATGTATTCTGCCAACAATGGATATAAATATCAACACTTTTTCTCCTAAAAGTTACATTTCTGCAAGCTCAGAAAAGAATGCAATGACAAAATCATGCCTAATATGGAGGCCATATTTCTGCTTCAGCAAATAACTTAGGGTAATTAATGTTAGCACAGGGTAAGCACATCCATGCAGCGTCATCCAAAACGAGGATGCTACATCCTCATGTACTGTTCTCTCTTCATCTAAATCAAGCCTACTCCATCCGTCTTCTACCGCTCATCTGGGGCAGGGATGTAGCGAGCTTTTCAAAAGTGTGGGTGTTGTGGTTCAGCCAGCGTGGGTGGGGGGGGGGGGGTTATTTAATACCCAATAGATTTTTATAAAATCATGGTCTTCATCATTACTTATGTACACTACCGTTCAAAAGTTTGGGGTCACCCAGACAATTATTTTGTGTTTTCCATGAAAAGTCACACTTATTTACCACCATGAGTTGTAAAATGAATAGAAAATATAGTCAAGACATTGACAAGGTTAGAAATAATGATTTGTATTTGAAATAATAATTTTTTCCAGATACTCAACCTGCTCAAAGGAAGGTCAGTTTTATAGCTTCTCTAACCAGCTAAACTGTTTTCAGCTGTGCTAACATGATTGCACAAGGGTTTTCTAATGATCCATTAGCCTTCTGACGCAATGAGCAAACACATTGTACCATTAGAACACTGGAGTGATAGTTGCTGGAAATGGGCCTCTATACACCTATGTAGATATTGCACCAAAAACCAGACATTTGCAGCTAGAATAGTCATTTACCACATTAGCAATGTATATTAGATATTAGAGTGTGTTTCTGATTAGTTTAAAGTTATCTTCATTGAAAAAAACAGTGCTTTTCTTTCAAAAATAAGGAAATTTCTAAAGCCACATTTCCACTATATAGTTCTGCGCTACTCTTTTCTTTTCTTTACTACTTGTTTCTCCCGCGGCTGCGCCTCCATCACAACCGCGGAAAGCCGAGAATTGCTGGGGTGGGCGGGATCGAGGTGGCGCTACACTGCTGACGTATAAAGGACGAGACTGACTCCTCAACAACACAGAAAAAAATAGCGGATTACGAGCGGAGGATTTCCACGGTTTTTAACACAATGAATGTCTTTAACGAGACAAGAGCATTTTACAGGAGAAGATGACGTGGATTGAGACAACACACGTTGGAGCAGGAGAGGAGAATAGCGGTTGCCCAGGAGGAATCTGAAGCAGCTGCATATGAAGCAGAGATCATTTCATTTGTTCAGTGTTCATGTGCATACATATGTCAAACGTGTTTTTTAAATAAAATGTTGTGCACTTTTAAACTACGTCGCCTCTGTTGTTCAAAACGGTTAAATGTTAACAGACGGTTAATTAAATGCTGAAACACTGGGGTAATTTAAAATTATGCAGAAGCTTAATCCTAAACCCCTTTAACTTACCAAATAATTTATAATATTATAAAAAAATCCAATCCAAATCTAGACCCATTTTGTATATTGTGTAATAATGATACACTGATGATAAACTGACTTCCCAAAAAAAGCAGCAGCTATACAACGCACTTTTGGTTTGATGGAATTGCCAATTGACCTTGGAATTATATGTGGAAACTTGTTATACTTCCAGTTAACTTTAACTTACAAAATAATTAAAAATATTATAAAAAAGCCAATCCAAATCTAGGCCCATTTTTTGTATTGTGTATCATTTGAGTATCATTGTACAATCTATTGTTATTTATAAGGGTTATCTGTTCAGTGGTGGCTAATTACACACTAAAACAACGTAGAAAATGACTGCAAAGAAAATGCTGCAGCTAGCCAAGTCACTTTTGATTTGATGGAATTGCCAATTGACCTTGGAATTATATGTGGAAACTTGTTATACTTCCAGTTAACTTTAACTTACCAAATAATTGATATTATAAAAAAAAGCCAATCCAAATCTAGGCCCATTGTGTATCATTTTTCCAATCTATTGTTATTTATAAGGGTTATCTGTTCAGTGGTGGCTAATTACACATTAAAACAACGTAGAAATGACTCAAAAAAAAATATGCTGCAGCTAGACAACTCACTTTTGGTTTGATGGAATTGCCAATGAACCTAGAAATTTTATGATGAAACTTTTTTTAATCCTACTAAATACACTGACATTGTCACACTGCCCAACACCAAATTATAATTTTCTTTTTCAAACCAAAGATCACTATGGATCTATTGAATCACAATCGCATAGGTTTATCATATACATGTCAACGTTTACAACATCGAAAATGTTATATTTGGGTTTACATGTATGGGTATTTTCGCTTTATATTATACTAGACTGCTTATAATTTATTGGAATTCTCAGAATTTGGAATGCCGATATAACATTCAATTCACATGTACTTACCTTTTACCCAATTCGACTTTCACCTTTATCAGTGTCTACTGCTGAATGTAAATTACACCTGTGCAACTGCTTACAATTTTACTTAAAAACTGTACCCAATGTAGAGCAATGGATACAGCAGTGGTAATATTTATTAAATTTAACAATAACAATTACATTACCATTAAAAATCTTGACACCTTTATGGCTGAACAGCAGGATTAGGGTCATATGAGGCAATGGAATGTGTATGTAATTATTCGCCTTTATCATCCAGTGTTATAATATACAAACCACACTTTTATCCAAAAGACTAACATTTTATTACATTACAAATATTCCCAAAACATGTTAACAAATGGGGAGCTTTCAGTACTTCGACCAGACTGCCAAAATGGTTTCGGAAGGCTCCGTGGAAGGAAGCCATCTCTGTCAGCTCATCCCTTCTTAATGCGGCTAACTGCAGGTGTCTTTCGCGCTGTTCGAGCATCCTTTCATGGATCCGCATCTCCTCAGCATGATTCTGGGCCATCAGTGATGCAAGGTCTGCAATGTTGCTGCTTTTCAGCTTGCCTATATGAAAGACAGAAGTCATTGTATTTAGATAACACCGGATCAAAACATGTCAGAAAAAATATTATGAAATTAAACTGTTGAAAGCCTGTGGTAGGATGCTTCGTTGCTGTATTTAAGCTCAACTGTCATGTTGTTGCCCCTCAGTAGAGTGGACTATAAGAAACTTCTGTGGTGATGTGGTTAGGCCCCCCTTCATTTCAAAAAGGATTATTTGTAAAAAGTATTTTGATTTAATGGGTTATTTTTAAAAGAATTTCTTTGTACTGTGGCCTCATAAATCAGAATGGGTTAATAATGTTAGCTGACTTGAAGAATTTCAATCAAGCATTTTGATTTGAAGTCTGTACATGTGCTCCTTTTTTTTGGTGAAAATACAACAGTATTTCACCACCAACACACCTATAACACTGGGCCACTGTGGCTATGAACACCCCTGAATCTAGTATTTTTATAAACGTAGAAAGACATTTTAAATTCCTTGTTATGCGTCTATAGAAAACAATCACATATAAAAACAACCGAGTGGTAATTTTCAGTTTGTTGTGCCTTACCAGCACTTGACCGGGAGATGCCGGGGCAGTCCAGTGAGGCGGACCCCAAGGGATTTGAAAACTGTGTATAGAAGGAAAAAAACACACAATAACGCTCACAAACAAAGTGCAACATGTACCGCAAACACAAAACTTTTTAACCAGAATACAATAAGCTTACGTCAGTGTTTTGTTCACGTGAATACTGAAATAAAAGCGCGATTCAGCAGCTTGGTGCCAGGTAGCAGCAAGGTACAGAGGTAGCTAGCTATTAGCGGGCTAGCCATCACCACAATTGCCCACAATCAAACAACTTTCTTTATTGCTAAAATAAAGTGCGCTTTTGACCGAAAGGCAAGAAGACGGACAATAACAAAACAACACTCACCGTCACCATTTTCCAATTCCGTGGCCGTGTCGAGTCCAAATTTTCTGCCAATAATAGCAGGTCGGACACTTCCTGGTATATTTTTTCATTGCAAGTTGCCCCACCAACTCGCTCTGGATGTAGTCATCGGCTACGAGGGACAGAAAAGTCTGCACCTCATCGTTTGGTCATGGAATAAACTTGCGCGTGGACATCGTTATATGAGAACACAATTTTGAATCCAGTCACCGCGGTTACTCGCTGTAATTACAAATGGCGGACGTGTAGCTTCAACAGAAAACAAAACGGACGCGTTTGGTGACGTTACGCCCTGACCAATCAGCGTTTAGCAGTCGATTGACGTCAATTCACACCTCGCTTTTCGCTCGCTTGTACCCTGCCTCTGAACAGGCATGAAAATCGTAACGGTTAAACCGTGAGGACTTGGGTGGAAATGGCGAAAAACCGAAACAAGTAAAAAAAAGTAAAGCCCAGGCGATACTGGTGGAAATGGGGCTTAAGTGACCCCAAACTTTTGAATGGTAGTGTATTTGCAGGACAAAGTGTCAATGACAAAAAAGAATAGGCACCTTTCAATGAAAAAAAATCTGTTGAAAATAAATACATCTTTGCAAAAATCTGAAAAAAAGTCTTTTCTTTAAATAACCAAAATATTAAACCTCCATTTACACCAGTAAATCCTTAAAAAAAGGCCATTACTGAAGTGGAGGCTTAGAGGTAGAGCATCTGCCCCACAACCAGGAGGTCGGGGTTCAAGTCCCGACTGGGTCAGGCCAAAGACCATAAAGTGGAACTTCCTGCCATCCAGCTTGGTGCTCAGCAATAATGGAATGGGGGAGGGATGGTTACCTAGCCACAGTGGGTGCACAAGCCAGCGTACTCCCTGTGCTGGTCCCAAGCCCGGATATAAAAGGGTAGGAAGGGCATCCAGCGTCAAAAAAACAAAACAACACAAAAAAATCTGCTCCAATCTATAAGGCTACGGCAGATACATACGGTGGGGCAAAAAAGTATTTAGTCAGCCACCAATTGTGCACGCTCTCCCACTTAAAAGGTGAGAGAGGTCTCCAATTTTCATCATAGGTATACCTCAACTATGAGAGACAAAATGAGAAAAAAAAAATCCAGAAAATCACATTGTCTGATTTTTAAAGAATTTATTTGCAAATTATGGTGGAAAATAAGTATTTGGTCAATAACAAAAGTTCATCTCAATACTTTGTTATATACCCTCTGTTGGCAATAACAGAGGTCAAACGTTTTCTGTAAGTCTTCACAAGGTTTTCACACACTGTTGCTGGTATTTTGGCCCATTCCCCATGTAGATCTCCTCTAGAGCAGTGATGTTTTGGGGCTGTCGCTGGGCAACACGGACTTTCAACTCCCTCCAAAGATTTTCTATGGGGTTGAGATCTGGAGACTGGCTAGGCCACTCCAGGACCTTGAAATGCTTCTTACAAAGCCACTCCTTCGTTGCCCAGGCGGTGTGTTTGGGATCATTGTCATGCTGAAAGACCCAGCCACGTTTCATCTTCAATGCCCTTGCTGATGGAAGGAGGTTTTCACTCAAAATCTCACGATACATGGCCCCATTCATTCTTTCCTTTACACGGATCAGTCGTCCTGGTCCCTTTGCAGAAAATCAGCCCCAAAGCATGATGCTTCCACCCCCATGCTTCACAGTAGGTATGGAGTTCTTTGGATGCAACTCAGCATTCTTTCTCCTCCAAACACAACAAGTTGAGTTTTTACCAAAAAGTTCTATTTTGGTTTCATCTGACCATATGACATTCTCCCAATCCTCTTCTGGATCATCCAAATGCTCTCTAGTAAACTTCAGACGGGCCTGGACATGTACTGGCTTAAGCAGGGGGACACGTCTGGCACTGCTGGATTTGAGTCCCTGGCGGCGTAGTGTGTTACTGATGGTAGCCTTTGTTACTTTGGTCCCAGCTCTATGCAGGTCATTCACTAGGTCCCCCCGTGTGGTTCTGGGATTTTTGCTCACCGTTCTCGTGATCATTTTGACCCCACGGGGTGAGATCTTGCGTGGAACCCTAGATCGAGGGAGATTATCAGTGGTCTTGTATGTCTTCCATTTTCTAATAATTGCTCCCACAGTTGATTTCTTCACACCAAGCTGCTTACCTATTGCAGATTCAATCTTTCCAGCCTGGTGCAGGTCTACAATTTTGTTTCTGGTGTCCTTTGACAGCTCTTTGGTCTTGGCTATAGTGGAGTTTGGAGTCTGACTGTTTGAGGTTGTGGACAGGTGTCTTTTATACTGATAACGAGTTCAAACAGGTGCCATTAATACAGGTAACGAGTGGAGGACAGAGGACCCTCTTAAAGAAGTTACAGGTCTGTGAGAGCCAGAAATCTTGCTTGTTCGTAGGTGACCAAATACTTATTTTCCACCAAAATTTGCAAATAAATTCTTTCAAAATCAGACAATGTGATTTTCTGGATTTTTTTTTCTCATTTTGTCTCTCATAGTTGAGGTATACCTATGATAAAAACTGGAGACCTCTCTCATCTTTTAAGTGGGAGAACTTGCACAATTGGTGGTTGACTAAATACTTTTTTGCCCCACTGTAGATGTCTGCCATAGCAACTCCTTCAACCCACTTGGTAGTGGAAAGAGTGGACGTTAAAAGAATAAAAAACAAAATATTACCTTTGTCAGCAAAATGAGCCCAAATCCTCTCCTCTGTTAACCTTCATCCTCATAAAGACTGCAGGGATAGTTTATACAGGACAACTTAGGTTATCACTGAGGACAGGAGCAAATATACGAGAAAAGTCATGAAAATATGAGAAAAATTGCTGCAAATTTTCTACAGGAAAAAGTTGCAAATTTTGTTGAAAAAAGTTGTAAATTTATGATTATATTGTTGTAAATTTATGTGGGGGAAAGGAAACAATGTCACAAAACATGCCAAATTTACAAAAAAAAAGGAATGAATTTTCTACAAAATAATAAATGTGGCAGGAAAAAGATGCACAATTATTATTTTTTTTTAATAACTTACTAAGAAAAATGTTCGCTTACAAGGAAAACCTCACTAATTGGTGAGAAAATTGGACAGTTATGAGATAAAAAGGTAAAAAAAAAAAACACCCAAAACTAAAACTGCTCTAGAAAATTGACATTCATTTCTTGTGTGACTTCATTATGGTAAAGTTATGACTTTTTCTTGGAAATGAGGGAGTTTTTCAGCAACTGAAAGTTGTGTATTTTCTCACGAAAATGTAAGTTTTTCATAGTAAATTTGGGACTTGTAAAATTGAAAATTAGCATCTTTTATCAAATTTTTGCGCCTTTATTCTTTCACATTTGTACTAAAATTGCATTTACACCATATACTACAATTATGAACATCCCTTATTAAAAAAAAAATAAATCACCAATCGTGTGTAAAAAATACTCCAGGAGGGCATGTCAGCGGATAAAGGGGCAGTCCACGAGCATCACAACATGAAATTGGGAATTTTATATTAACACACACACACACACACACACACCAGACGGGAGTGCACCTTGGATGGAAATAAGCACCACCCATGACAGACAGACAGACAGACAGACACACACACACACGCATGCACATGCACACACACACACGCACCAGACAGGAGTGCAACCTGGACAGAAAAAAGCACCACCCATGAAACACACACACACACACACACACACACACACACACACGCACACACATGCGCGGCCTCTCTTCAATCCCTCCCAGATTTCGCGACGTCGCGATTGCATCAATTCACGTGAAATCAGCCAATCAGCACAGCTATTGCGCAACCTTGCAACTTTATCAAATCGCCGCAACTTCCCCGCAATTTTGGCCAATCCTCTTCAACTTCCGACAATTTCACCAATCAAATTTGAGTCTGACTGGCACGCAAACTCTGAGTGTAACCAACCAAATGCATCGTTGCACCGCGTTCACTTCTGTGTTTACAGTGAGTAAACGGAACACATCAACAAACAGAGTGTGTGACTTTAAAAAAAACACTCACCTGCGAGGTTTCCAACACCGTTCCTTCCTCCGTCTCCTCCAGCCTTCTTGTGGATGTCTCACCACGTCTCCATCCTGACAGCATGTACGAAGCACTGGGTTTGTGTTGAAAAATGTTTGCCTGCCCCAAAAGCACCCCGTCATGGGAGCGCATGTGAGGAGAGACTCCATAAAATCACAAACAATACGAGCAAATGCTTGCCGAACATGTCTACCCCGAGTCTCAGTGTGGCTTCCGAGCTGAGCGATCGACAGTAGACATGATATTCTCCATCCACCAACTCCAGGAGAAATGCAGAGAACAGAACATGCCCTTGTACATCGCCTTCATCGACCTCACCAAAGCGTTCGATCTGGTCAGCAGAGAGGGCCTTTTCAAGATCCTGCCAAAGATAGGATGCCCACCAAAGTTGCAAAGCCTCATCGAATCATTTCACACCAACATGCAGGGGATAGTGCAGCACGACGGCAACGTCTCAGAGCCATTCAACATACGCAGCGGAGTGAAACAGGGCTGTGTACTTGCGCCAACCCTCTTTGGGATTTTCTTTGCTATGCTCCTGAGGCATGCCTTCAGTACAGCAACAGAGGGAATCTACCTGCACACAAGATCTGACGGCAGGCTTTTCAACCTCGCCCACCTGAAAGCCAGAACCAAAGTACGCGGGGCTCTAATCAGAGACATGCTGTTTGCAGATGACGCTGCAGTCGCAACCCACACACAGCAGGAGCTTCAGACCCTGATGGACCGCTTTTCCCAGGCATGCAAGGACTTAGGGCTTACCATTAGCCTGAAGAAGACTAACGTCTTGGCGCAAGACACGGAAGCACCACCAACCATCCCCATCGACGACTACGAGCTGGAGGTTGTGAATCAGTTCACGTACCTGGGGTCCACGATCAGCAACAACCTCTCCCTTGATACAGAGATCGACAAGAGGATTGGAAAATCAGCCTTCACACTTGCTCGCCTCACCACACGAGTGTGGGAGAATCCCAAACTCTCTGTCAAGACGAAGATGGCAGTGTACAACACCTGCATCATCAGCAAACTGCTCTATGGGAGTGAGACGTGGACAACATACTCCCGGCAGGAAAAGAGACTGAACTCCTTCCACTTGCGCTGCATTCGCCACATCCTGGACATATCCTGGCAGGACAAAGTGCCCAACACAGAAGTTCTGTCCCGCGCCGGCCTTCCCTCCGTGTTCACTCTACTCAGGCAGCGCAGGCTCCGCTGGCTAGGCCACGTTCACCGTATGGAGGATGGCAGAATCCCCAAAGACGTCCTCTATGGAGAACTGGCGACTGGCAGGAGAGACGTTGGCCACCCACAGCTGCGCTTTAGAGACGTCTGCAAGAGAGACATGAAGGCCGTGGAGATCAACACAGAGTGCTGGGAGGACCTTGCAACGGACCGCTCCAAATGGAGAGGCACCCTGACCAGACAGCTCAAGGCGGGTGAAGAGAGACTGACTGCTGCAGCAGATGAAAATAGGACCCGCAGGAAGAGCCGCCACAGACCCAGCAGCACGGAGACCACCCACAAGTGCGACCTGTGTGACAGGGACTGCCATTCGCGCATCGGCCTGTTCAGCCACAGGCGGTGCTGTTCCAGCAGAGTAGACGTTTAGGATTCTCTTCCATGGTCATCATAGACCGACGGAGGCCGACAACGAGCAAATGTAACACTACAGCCAGTGTTTGAACATTTTATACATCTTTAGAGGTAAAATCATTACTACATCTGGTCATTGAGCTTTAAAGCTGTGAATCTCTGATCTGGACAGACAAAGGCAGTCCCCCCCCCCCCCGCCCCCAATCAAGATCGACGTGCAGCAGATAGACAGGTAGGAGTTATGCACGAAAGAGAGAGAATATTGTAATTTTTTTTTTTTCAGAAAACACAGACTCCAATAGACAATACAGATCAACAGAATAAATTATTTTTTCCTCTCCGCTCGGTACCGAGTGGTTGGGGACCGTAGGGAGTTTCCAAATGAAGGTGTTGCTAATAATTTCCAAAAACAAATGGTCCCCTCCGGCATACAACTAGGAAAATACCGGTCGCTATGGAGGGTGAGAATATGTATGGGCACATAATCATACCATGTAGGATAACTAAGTAGAGGGTTATGCTGTTTCATCCCATCTAGCAACAATGCTCTGCACTGTGTGTGTTTATATATTTACATATTTATTCCATCTAGCTACAATGCTCAGCACTGGGTGTGTTTATATTTATATATCTATATATTTATTCCATCTAGCTACAATGCTCCGCACTGTGTTTTTATATATCTATACATTTATTCCATCTAGCTACAATGCTCCGCACTGTGTGTGTTTATATACAGTACTTACATATTTATTCCACCTAGCTGCAATGCTCCGTACTGTGGGTGTTTATATATTTACATATTTATTCCATCTAGCTACAATGCTCTGCACTGTGTTTATATATTCATATATTTATTCCATCCAGCTACAATGCTCTGCACTGTGTGTCTCTGTGTGTGTATATATATATTTTATAGTAATATGTACATATGTATATTAGCTGCTCTTGCTTGCTTGTTTTTTTTTCTTGCCTTCTGATTGTTGCTCTGAGTGTTGCTATCCCTGTGCTGTTGCAATCCTGGAATTTCCCCTTTGTGGGACTAATAAAGGCTTATCTTATCTTATCTTATCTTATCTCTACTCTTTAACATGCATTCAGTGCAGTTTAGCTGTTGTAATGGATATTGTGTTAAAGTCTGTATTTGCTTTTGCACAAAAGAGTTTTTCTGTATAGCAGAAGTTTCTGCTTAATTTACAGATCACTGTTTAATAGGAAATTTTTGACAATCCTGTGCTTTTCCTGTATTGTTATATAGAATACCAGTGCAGTAAACTGGAAAAAAGCATTTGCTTTAAAATGTGTAATTCTTCCCACAACTTTTAGTGCAAAAAATGCTCTAAAAACATCACAACTTTTATCACAACTTTTTAAAAAGCTCCCACAAATTCTTGCTTTTTGACCCGCAACAATCATAAACACATCTGGCGAAATCCTGGAGGGACTGGCTCTTCCTTCAATAGACCTCTTTCACAACGTGTAACAAAAAAATAACAACCAAACCGTATGCAGTTATTTTAATCCCAAATTTATTTCATTGCTTACCTGTGAAGCTTTCAACTTCACTTACAGGAACACAAATCAGGCGGTCACACTCACCAGTGTCATGTTTCAAGGAACAGGAAAGGAAGGGGGAGATCAGCGAGCACAGAGACCAGAGAAACTAAGCGGCATTTGTGGGAAGCTGGAAAAACTGGGTGTTGGCCAGTGTCCCCTGGAAAACTGTGGGGGTTTAAAACACCCACAACACCCACGGGTGCAGCATCCATTATCTGGGGTCCAGGTTGCCGGGGCAGCAGTCCAAGCAGAGTAGCCTAGACTGCCGCCCAGGTCACATAGCTCATGATCCCCATCATCCCTCCTGCAGGTGGTGACCCCACTGGAGGGTGGACTCATGTGGCTCTTTTGGGTCCTTGATGTAACGTTTTTTGTGGGAATCCACTGGACCGGTCTTAGTCTGTCCGTTCACCCAGTACCAATTTGTTTTAGGAGACAATACCAGTTGCCCCTGACAAAATAGCTCCTAGAATCATTATGGCATGCAAATCCCTCTACCATGATAAGGTGGCGTCAAGCCTACTCTTTAAGAAAATTGTCTGGGACTCACTTGCATGTTCAAATCCAGCTAAGCAGTGAGTTCTTCCCATAGCTGTCTGCTCTGTGGTTGTGAGGAAGGAAAAACAAAATTGGTAACTGGCTCATTAATTAAAGGAGAACTTGTGGTGACCCACCACAATCTACATGGACATTCAATTTTCACATTCAGCTAGGGCAGGAAGCAGAACAATTTGCATACGGACAGAAAGCCCCTAGGGGGACAACCAGAACAATGACTATTGTTATACATCCCCGGACTAAGGAGAGGAAGTCCGGCGCCAGTTAATCACGCGATTGATATATATTGACTGATATGTATAGCAATATGCAAATGTGCCATGCATTCTCTCTTGTCTGTATAAAAGAGCTTACTTCACAGCACACACAGGACACACACACACACAGCACAGCGCACAGCACTACAGTGTGTCTCATGATGGAGGAAATAAAACACTGAAACCTTCAGCTCGTCGCATCTCGCCTGAACTTATTTTTACCTCCACACTGGTGACCCTTGACGAAGAATGGAACACGAGGCGAACACCCCGGAGATCACCCCGACTGGGAAAGCCTCAGCACGCGTCATGGTGCACTCCTCGCCTGATCTTTTCCTCCACACTGGTGACCTGACGAGGGACAATGACCGTCTGCTCCCTCTCACCACGCTGTGGACACAGAGGACCAGAGAATGCCTGCAACCTCTTCATCTTCACCAGAGCGCAGCGCTTGGACCAAAACGCACCATGAACGACACGAGCGAACGAAGGAGGCAGCCTGAACTGGGACAATCATCGACGCCGACTGCGCTGATTTCCACCGAGTTCCCCGAATCTGACTAAACTCCGGACAGCGGACCTCCCGCGCACTGAAGCCCCGCACACTCCGCAGGATTACGAGGACAGCTCAACTGCCAGCTATGTGGTCACTGTGCCAGGTGCGCGCCACGCACCAGGAGCAAACCGGCTCTACAGACCGATACATTGTCCTTCGCCGCTGCACATGCCCGAGAAAAACGGCCGATAGCCACCCTCGGAACCTTCAGGGCTGCTCATGCACCTGGAGCGGACGTGCAGCCCACACACAGGACTTTGTATGGGTTTCTCAGCCGCGGCGCAAAATGGGAATTTAGCCGATTGCTTTCCCCGATGACTTTAGGGCTGCTTCCCGCACTTAAAGCCAAACTGCCAAGTCCCTGACACAGCTTCAGTTTATCACAGCCACTACGAATCCTCAGGGAATTTGGCCGCTCACTTTCCCCACATCCTCGTTGGATTGAGCCGCGGGAGGAGTCAGATAAAATGTTTTTTCACAGCCGCTGTGGATCTCCACCAGGTTTACCAGGAAAGTCCCTCACCATTGCGGATCCACACGCAATTTTTGCGTGGCCCAGACACCTTTGACGTCCCGGGCCGGCACTCGCTTACTCCCACCCCCCTCCCCCTCCTCCTGCACAGAGCTTTTCCCGCACCTCACTCCCTAAGCCGGCCGATCGCCGTCTGGTTCCATTACGCACGACTGCACACCGGCCCATGCGCCCACGATCCACAGCCGTTCAACGTGCTGGAACTTGGAGCGGAGCACGCTGCCCTTTCCACCTCTCCCCTGTCCCCCTCACGGACTGACATGCACTCCGACAGTTCTACCGGAGCTGGAGCCAAACGAGGGGAGGGGGGAGGGGGGAGGGGGGTCACACCCCCTGCTGAGTGCTCTGGGGGGAGCCCTGTGGTGACCCACCACAATCTACATGGACATTCAATTTTCACACTCAGCTAGGGCAGGAAGCAGAACAATTTGCATACGGACAGAGAGCCCCTAGGGGGACAACCAGAACAATGACTATTGTTATACATCCCCGGATTAAGGAGCGGAAGTCCAGCGCCAGTTAATCATGCGATTGATATGGATTGACTGATATATACTGTATATCAATATGCAAATGTGCCATGCATTCTCTCTTGTCTGTATAAAAGAGCTTACTTCACAGCACACACAGGACACACACGCACACACAGCACAGCACACAGCGCTACAGTGTGTCTCATGATGAAGGAAATAAAACACTGAAACCTTCAGCTTGTCGCATCTCACCCGAACTTATTTTTACCTCCACAAAACTGGGATTTTTATGTCACACAAGAGCTCCACTATAAACCAAAACAAAATGAAGATTTGACCAATCCTCCTAACACTGACAGCCACTCCCTCCTCTTCCACCTTCTCTCTGCTACTGCCAGTTCATGCTAACAGCTAACCACAACTCTGTTAGTGGCTGATGGTTGGTGGTGGGCTGACTCTCCTTGCATTTCTGCTGATCTCCAGCTGATGGTTATAATTTAAATCTGTACACTCATGATTTAATTGTGTATTTGGGTTATACCACCTGTCTACAGTGGGGCAAAAAAGTATTTAGTCAGCCACCAATTGTGCAAGTTCTCCCACTTAAAAGATGAGAGAGGTCTCCAATTTTCATCATAGGTATACCTCAACTATGAGAGACAAAATGAGGAAAAAAAAATCCAGAAAATCACATTGAAGGATTTTTAATGAATTAATTGGTAAATTCCTCGGTAAAATAAGTATTTGGTCACCTACAAACAAGCAAGATTTCTGGCTCTCACAGACCTGTAACTTCTTTAAGAGGCTCCACTGTCCTCCACTCGTTACCTGTATTAATGGCACCTGTTTGAACTCGTTATCAGTATAAAAGACACCTGTCCACAACCTCAAACAGTCAGACTCCAAACTCCACTATGGCCAAGACCAAAGAGCTGTCAAAGGACGCCAGAAACAAAATTGTAGACCTGCACCAGGCTGGGAAGACTGAATCTGCAATAGGTAAGCAGCTTGGTGTGAAGAAATCAACTGTGGGAGCAATTATTAGAAAATGGAGGACATACAAGACCACTGATAATCTCCCTCGATCTGGGGCTCCACGCAAGATCTCACCCCGTAGGGTCAAAATGATCACGAGAACGGTGAGCAAAAATCCCAGAACCACACGGGGGGACCTAGTGAATGACGTGCATAGAGCTGGGACCAAAGTAACAAAGGCTACCATCAGTAACACACTACGCCGCCAGAGACTCAAATCCAGCAGTGCTAGACGTGTCCCCCTGCTTAAGCCAGTACACGTCCAGGCCCATCTGAAGTTTGCTAGAGAACATTTGGATGATCCAGAAGAGGATTGGGAGAATGTCATATGGTCAGATGAAACCAAAATAGAACTTTTTGGTAAAAACTCAACTTGTCGTGTTTGGAGGAGAAAGAACACCATACCTACTGTGAAGCATGGGGGTGGAAACATCATGCTTTGGGGCTGTTTTTCTGCAAAGGGACTAGGACGACTGATCTGTGTAAAGGAAAGAATGGATGGGGCCATGTATCGTGAGATTTTGAGTGAAAACCTCCTTCCATCAGCAAGAGCATTGAAGATGAAACGTGGCTGGGTCTTTCAGCATGACAATGATCTCAAACACACCGCCCGGGCAATGAAGGCGTGGCTTCGTAAGAAGCATTTCAAGGTCCTGGAGTGGCCTAGCTAGTCTCCAGATCTCAACCCTATAGAAAATCTTTGTAGGGAGTTGAAAGTCTGTGTTGCGCAGCGACAGCCCCAAAACATCACTGCTCTAGAGGAGATCTGCATGGAGAAATGGGCCAAAATGCCAGCAACAGTGTATGAAAACCTTGTGAAGACTTACAGAAAACGTTTGACCTCTGTCATTGCCAACAAAGGGTATATAACAAAGTACTGAGATGAACTTTTGTTATTGACCAAATACTTATTTACCGAGGAATTTACCAATTAATTAATTAAAAATCCTTCATTGTGATTTTCTGGATTTTTTTTTCTCATTTTGTCTCTCATAGTTGAGGTATACCTATGATGAAAATTGGTGACCTCTCTCATCTTTTAAGTGGGAGAACTTGCACAATTGGTGGCTGACTCAATACTTTTTTGCCCCACTGTATAATCACAACTGGACTATGACCCAGAGGAGTGAGTCTGCCCTCATCATTATATTACAGACAGAAGTGGTGATAAGTGAATAAGGAGTTTGATTAGATGCTGTTTGTCTGGTCATTTTAAAACATACTTGTCAAACATAAGAATTTATTATTGACATTTTTGAAATGAAAAAAGAAGTCCCATCTCTTGCAGCTATGCACTCTGCACTGTACACATTGGCTCAGCCTCATCACAGCTCTCAGGCACAACTGAAAAGGGCACCCCCCCCCCAACTTTCTGCAGCAGCATCCCTCTTGTGATATGAAGCAATTTTTAACCCCGGCGCCATGAATCTTGGTCCGTGTGCTTCTGTGTTCGCAAAGCTCACTCAAAGATTTTCAGAATATTAATTTAGTGCCGTACTCACACAGGAGATTCAATTCAAGATTCAGATTTTGTCAATACTACTATATGTACAGGACACAGAGGAGAACTGAAATGGGGTTTCTCTCTCTCTTCAGTGGTGTGCGCATTAAAAAAAAAGGAATAAGGCTGGAAAAACAACAACTGCAGTCTATGTACAGTAATTCTACCCGTAGTGCAAATGGCAACCAAAGATGGACCCAGAACTCCCATAGAGCAAATAAAGATAAACAATAAATGATGAGACCCAGCAATCCTATATACAGAAAAGTAGGGCAGTAAAACTCACAATACCAAGTTCAATGCGGTAGTGTAGGTGCAGAAAGTAACAGATAGGACTGCACATGATTGATATTGCAATGACAGACAGCAGCAGATATGACATTTGCACAAATGGTTGCAATAAAGTGCAGAGACATACAGCAGCAAATGCATTACTGTTGATGTTCCAGTCTTTCTGTGCCAACAGCTGACGTAGTTATTGTGCGGGTGAGTGTATTACAGTCTGGTGGGGGGTGGTGGTGGACAGAGTTCAGGGTCCTGATGGCCTGGTGAACAAAGCTGTTTAGCAGTCTTGTGGATCAGGACTGGAGGCTCTGGTACCTTTTCCCCGAGGACAGGGGGCTGAAGAGGGCGTGTGAGGGGTGGGAGGTGTTGCCTGCAATGTTTATGGCTCTGTGGGTGAGGCGGGTGAGATAGATGTTTGGGGGGGGGGGATACAGAGGGGCATCGATGATCTTGCTGGCTGCTTTCACTGTGCGTTGTAATGTCTTCCGGCAGGAGGCGGTACAGCTTCCATACCACACCGTGATGCAGCTGGTTAGGATGCTCTCAACGGTGCCCCAGTAAAATGAGCACATGATGGGGGGTGGGACTCGTGCTCTCCTCAGTTTGTGGAGGAAATGGAGGCGAGTTTGAGCCTTCTTGGCCAGTGATGTGGTGTTGTTAGACCAGGTGAGGTCCTCAGAGATGTGCACCTCCAGGAACTTGGTGCTGCTCACCCTCTCTACAGCTGCCCCATCGACGATCAGAGGGAGATGCTGTGTGTGTCCCCTCCTGAATTCGACCACAGTCTCCTTGGTTTATCCCATGTTCAGGAAGAGGTTATTGTCTTTACACCACTGGACCAGTTGGCTCACCTCATTTCTGTAGTTGACCTCCTCGTTGTTGGTGATGAGGCCCACCATCATCGTGTCATCTGCAAACTCGATAATGTGGTTGTTGCTGTAGGCTGGTACACAGTCATGGGTCAGCAGGGTGAAGAGCAGCGGGCTGAGCACGCACCCTTGTGGGGACCCTGTGCTCAGTGTGATAATCTTGGAGGTGTTTTTGCCAACCTGCACATTCTGTGGCCTTCCTGTGAGAAAGTCTAGCACCCAATTACAGAGAGAGGTTTTGAGTCCCAGGTGTCTGAGTTTTTGTATTAGGTGCTGGGGGGTGATTGTGTTGAATGCTGAACTGAAGTCCAAGAACAGCATTCACAGATGACTCCCCACAGTACAGTATGAATATATAAAATGGTAAAATAATAAAATGACAACTTCTCAATAGACACTGAGCTCAATCTCCAGTTCTTTGACCCTGGCCAATGGTATATACTTATAATATTAATATTGTTGTGGTTCCACTTCTCAGATGAATGGTATTTTTGGAGCTGTGCCTGGTGTTCTGGGGGGCAGAACATTGGTGGAGGGTTTTTGGCTTCTAGGGCTGACACCAGACACTTTTAGTACCTGGTTATGCCTCTAACCCTCCCAGCACAAATTGGTTGAAAAAACGTTGAAAAAATGGCTTTGTCAACCGTCTAAAAAACATACGGATTAGGTTGAAAAAAGAAAAGCCATCTTTTTAAGGCCGTTGGAAAGGCGTCTTCAAATAGGCGTCTCTTTGTGGTCCAAATTTGGTTGAAAAATGAAGCTTGAAAGGTGCCTTTTTATGGTTTAAAATAATACATATGTAGTCACCAACATCCTGATCCTTTTTGAGTTGTGTGTTGCGGGGAACCTTCACCAGCATCTCTGGGAAAAAGGTAGAGTACATCCTGCACAGATCACCAGTCCATCACAGCACCTGGTATTCCAAGCAGTCTTCCATCCAAGTACTAACCAAGGCAGACCCTGCTTTGCTTTCAAAATCAGAGGTGTCTGGGGACACCCAGAGCCCAAGGTGTGAACATCAATAAAATGACACAACACAGAGAGAAATTTATAGAACATACTTTTATTCAAATAGTGCTTTTTAAGTGTACACCACAATAGCACTAGCACTGGTTTCAGATTGTTCCAGATATTATGCAACAGGCATTATGCCAAATGTCATACTTATAAAAAATCTGTTAAAAATATGCATTTTTAGTATTTTAATAAAGAGTCCCAGTTGCAGCGAAACCAGTACCAGGTAGATGGACTTGCCCCAAGGACGTTCGTCAACGAGACCAAATGAACTTTGACTGTCCTTCTGCTCACCAACCCCCCAACTCATTCTTCACAGCCATTTAAACAATAAGGAGCAAAGGCTCATTGTTTTTCTCTTCTCTTAACACCCACACATTGTCACAGGACAACTGAAAATAAGAGTCAAAATCGCATGAACTGGGTCACTGACTGTCAAAATTCTAATCTTTATGCATCTGGACTTCTAATATACCTTACCCGTGTCTGCCTTTTTGTAAACTAGTACATACCCGTGCATACCTGTCCATGCCGGTAGAAACCAAGTATAAGCAAGTATTTCTGCATGCCCGTTGCTGAAGGGTCTCCTCCTGTCTCAGACAGCTGTGTTGTTCACAGTCATGCCTGCGGTATACTGCTGGAACCTGAGGTGTTTCATGTTCACGGCATCTTTTCTAACGTGCAGCAGTTCTCCTCATTCTATTGCTCTCCATCTGGTGGGTCTTCTTCTTCTTCTTCGTTCCGACCATGTTGAGGGATAGGTGCGTCATAATTCCAGTTCATGGGCAGGATCATGAAAATAGATACAAGCAAAAAGTGGCTTTCGACCCTGCTCAGGAAGGCCTGTGCATGCCTGTAGAAACCAAGAAACTGGAGCACCCAGAGAAAATCACCGCTTTGCATGGCATTTTACACATTTGTAATGCAGACTGGCATTCTTCAAGGTTACACACTTTTATTGTGTCAGCACCTCTTTAAAAACTACTGCTGAGAAAGCAACACTTTTGCTTAGTTTCTTCATCTTGAGCAAGAATACGAAGACTGCTTGATCTGGCAACTCTGCTCATGGCAACGTAGAATTGACCATGGCTACAGAAATCTGTTGTGCAGAAAACATGAACGCGTTGTAAAGACTGGCCCTGTGACTTATTCACCTTGCCAATTTCTGTATATGACATCATAAAGACATGAACGCAGACTTGATGTATATGAGATCATAGACATGTTGCCTGTTTTATGACAGCATCGCAAGTCCTATGATGCCTGAGATCACAGGATCATCACTCACTGTATATGACATCATAAAGACATGAAGGCAAGGCCGTCCTATGATGTGCTCTGTCTCTGTGCCATCATATAGACATCATATCTTTATGACTCATTGCGAGTCCTATGATGTCTGAGATCACAGGATCATCACACTGTATATGACATCGTAAAGACATGAAGGCAAGGCCGTCCTTTGATGTGCTCTGTCTATGTGCCATCATATAGACGTCATATGTTTATGACTCATTGCGAGTTCTATGATGCCTGAGATCATACGATCATCATAGGACATCAGGCAGACATCATCGGCCGTCCTATGATGTCCTACAAACGTGACAGACACACACACACATTTCTTGAATTAACAGAGTGAAGAGTGATAGAGTGATATCTGCATGTTTTATGATCAAGTTATTTTAGTGAAGCTAGATAATTGACCAAATAGAATCACTTAGTTGTAGGTGCCTTAGGACTAATTACAATATTAATATGATGTGCTCACTGTCTTTTGTTCTCTCCCTGCTCAGTGAATCATACCTTTCCCCCTTCAATCTTCCAGTGTTAAGGAACCGTAGTAACAAAGCCAGCCTCCGTGCAGTCACCCACTGATTTGTTGAGAGATGCTGGGATAGGCTCCAGTCCCCCCGCGACCCGAAAAGGATTAAGCGGAAGAAGATGGATGGATGGATGGATCCTAGGCCCCCTCCCTTCCAGCATGTGAGGAGGGAAGTTTAAACCAGACCCACAGAAGATCACTGTCTTCTGTTTCTGGATCTCCATGTGTCTACGTCTCCTCTCTCTTTTGCCACACTCTTTTTACATCTCGCTTCTCTTTTAAGTTTCTCTGCCCAGGCTATTGCCTGCATTTTCTAGTTACTGTTTTGTAGATTTTTGTAGTTCATGTTTTTCTGTAGAGTTCACCTTTGTTAGAGCTAGGGATTAAAGCCTGAGTAGTTTTTGTCTTTTTTAGAACTTACTTCATTTAGCCACCGATCAGCGAGAGACTATGCATACCAGCATTGTATCCAAACCAGCTGCCCTTATCCAGCATATCGGCGGGTTGAGATCCAGGACCGGGTCTCCCTACTCTCCCCGGAGCAAGCCTGCCTCAAGTGACGTAGGAGTAAAGCCATACAGATTTTGCCTTCCCTTGGCCTGAAGTAACCCTTGCCAAGCTTTCATATTCACAGTAGGCATTCACCTTTTTCACCTCATCTGTTGTGGTGGTCATGCTGGTTTAAATTTGCTCCATCAGAAAAGTAGCTGGTTAGATGTCGTTGGCGCCTGGTCTCAGATACATTCCTGATTCTTCGCATCCCCTCTCTCCCGCTGTTTCTTTAAATCCTTAGAAAACAAATTCTACACTAAATTTTTGCAACTATTTTTCATTAGGACTGCATAAATTTTCTTTAACCTCAGGGCAATGGCACAGATCAGACCTTTAAGTACCACAGCTTTACAATCAATTTATTTTAATGTGGATATTTAAGAACAGCCTTCAGAGTGAGTTAGTCTGCAATCAAAAGTGGTAAAACTTGTTTTTTAATTGAATTTTATAATTATCAAAATCATGACATTTAAAAATACAGAACAGTTTAAGGTTAACTTGAATTTTGTGGGGATGACAAGCAGTATTTAAAGGCATTTATTTTTAAGAACCGGTGGTCGGAGTAGATTTTGTTTGTACTTGATAAATGTTCAGAGCTGCTAACATTTTGATGAGGACTGAAACACATAAATTTCACTCTAACAGCTGACGAACAAATCCATTCTGATCACATTTCATGAATGATTGATACAATGTAAAGACCAAATCTGCATGAGAAAAGCGAATCATTTCTCAGATCAGCTGAATCCTACCAGGCAGCTCAGTTCTTCCGTGGTGTAACTCCCGTTAGCAAACTAGCAACTAGCATCCTGTTCCCTCACTGAGCTGAATGTGTTCCACACCAGCGTCCCCACCTGCCGCCCTGACAACTGACCCAGAGGAGGCGCAAGGACCGTTGGGCAATACCAAGTCTACAGCGGGGGGGGGGGGGGGGATACATTGTCTGATTATTAGAAATGTTAGTTTTTGTTGCTTGCAAATGAAAAAAACAACAACCTTAGATGTATTGTATGTTCATATTTCATGCAAGCAAGTACAGTAACCCCAATTACTGCCATGTTTTATTCTGCTGATCTTAAATGTCTTATGTTTGTGCCACTCCATTGAGTTTACCAAAGCTAGAAAGTGTGATTTTTTTTCCTTGTCCATTATTGTAGCAAGTCAGTGTCAAGAATTCTGCCTCTAGACTATGAGACTGATTAAATATTGCCAATAAACTTACTAATTAATGCTTAACTTAATAATTGACAAATTCTTAAGCTAAGTGTTTTCAATAGGGTCCTCATCAACCCTGTCCCAAAGATTAGTGGTGCCCCACCTAGTGTTACAAAGAGGTATTACAAGTATTATTCATCATTTAGTTTAATAATTATTATTAATAAATATATTTGCAAATTGTAGGACTCAACGCTACACAGTGGTTGTAAAAGTATATTTGACTTTTGAGAGACACACCCCCACCACCATCCCCAAATTCCAAAAACTATTCTGATGATAAATTTGGGCCAAATCCTGTTGACTAAACAGCACAATTATATTGCACTTTTTTTTTTTTGCCCAGTTTTCAACAACTTTTTTTCTGATTAAATATGTAGATAAACTAACACAACCCAATTTTCAGCATCTATTTTTGGGTTAAATTAAGGCATTGACCGATGGACCTGATTTAGCCCAAAATACAACCTGTAAATTATGGCTTGTGCTGGGAGGGAGTGTATCCACCTTGTGATACGCTCACTTTGCACCCTGTGAGGATGTGTCTAAGAGTAGCCGTCTTTGAATACGGGGGGCAACATGGATCTTCACAGAGCCATTGATTGAGGTTCTTGGAGTTGGAAGGATGTCATAAGTTTCCCTAATCAGGAAGCTATTTCAGCTGGCTTCCACCTGTCACAGCTCTTTCCAGCTGAGGCTCCTTTTTTCAACTCCCTTCCAGTTCATCCATTGCTCCTGTATCACGGGTTCCTCTTCAGTCTTCAGAATAATCAGAACACAGACATATAGTCCTTAGGCGTAATTTATGGGGGGATAAAGGGGTTATAACCCCCCCAGTAGTCAAATACAGCCAATATACCTAACCCCCAATAACCATATAATTGTAATTAATAAAAATATCTATAACTCAATCAAGTATGAAGAAGCTGTCGTTTTTTTTTTTCATTTGCAAGCAACAAAAAGTAACATTTCTAATAATCAAACAATGTATCCTCCCCGCTGCAGACTTGGTATTGCCCAACGGTCCTTGCGCCTCCTCTGGGTCAGTTGTCAGGGCGGCAGGTGGGGACGCTGGTGTGGAACACATTCAGCTCAGTGAGGGAACAGGGAACGAGCTCCACAAGGCCAACAAACCATTTTAAAGTGGTTGAACTTGTCAAACCAAAGGACCAAAGCCTCTGTCCAAAACGAGGAAAATATCATATTTAGCAGGTGAATTGTTGTGTGAAGTTAGCTGGTTGCTAGTTTGCTAACAGGAGTTACACCCCGGAAGAACTGAGCTGCCTGGTAGGATTCAGCTGATCTGAGAAATGATTCGCTTTTCTCATGCAGATTTGGTCTTTACATTGTATTAATCATTCATGAAATGTGATCAGAATGGATTTGTTCGTCAGCTATTAGAGTGAAATTTATGTGTTTCAGTCCTCATCAAAATGTTAGCAGCTCCGAACATTTATCAAGTACAAACAAAATCTGCTCTGACCACCGGTTCTTAAAAATAAATGCCTTTAAATACTGCTTGTCATCCCCACAAAATTCAAGTTAACCTTAAACTGTTCTGTATTTTTAAAATGTCATGATTTTGATAATTATAAAATTCAATTAAAAAGCAAGTTTTACCACTTTTGATTGCAGACTAAGTCACTCTGAAGGCTGCTCTTAAATATCCACATTAAAATAAATTGATTATTTTCCCTGCAGATCATTTTCAGATCTTCTATCTTGTTAAAATACCCCAACTGCACAACAGAGGATCGACACAAATATATAAGAAATAAACACCAAATTGATGAATGAAAGAATAGATGCATTTCGAATTCCTAAACTTTTTAGAAACTTTTTTACATTTGCTAAAATGAGTTCAAAAGCATTACAGTACAGCATCATGGATTTATTTATTTAATTTAATTATTGAGCTTAAAATCACATTTCTAGTTTTCCGTTCCCATTTTATTTAATCACGAGACAGCATTACACAAATTAGACAGTGACCAAACACTGAGATATTGATGGCTTATTATCACTGTATAGTGATATAGCTCCTAGTATAACAAGATTCATCACCTGAACACTGTACCTTTGAGTTTGTTGGTGTTTAAGGGTCCCTTTGTAATAAAGGGAGTGCTAAAAAAAAATAAATTGATAACTAAAAAGTTGCAGTGCTTCTTTCAGCATTTTTTTTCAGCACTTGTCACCTCCTCCAGCCTGTTGCTTTTCCTGTCAAGTAGGAGTCTCTGCAGAACGCTGCGCTGCACCCAGAGAAAGCATATTCTGAACCCATTTAAAGTCAGAGCTGCCCTCACTATCAATTTGTGGGGCTCCAAATATTCTCTTCAGTCTTTTTTCTCCCTTAATAAACTTCATCAGTGTTTTATGGAGCACTGTGACATTTCTAGTGTCACTTTTCATGTGTGCAACTTTTTTGTCATAGTTTTACAGCTTTTCTTGCAAATCAGAGACATTTTTCTTGTAAATTTACCTACTTTTTGTATAAAAATGCAGTATTTCCCCCTGTGCTGTTTTCCCCCTAAATTCAATTTCTCACAAAAATGAAGCATTTTTCTTAAATCTGTCATGGAAAATAAGCATTTTTCCTTACATATATGCAAAATAATTTAAACTTCAGATTTTTTAAAATAATTTTTTGACTATCATCAAGTTGCTACTTTTTTCTTGTGAATTTATACTATTTTATCCTAAATTTGTACATTTTTTTTCTGGTAAATTTGGTAAAGGTAAATTTGTTATTTCCCTTTTATGAGGGGAGGGGGGCAAATACCTGAATCCTACATTTGAAAACTGAATGCCACTGTAAAAAATTAAATGTCCAGGTAATGAATACAGAGTAAGTTTTTAATACCAGGATGATTTTGTCACAAATTTCACAGATTTATTATCATTTAATGAGTGAAACATAACACACCTAAGGTGTGGTGTGCTGTGTTCATAATGCCTCTGCAGGCAGGATAACCATTACTTTTGTCGTAGTCTAGCTGACTAAATCACACATAGTGTCCTTAGTTCATCTACTTGGTAAAAAAATAGCTGGACAGTGGTAAGCCTCATCCACACTCAGCAGCTGCTTTAACCTCAGTTCTGTGGCTAGAAAGATGATCATGGTATCAAAATAAACTAGATGTCCTAATGTACCTGCTGATAGCATTGTTAAGATGCTATTAAGAGGGAAGAAGGGGGGAAACATTTTACATCTTTCCAAGTTTTTGGCATGGGGAATTCTTGCAGGAACTACATCTTCCAAAACTGTCAGTGAAGTACCTCTCGTAAAGCATTTGAACATTAATTGAGCTTGTTTAATGTCAGGAACAAGAATGTGAAAGTGGCAGCAGCAGGGATAACAAAGAGGGAGAGAGGGAGGAGAGAGATGGCCCAGGTGACCAGAGGGAGAGTGAGGCAGCACAGGAGGCACAAGTGACCAGGTAACAACAAAAAATGAACTTTGCACCTTAGAGAACAGACTGCTGACTCGATGGTCAAAATAATGTTCTGTTGGACAAACTAATGAATTTTAGACTTGTCCTGATAAGTGATTACATTTTCTTTCTGTTCATGCGATTTCCTCACAGAGAGACACAGAGTGGGGGCAGCAGTCAGGCAAATCCATTCTGTTATTATCGCTGTATAGGGATTTAGCTAAGAGTCAGGCTAAGATTAATCCTAGTGACTTGTCTGTCAGTGCAGGGGTCAGTGCTATGAGAAATCAGTGCTTTTCACATCACTAAAATGTAACCGTGTTTAGTGATGTGGGATGATGGGAGTTGTTGGCCGCTAGTCCTGTAAACAAAAACTAAATAATACTCTGTTATTATTTGACAGCCGACAACTTTAATTATGTGGAAAGTTGTCTTTTAAACTGACAAACATCATTTGTGTAACTTGTTTCAAAATTTGATGGGGATCAAAGGATAATGTTGCTCTTGCCATTCATTTCAATAGATTTTTTTTTTTTTTTCGATTTAAGGTCCAATATGCAGAAACAGAGGGGGCGTGACTTAGATTCTCTATACGGGCAGAGATTTCACCCCCCCCCCCCCATGTTTGAAACAAAGTTACGTTCTTGATAAAGTCACATATATAACGATTGTGATATTATATTGTGCTCATCTCCTATAAAGGTGTAAATTGTGCCAGATTGCACTGACAGGATTACAGGTGTCTAATACAGAGGTCAACTATTTATGAACAAATTTAAAATTGTTTCACCATCATGCAGTTGTTACCTCCTCTGTATCCAACCGCACACTAACCTCTGTCTCAAAAGAGGTCCCTTATATACCATAAGCCCCTCCCACTAGGCCAGGGGTGTCCAACCATGTGCCATGGAGAGCCAAGACCCTGCAGGTTTTCTCTTCTACCCAGTCTCTTCAGCAGGTGTTTTCACTTATCAGCAATCAGTGGGAAGAAGTTCACAGAAATCTGCTGTTGAAGACACTGGTTGGAGGTAAAACCTGCAGGGTCTTGGCTCTCCATGGCACATGGTTGGACACCCCTGCACTAGGCTCAGAAGATTACAGAATATTCCAAATAAAGTCATTATTCTCTTCAATACAATGATTCATTTTCTCACTAACCCCAGCAGATAATCCATCAAATTAATTTACAAGATAATATTCCTTCTATTATTGACTAAAAATATAATTTCATACAGAAAACATTTTACAATGAAATACTGTGGTCACATGATAATGACTTCATTTCCACATAGCTGTCATGAGCGTATTTGAACAGCTGATTTGGCTCTGCTACTGTTTGAAACAAACACAGGAAACCTTCAGAAGGTAAGCAACTAACAGAAAAATGAATGCTGGGAAAAATACCAGGTGTGCACCATTAATAGTACACTAAATCACAGGAGTTGAAATGACATGTTTTTTTGAATCACTCTCAAATCAGGAGACTGAAAGCAGGTTTAGTGAGTCTATTTACAGTGAAATTAACCACAATAAGATATTGCGTGGCAAGAATCCGGCAACCCTGTGGGGAATGAGAAGAAAAAGCTGTTCAGTACACTGAGGGTGACAACAAGGTAGGTTGACAATTTGTGTTATATCTTTTATAGGTTTTGGAGGGAAAAGAGATTTTCCAGGTAGTTGATGTTCTCACTCTGTGAGTGACCCACTGCCAGCGTCTCAGTAAGCAAACCCACAAAGGCTCTGGTTGCAGCTGGTGAAGATGGAGGAGCACACACCTCAAGGTAAACAGTTTATTGCAAAGGAGGATATGGTGACTTATAGCTGGGGAGTGAATGATGGTGAGAGCCCTCAATCCGCCAAAAGGAAATCCAGTCCGTCTGTGCACAACTGGGAGGTCTTGGAAACAGATTAAGGTTGAAGAAGTAGAGAAGATAATTAAAGAGATGAGTTACTTAGTAATCCGTGATCTTACAAAGCTGATAGTTCTTTCCATTTTCCTGACCTTTGTGAGGACGATGTCATACATAGTGGCCACATCAGGTGGGAGCAGCAGACCTAACAGCACACACCACAACTTTAGTTTGCCAGGTAGCAAGGACTGGTTGATGCACTCAAGGCCCTGATTAAGTTTCCTCGGCATGGTGAAGAGGGGTCACAGGAAGGTGAGTGGGATGCCGAGTGAGTGATGGCTCTGGGGAAAGAGAGATGAGGGCGTAGGTTTAGTGCACGTTGGTAAGTTGACTTACTTGGGAGGGTAAAAGGTGAAGGTGAGTAATCCAGGTCCGTGATTCCGCCAGGGAGAGGTCCACTCCATCAAGGGGGTCCTGAGGGGAATAGTGAGAAGAGATTGGAGGGAGAATTAAGGAGAGGCTTATGGTGGTGTGGTAGGAGAATGGAGGCTGAGGCTGCACACTGGGTTGCAGATCCCGACGTGGCATAGATGCGTCTACGAGCTCCTGCAGTCTACAGTGTGTAGTTCCTATTTAAAGAGTGGTGCTGATTGTTGGCAGTGAGGAGTGCAGCTGTGGGAAAGCGGCAATTAAGGAAGAGGAAGAACAGTGTGAAGCCTGAACCCTAACAGTACACCCCCCCACCCCCCGAGGGGCGCCACCTTGGACCCGAGGCTTGTCGGGATGCTTCCTGTAGAAATCCCTGATCAGTTGATTGTCTACAATGAGGGTGCCTGAGATCCAGGATTGCTCCTCCGGTCCATAACCCTTCCAGTCCACCGGAAACTGGATACCATGCCACTGGTGGTGGGAGTCAAGAATCCAGTTGACGGTATAGGTGGGGCCTCCATCGATGATCTTCGGCGGCACAGGTTGCTTGGGGGCAGGGCAGAGCGGGCTAGAGAAGGCCGACTTGATCTCAGAAACATGAAAAGTTGGGTTTTTACGGAGAGAAGGGGGGAGACTGAGGCGGACAGAAGATGGGTTAATAATGCGGCAGATGGGGTAAGGCCCAATGAACGGGGGAGATAACTTCTTACAGTCAGTCTTCAGATGAATTTTCCTGGTTGAAAGCCAAACAAAATAACTTCTTACAGTCAGTCTTCAGATGAATTTTCCTGGTTGAAAGCCAAACCTTCTGCCCGACAGTATAGGTGGGGGCCACCCTCCGTCATTAGTTCACCCATAGGGAGTTCTGTTCTGCCATCCACAGTAACTCCACATTGGTCTCCTTCCAGATGTGGCGGCACTTCTGGATATGGTGATGAACTGACAGTACAGCAATCACCTCCTCTGAGGTGGGGAACAGAGGAGGTTGATACCTCAGTGAGGCCTGGAACGGCGATACCCCCATGGCAGCAGAGGCGTATTCCACCCAAGGCTGATGAGAACTCCAAGAGGCTGGTTTGGAGAAAATGATGCATTGAAGTGCAGCCTCCAACTCCTGGATGGTCCGTTCACACTGTCTGTTGCTCCGTGGGTGGTAGCCAGATGTCAGGCTGACGGTGGCCCCAATGGCCTTACCAAATGGTACATCAAACCTGGGAAGAAAACTGGGGGCCCCGATCAGACACAATGTCAGAGGGTATCCCGTGCAGCCTCGCCACACGATTGGTCAGGAGGTCTGCTGTTTCCTTAGCGGAAGGAAGTTCGGGGAGGGGAATGAAATGTGCAGCCTTAGAAAATGTGTCAACTATGGTACTAAATGGTAAAATGGTGAATGGCATTCACTTATATAGTGCTTTTCTTCTCATCTAGGATGACCAAAGCGTTTTACAGATCCTGCAATTCACCCAGTCACACACACACTGATGGCGGCAGAACTGCCATACACACAAGCGCTAACCAGGCCACCATGAGCAACTGGGGGTTCAGTGTCTTGCTCAAGGACACTTTGACAAGTGGACAGCAGATAGAGCAGGAATCGAACCCATGACCCTCCGATCAGTAGTCGGTCACACTACACCTGCGCCACCGCCTCCCCCAAACTATGGTCAAAATGACAGTGTGACCATTGGACGGGTGCAGACGGGTGATGAAATCCAACATGATGTGGGACCACAGATGACCAGGGACAGGAAGCGACTGCAGCAACCCGGCAGGAGGGGTGGTAGGTGACTTTCCAATCAATCAATCAATCAACTTTATTTATAAAGCACTTTAAAAGCAACACTCGCTACACAAAGTGCTGTACAGCAAGAGAACATAAAAGCAGGGCACTAACACAAAGGGCGCTAACACAAGAACCACAGTAAAAAATTCATAAATAAAATAAAAAGTAAAATAAATAAAAATCCATTTCATTCAATAAAATCAATGTCTCATACTGGGTCGAAGGCCAGGGAGTAAAAATGTGTTTTAAGACGTGTTTTAAAAATGGACAGTGAAGGTGCTTGTCTAATGTCCAGGGGTAAATCATTCCATAACCTGGGGGCCATGATCGAAAAGTCTCTGTCCCCTCTGAGCTTGCGCCTCACCTTTGGTACCTCCAAAAGCAGCTGTTCAGCTGACCTAAGGGACCGGGTGGGAGCGTAGGGATGCAGAAGCTCAGAGAGGTAAGGCGGAGCAAGACCATTCAAGGATTTAAAAACAAATAAAAGAATTTTAAAATGAACTCTAAAATACACGGGCAGCCAGTGGAGTGAAGCTAAGATGGGTGCGATGTGATCTCTTCTACGTGTACCTGTTAAAAGACGAGCAGCGGCGTTTTGAACCAGCTGCAGATGGGAAAGAGATGACTGGCTGACACCGGCATAAAGTGCGTTACAGTAATCCAGCCGAGATGAAATAAAAGCATGGATTACTGTTTCCAAGTGTGGTCTAGAGAGAATGGGTTTTACTTTTGCTAAACGCCTTAGATGAAAGAAGCTGGATTTTACCGCAGAACGGATCTGCGTGTCTAATTTAAAATCATTGTCCATGATAAAACCAAGGTTCCTAGCTGTGGATTTAACATAAGGAGTAAGGGGGCCCAAGTATACAGGAGGGGACTCACAGAGGCGACTAGGTCCAAACACCATCACTTCGGTCTTCTTATCATTAAAATTTAGGAAGTTTAGGGCCATCCAAGACTTTATGTCTTCAATGCATGCCAGAAGTGAGTTTACTGATGAGGCAGCTATTTGTTTTAGAGGGACATAAATCTGACAGTCATCAGCATACAGGTGGAAAGAGATACCATGCTTTTTTAAAAATGGAACCCAGAGGAAGTATGTACAGAGAAAAAAGCATGGGCCCTAGAATTGACCCCTGTGGGACCCCGTAAGGCAGAGGAGCACAAGAGGATTCAAACCCAGACATGCTAACTTTAAAAGTCCTGTCTGACAGATAGGATCTAAACCAGTTGAGAGCAGTGCCACAAATGCCCACTAGGTGCTGCAAACGGGAAATTAAAACATGATGGTCCACTGTGTCAAAGGCAGCAGTTAAATCAAGCAGCACAAGAACAGCATATTCACCTGAATCACATGCCAAGAGAATATCGTTAAAAACTCTTAACAAGGCTGTCTCTGTGCTATGAAGAGCTTTGAAACCAGATTGAAAAATCTCCAAAATACCGTGTTCATCCAGAAAACATTTCAGCTGCATATAGGCAATTTTCCCTAAAATTTTTGAGAGAAATGGCAGCTTGGAAATAGGCCTAAAATTTGCCAACACGGTATGATCGAGACCAGGTTTCTTAATCAAGGGCTATACTACTGCATGTTTAAAATTTGCAGGAACCACACCAGATGACAGGCTGTTGTTCAAGATGGTGAGAACTGACTGGCCTATACTGGGAAGCACCTCTTTAAAAAGTCTAGGAGGGACAGCATCACAGGGAGACTCTGAGGGCTTAATGTGGGTAACCACATCCTCTAAAAATGACAGAGTCACAGGTTCAAACTGATCAAAAACAGCAGAACAAGGGACAGAGACAGAGGGATCAGAGGCAGGAGGTGAGATGAGAGCCCTGGTGGTGGCCACCTTATCAATAAAAAAGTTCATAAAATCATTGCATAACTCAGAGGAGGCCTCCAAACAGTCAGTCTGTGGGGTGTTAAGAACAGAGTCAATAGTGTTAAATAAAAGACGTTGGTTATGACAACGAGATAAAACAATGTTAGCAAAATATTTTCTTTTTTCCTGCTTGACAGTATTTTGATACTGACGCCAGCAATCTTTTAAAATCTGCAATGACACCTGCAGTTTGTCTTTCTTCCATCTGCGTTCAGCTCTGCGGCACTCCTGTCTGACTGCATGAGTTCTGTCATTGAACCACGGCTCAGGTTTGGATCAAGGCTGCTTGGTTTTCAGTGGAGCCACAGAGTCCAAGATGGTTTGGCAGGAGGAGTGAAACCAGGAGCTGAGTTCCTCCACAGATGAGATGGAACCAGGAGAGACACAGAGCTGGTCAAAGGCAGCGGAGAACCGACCAGCAGTGGAAAGGTTAAAAACCCGGCAGCGCTGAGCAAGAGCGCAAGTTTTAGCTGCAGCACGTGACAGATCAGCCTCAAATAATACAGGCAGATGGTTGGACAACACAGTGTCACAGATTTCTAAATTAACAACAGACAGACCATACGAGAGGACAAGATCTAACGTGTGTCCGTGCTCGTGTGTAGCGCCACCAGTCACGGACTGCACCAGATTTAGAGAATCAATGAGATTTAAAAAGTCTTTCACCAGCGGCTTATCAGGACAACACACATGTATGTTGAAATCTCCAACGATAAGAACACGATCATAATTTGTAACAATACCAGCCAAGAAAATGGCGAAGTCCTTTAAAAAGTCCTTATTATATTTGGGTGGTCTGTATATGACGGCACACAGTACAGGGTTTATTCGACCCACCTCAAAAAAAGTCAGTTCAAAGCTGGAGAATGGAGAAGGTAAAAAGCGCTGCTTACATTTATAGTCATTTTTGTAAACAGTTGCCGTTCCTCCTCCTCGTCCTGTTGTCCGCGGGGAATTAAAATGACAATAGCCTGGGGGTAAAACTTCGAATAGAGCAGAGAGTTCACCCACAGTCTGCCAGGTCTCCGCAATGAAAAAGAAATCCAGTTCCCGGGAGCTGATGAAATCCTTCAGGATGTAGGTTTTATTTGCCAGCGATCTGGCGTTTACCAGGCCAATCCGGGCTGGAGCTGGAGCCTGGGCCTCAGCAGAGCAGGAAACGTGCCGCAGCGGTCTCAGGTGCCAGAGATTTACCCCACGCTGTCGGGGCCTGGGAGAGTAGCAGCGCCGGGGCCGGATCACCTCACCAGGGCCAGTCACAGGGATCAGGCAGGCATCAGCAGGATCCAGGGAACATAATCCACCCGAAGTCCGGGGAACAGAGAAGAAATGTGCCAGGCGGGCCTTCAGTTTCACCAGCCGACTGCTGCGTTTCCCACGGCGACGGTGAGGCCTCTTCCTCCACCTTCGCTCGGAGAGAGGGGCTGAGGCCCGATACAGGTAAGGCGGGATATCTGACAAGAGCGGAGGCTTCTGTCCACCATAATCAGACGAAGTAAGATCCTCGGCAGAAAGTCTAAGATCCAACAATGTTTGGCGGTCGTACACAAGTAAGGACTTGATTTCTTGAATGCCAATGGTTAAAAACAGTAAAAAAAAACAAACAGAGCTGTTGACTACTGCTCCATTGTTCTACTGGATCAACAGTGTTCCAGTAGAACACTGTTGGCATGCCTTAATGTAATTATGCACGTCTGAGTTCATTGAAGGCCACCAGAACCGGCATTTAACGTGGGACAAGGTCCTGGACACCCCCGGTTGTCAGGTGAACCTAGTTGTGTGGCTCCAGTTGATGACATCACCCCGGGCTGCTGTAGGAACAAATAGCCGACCAGGGAGCCCCCCTCCAGAATCCAGCTCAGTCCTCTGGGCCTCTCGTACCGTTTGCTTGATGTCCCACATCAACGACCCTACCACACATTCAGCCAGGATTATAGTGTCCACCTTGGAGGGTGAGATGTCCTGGGAGAATTGCCTGGAGAGAGTGTCGGGCTTGGTGTTTTTTGACCCTGGATGGTACATGATGTAGAAGTTAAACCTCCTGAAGAACAGTGTCCACCTCACCTGTTGGGAGTTCAAACGTTTGGCGGTTCTAAGATACTCAAGGTTCTTATGATCAGTCAGGACCAGGAATGGAAATGCAGCCCCCTCCAGCCAGTGCCGCCACTCCTTCAGTGCGAATATAACCGCCGAGAGTTCCCGATCGCCAATGTCATAGTTCCTCTCGGCTGGGGTCAAGCGCCGAGAGAAGAAGGCACAAGGGTGAAATTTGTTGTCTGCGGCCGATCCCTGCAATAACACCGCCCCAACCCCCGAGTCCGAGGCATCCACCTTGACGTTAAATTGGGCTTTGGGATCAACCTGAGCTAGGATGGGTGCATCAGTAAACTTGGCCTTGAGCTGGGAGAAGGCTTGATCCGCCTTGGGAGACCAGACAAAGGGGATCTTGGTGGAGGTAAGGAGAGTTGGGGGAGGGCAAGGGTCCAATATTTATGGATAAATCGTTGGTAGAAGTTGGCGAATTCGAGGAACTGCTGTAGCTTCTTCCTGGACATTGGGACGGGCCACTCGAGAACTGCCTTGATCTTTTGCAGGTCAGGTTTAATCTGAACATCAGCTACAACGAACCTGAGAAATGTCACAAAGGAAGAGTGGAACTTCCACTTCTCGGCCTTGACATAGAGCTGGTTCTCGAGCAGGTGCTGGAGGACCATCCACACATGGATTTGATGCTCTGCAGGGGAACAGGAGAAAACAAGAATGTCATCCAAGTACATGAAGATGAAGGATATGAGGAAGTCATGCAGAATGTCATTAATCAATTGCTGAAAAACAGCTGGGGCATTAGTTAGGCCGAATGGCATGACCAGGTATTCAAAATGGCCAATGGGTGTGTGAAAACCTGTCTTCCATTCGTCTCTTTTGCCAGATCCTGATTAGATGGTAAGCATTCCATAAGTCCAGTTTGGTGATAACAGTGGCCCCCTGCAAAACATCAAAGGCAGAGTTTAATAGAGGAAGGGTGTACTTGTCCTTGATGCTGATATTGTTAAGTTGCCTGTAATCAATACATAGGCACAGAGAACCATCCTTCTTTTAAAAAAAGAAAAACCCAGCCCCCTTTGGTGAAGATGAATGCTAAATCAGCCTTGCATTGAGGGATTCCTTGGCATACATGTCCATGGCTTTTCTTTCAAGCCCGAAGAGGCTGTATAATCGACTGGTAGGAAATGACGCCCCCTACTGAAGTTCAATAGCGCAGTCATAAGGTCGGTGAGGGGGAAGGGACATTGCCTTAGCCTTACTAAAAACAGTAGCAAGGTCATGATACTCAGCCGGAACGGTTGACAAATCAGGGGGTTCAGCAGTGGGGGGGGGGATAACAACAAAGGGGGAACATGCAGCTGACTGTAAACAAGCAGAGAGACAGAATGTACTCCAAGATGTAATTACTCCCTTCTGCCAGTCGATGGCAGGTTTGTGTAGGTGGAGCCAAGGATCACCCAACACAATGGCTGCAGTAGAGGAGGGGATAACAAGGAAATGAATGCTTTCTCTGTGATTATCTGAAATTAACAGAGGGAGTGGGGCAGTAATCTTAAAGACAGAAAAAATGGCTTACCAGTTAATGCCAGTAAGTTGAGTGGCTCTTGGAGGATGGTGCATGGGACATCCTGTCATGAGCTGAGCACAGGAGGTTTCCACCTTGCTCAGTCTCATGGCTTTTTCTCTATATTTATATATGTGTTGTATTTTGTGCTTTTTGGGTTTCTGTATTCTTGTACTGTTATTTTCCTGCTTATGTTTTAGTTTTGTTACACTTTTATTTTGTATTAAATTGTATGTATATCTTAGCCTGCTTTGGTTGATATTTTATTCTTTATATCTTTACTGTTGTTCTTTTGCTGGTTGACAGCTGTCAGTGGCATGTTGCTCCATGTGGACATTGCCCTGTTAGCTGTCAGCTTTGGTTATGCTCCCCTGTCACTTCTTCCAGCTGGTCCTAATTATGAATTGTTGTTTCCTTCTGCCCGATCATGTGACCCACACCTGTCTTTGAGTATGTAAATTGTTTTTGACCCTATTTAACCCTCTAACTGCCCAGATTAAATGGATGAGTCACACTCCCCCAGTGGCACAGTGCAGCAACTGCACGTGTCAACTTACTGACATCCCCCAGCTATACTGAGAATTTGTACTAATCTCTATTAATCTGACAGTTTAGAAGGTGGCAGACACGCGCCGAAGGAATCATAGCTGACATGGAATATAGCAAAGAAGAAGAAATCCTCATTATTCTTCTTCCTTTTTCTGCTTTGAGCTCACACACCAATGTGGATGCCGCCATGTTTGGTCATCGCGGCAGCGGTGATGACTGAAACTGCATGAAACAGGAAAAATAGTCGCGTAATACAAACAAAATTTACGTGGGATAATCATAAGTTTGTAGATGTGGTACACGGGTGTAAATTACTAAGTAAACATGTTACATCAGCCATGATGGATGAAAAACTGAGGTCCCATTACCAAGATGGTGGCTCCTACGAGCGGCCCATGAGCCATGGATTCCCACAGGAATAATGCACCAAACAGAAAAAATAGCCACGTAATACAAACAAAATTCACGTGGGGTAATCATAAGAGTTTGTAGATGTGGTACACGGTGTAAATGGCTGAGCAAACACACAAACATCGACTACGATGGACGAAAACAGAACGGTCATGTGGGTGGACGAATTCCCCCCCTCCCCCTCCCGGTAACAGGTAAGACAGAAATATGTTTTTTTGGACATTTTATTGATTTTCTGATTCATATACTTTGAAGATTAGATAAAAACATACCCCTGTAGACAAATCGGTGTCAAAAAAAAACACAAAAAAAAATGGACCACTCTTTGTGTAAATGTGCCCAAAGTCAACTTTTGACTAAGTTATGTAATTTATATAGCTGCCGCGACATTATGCACATTAGATGTGTAAATTTACTCCTATCTGAAACTTTGGATCATATTCTACATCTTTCTAATTGACAGTAAGCCATTATCTCTTGTAACTTTCAAGTTATAGCCTTGGAAATCTGAATTATTTTATTGACAAAAATTTTCTACCACTCTTGACCACTAGGGGCTTTGCGTTGCCCCAGGCGCTACACGGCACCAGAGGCAGTTAAAAGGTTAAGGGCAGTTATTTTCATTTCCTGTTGCCGCTGTCTTGATTGAGTTTCTCCTTGGCTTCACCAGAGTCCTGCCTTGCTCTGGTGTGCTTAATCTGTAAGTTACCCATTTGTTTGTATTTTCTGTTAAGAGCACTATTTAGACTTATGTTGTGTTATTTTCAATAAGCCTCACAAACTTGCAATTCAACACGTGGGTCTCCCCTCTCTGCCCTGAAGGGCAGTTCATGACGCATCCAGCCGAGCTGCCAGAGTCTCCGAGATTAAATTTTGTTCTGCCCCTGAATCTACTAAAGCAAACCCAGTGTGGTGAAAATTGGCCAGATACAGATAGGCGGTAAGAGTTTGGTGTGAGGGTGTTTGGAAACTACGCCCACCTGTCCTCCTACAATGACGGGCGGGTAGGGTCTTTTGGCATCACTGGGCATTCGTCCACCCCATGACCGGCCCCCGTGCAGTACATGCAGAGACCACCTGCCGAGCGTCAGCGATGCTCCGCTAAAGGCAGTCGGGAGTGGCCTAATTGCATGGGTTCCGTAGTGTCAGACGAACCACACGAAGGAAAAGTTTGCCAAGGAGGAGAAGGCGGAGAAGAGCCCAAACTAGGTGTGCGACCTGCGTGTTGCCGTTCCCATGTGCACTCACGTAGATGATTTTCCAGCTTGATGACCAGAGATTACCACATTATTAAGGGACTCAGGCTCCTCGCAGCTAGCTAGCTCATCCCACAAACTAGAATTGAGACTACCGATAAAAGTGGAGTGCAGCGCGGTGTCATCCCAGCCTGCTTCTGTCGCAAGCACCTGGAAATCAACCAAAAACTCTGCAGCAGACCTAGCCCCCTGCCGCAGGTTACGAAGGCGGGATAATCAGAATCAGAATGAGATTTATTGCCATTGTTCATGTAGTACACAAACTAGGAATTTGTCTCGGTGCAATGCTGCAACATTAAACATGGAGTAGCACTAAAGATAAAAATAAAAAACTATGCATGCAATAAAAGGTAGAATATGAATAAGTAATACTAATCTATGCAATTTTTAAATATATTAACAAGCAGCAGATATTGTGGAGTTCCACATAGTGCAGTCGGTAGTGCAAAAAGAAAACAGTGATAATTGTCATGAGTCCGGTTGAGCTGCTGTACGTAGTGCTCGAGAGTCTAATAAGTCACTTAGTGTTCAGCAGTCTGATGGCAGAGGGGAAGAAGCTGTTCATGTAGCGGGAGGTTTTAGTCTGAATGGACCGAAGTCTTCTGCCTGAGGGGAGGGGGGCAAACAGTGCGTGTCCAGGGTGTGAAGGGTCGGCTATGATCTGACCTGCACGCCTCCGGGTCCTGGAGATGTACAGGTCCTGGAGGGATGGGAGCTTGCAGCCGATCACCTTCTCAGCAGCGCGCACAACGCGCTGCAGTCTTAGTCTGTCCCTGGCGGTGGCTCCTGCGTACCACACGGTGATGGAGGCGGTGAGGATGGACTCGATGATGGCCGTATAGAACTGCACCAACACCTTGGTGGGTAGCTTGAGCTTCCTCAGCTGCCGCAGGAAGAACATCCTCTGCTGGGCCTTTATGATGAGGGAGCTGATGGTCTGCTCCCACTTGAGGTCCCAGGTGATGGTGGTGCCCAGGAAGCGGAAGGAATCCGCAGTGGTGATGGGAGAGTCTGTGAGGGTAAGGGGGGGGGGGGCAGAGGGGCTGTGACTTTTCTGAAGTCCACGATCATCTCCACTGTCTTCAGAGCGTTCAGCTGCAGGCTGTTGTGGCTGCACCAGGACGCCAGCTGGGCCACCTCTCTCCTGTAGATGGACTCGTCACCGTTGGAGATGAGCCCGATGAGGGTGATGTCGTCCGCAAACTTGATCAGCTTGACAGACTGGTGGCTGGAGGTGCAGGAGTTGGTGTACAGGGAGAAGAGCAGGGGGGAAAGTACACAGCCCTGGGGTGATCCGGTGCTGATGCTAACAGAGTCTGAGACAGTCTTTCCCAGCCGCACATGCTGCCTCCGGTCCGTCAGGAAGTCGATGATCCACCTGCAGAGGGAGTCAGGCACGTTGAGCAGGGACAGCTTGTTCTGGAGCAGTGCGGGGCGGATGGTATTGAATGCAGAGCTGAAGTCCACAAACAGGATCCTGACGTAGGTTCCCGGGGAGTCCAGGTGCTGCAGGATGGAGTGGAGGGCCAGGTTGACTGCGTCGTCCACAGACCTGTTGGCTCTGTAGGCGAACTGCAGCGGGTCCAGGAGGGGAGTGGTGATGGTCTTGAGGTGGGGCAGGACCAGGCGCTCAAAGGACTTCATGACTACAGAGGTGAGCGCTACAGGTCTGTAGTCGTTAAGTCCAGTGATCCGTGGCTTCTTGGGGACAGGGACGATGGTAGAGGTTTTGAGGCAGGCCGGCACGTTGCATGACTTCAGGGAGGTGTTAAAAATGTCTGTGAAGACAGGAATCAGCTCCTCCGCACAGTGTCTCAGGGTGGAGGGAGACACGCTGTCCGGACCGGGGGCCTTGCGTGGGTTCAGTCTGGAGAACTGTCTGTGCACGTCCTGCTCACTGATGGCAAGGGTAGGGGGGGTAGGGGGGGCGCCTTTGATGAAGTGGGGACCATGGAGGCAGTGGCGCTGGGGGGAGGGGGGAGTTGGACACAGCTGACGAGGTGTCAAAACGAGCATAGTGTTGGGACAGTCTTTGACAAAGGGCTTTGTCATCCTGTCCCTTAGAAGCCTGAGGCCGATAGTTGGTGATTTGCCTCAGTCCTCTCCACACACAAGCAGAGTCGTTAGCAGTGAACTGTTGCTGGAGTCTCTCAGAATACACAGATTTAGCTCTCCTCAGCTCTCTGCTAAACCGGTATTTGACCTCCCTGTAGCAGTCCCTGTCTCCACTTTTCAACGCTGCTTCCTTCTCTTTCCTGATCTGTCTGAGCTTAGCTGTGAACCAGAGCTTGTTGTTGGAGTAACTCACCCTGGTGTGCGATGGAAGAATGCTCTCCTCACAAAAGTGGATATATGAGGTCACAGTGTCCGTGTACTCATCCAGATCATGCGTGGCTCCTTTAAACATGTCCCAGTCAGTTATTTCCAAGCACGTGCGCAGCTCCTCCACAGCTTCACTGGTCCATTTCCTCGTAGTGCTCACAACAGGTTTTGTGAGCTTCAGTCTCTGTCTGTATGTGGGAATCAGGTGGACCATCACGTGATCAGATAGTCCGAGCGCAGCGCGGGGAACAGCGCGATACGCGTCCTTAACTGTAGTGTAACAGTGATCCAGCGTGTTCTCTCCTCTGGTGGGGCATTTAATAAACTGTTTGTACCGGGGGAGTTCATGGCTCAGGTTGCTCTGGTTAAAGTCGCTAACCACAATAACCAGAGAGTCCGGGAAAGTCCGCTCCGCTTGATGAATGTGATCTGCGAGCGCGCCCTGAGCCTCGCGCACGTCCGCGTCGGGCTGGACGTAAACAGCGGCCAGGATGAATGAAGCAAACTCACGCGGGGAATAAAATGGCTTGCAGTTGATGAATAAATATTCCAGAGTGGGAGAACAGTGTTGGGAGATCACAGTTACATCGGAGCACCAGCTGCTGTTGATGTAGAAGCAGACTCCTCCGCCTGTGGTCTTGCCAGAGAGCCCCGTGTCGCGGTCTGCACGAAACAGCTGAAATCCCTCGAGGAGGAGCGCGCTGTCCGGTGTCTTTTCCTTGAGCCAGGTCTCAGTGAAGCAGAGGGCACACGAGGTGAAGAGGTCCTTAAATCGCATCAGCAGTCTTAGTTCATCTACCTTGTTATAAAGAGAGTTGACGCTGGACAGAAAGATCCCAGGCAAAGCCGTGCGCGTGCCTTTCCTGCGAAGCCGCACCAGGGCGCCCGCTCGTCTTCCTCTCTTTCGCTGTCCCACTTTTTGGGCTAAAAAGTGAACCAGATCGGCGGCAGGAGCCAAAAAAACTGGGAGTAGGTCCGTGGGAGTGAAAGTCCTGATATTTAGTAGCTCTTCACGGGTGTAAGAGCAGGCAGACACACAATTGACGAACAAAAACAAACAAAAAAAAGCGCAGCGAAGCACCATGGCGACCACTGTGGGCGCCATCTTGGATCCATGAATCCAATGCACTACTCTTGCGGTTGGAGGGGTCAAAAATCTTCATAAACTCTTCAGAGAAAAGGCCAAAAGTATAGGATGAGTATGCAGCACTCAAAACAATAGCACATGTCCACGCATGAGACTGACCCTCGAGAAGGTTCACTACATAGCTTATCTTGCTGTGTTCAGTGGGGAAATCCTCTGGGAGATGCTGAAACACTAGATTGCATTGTAAGAAGAAACCCCCCCAACACCCAGTGTAACATGCCAGCGTGGAGACCGCAAGAGCACGACCGGGTCGAGAGGAGGTTGGATCGTGAGCGGGAGGGTGGGTTGGTGAGGAGGCAAGCTGGTCTAGGTGATCGGACACTTTGAGTCTGGGTTACCACTGACAGCAAGAGATGGTCCACATGCTGCTCCAGGCCATCTACCTGAGTGACCATGGCCTCCCAGGCTGCGGCTGCTTGGTCCTGTGGAGGAGCTCGTACTGACATGGTAAGAGGTACGACCCAAACGCAGACAGCAGGAGAGACCACGGTTTAAATGCAGTAATGTGAAGTTTACTTATGAATGTGCTGGGGTGATGGTGCGGAGAGTCTGGCAACCCTGTGAAGGAGAGGAGAGGCACAATTAGTTCAGGAACAAGAGATGTGTTTAACTGTAGTTTATGATCTGCTTTTCTTACAGAGAGGGACGGGGAATCAGGCGTAGGCAGGATTTCAGAGTGTTTCCTTGGCATGGTGAAGAGGGGTCACAGGAAGGTGAGTGGGATGCCGAGTGAGTGATGGCTCTGGGGAAGGAGAGATGAGGTTTAGTGCACATTGGTAAATCGACTTACTTGGGAGGGTGGAAGGTGAAGGTGAGTAATCTGGGTCCGTAATTCCACCAGGGAGAGGTCCACTCCATCAAGGGGGTCCTGAGGGGAATAGTGAGAAGAGATTGGAGGGAGAATTAAGGAGAGGGTTATGGTGGCATGGTAGGAGAACGGAGGCTGAGGCTGCACACTGGGTTGTAGATCCCAATGTGGCATAGATGCGTCTACAACCTCCTGCAGTCTGCAGCGTGTAGTTCCTATTTAAAGAATGGTGCTGATTGCTGGCAGGGGAGGAGTTCAGCTGTGGGGAATAGGCAATTAAGAAAGAGGGAGAACAGTGTCCAGCCTGAACCCTAACACCTAGTACCCATTTTGAAGCTCTAATGACCACTTCCATTTCCATAGTAAAAGCCAGAGGGGAGATAGTTCTGATGTTGTCTGATGTTGTGAAGCAGAATAGCAGGTCTTGAAAGTAGGTCTTATTCAGGCTTGTGATGGACTTTGAAATAATTGAATGCAGCCCAGAGCAGCCTGAGAGGAACTGATCTGAATGCATTAGTAAGATCTAGGAAGATAACATAAAGGTCTCTCTTCTCACTCTTGGCTGACTGAATCTGTTGCCAAACCCAGCTAGTATGTTCCAGACAGCTGGAGAACCCTGGAAATTCAGCTTTTTGCACTATTGTATCAACCACATTGTTCTTCTCTAGGGAGATGGTCAACCTTCATGTGATGATACTGAAGAATAGCTTGCACTCTACTTTGAGGAAGCTGTTAGACCAAAATTGATTGATTGCCCACAGATTCCTGTTCCTTTGAAATCAGCACTACATCCACTCTGTGCCAGGATTTGAGTATGATTTATTTCACCCATGCTACTCTCATTAATTTCCACAGGAAATGCACCACATCTGGAGCACTCTTGTTAAATCTACATTCCTTCAAGTAGAATTAGACTATCAATGTACATACAAGTGTTTTCTAAAAGTCAGTAAAGTTATAGGTAAGCACTACTGAGTTAGAATTTGTGTTTTTCTTGCATTATTATTTAATTGTTGTTTTATGAAATCTTAAAAACTAAAATGAACTAAAATGCAAACTAGAATGCGAGACCAGCCATCATCTCTCTGAAGATGTCAAATGGTGCCTTTTGGTCAAAGTGCCCTTTTTTGTGTGTTTTGTATACTTATTAATCCCAGAGGGAAATTCAGGGCATGCACCTGGATGGATGAGGCAGCTACAGTACGACGCTGATCCCTTCAGCATTCACAAACACATTCACACCTAGGGCCATTTTAGTCTCCGATTAACCTAACTTGCATGTATTTTGCCTCTGGGACACGGGGAAACATGCAAACTCCACACAGAAGGGTCACCGATGGTCGGGGGTGGGATCAAACCCACCATGGTCAAGGGTGGAATCAATCCTGCAACCTTCTTGCTGTGCTGCAACTGCGCCACCGAGCTGTCCATTTTAAGTAAACTCAGTTTTTTCCTAACCACTGTCAAGAAGGATTAGTCCTTAAACCTAGAGTTTCTTATCCTAACCCTCTTTGTTATATCATCACAAAAGACCACAAGGAAATGTATTGTGTTTGGTCTTAACTTCAAGTGTTGCAGCAGTGGATTTGCATTTGAATCACTTATAAGGAGGTTGGTTGGATGGGTGGTGGCATAGTGGCGTCCAGCAGGAAACTAGCTTGCCCTTGTGTCATTTGCTTTTTTCCTTCTTCTTTCCAAATTTGTGAATTCCATTTGTTTTTCTTTTATTTTCAGTCCCTGGTTGGGAAGTGTTCAGTATAGGTTGGAAAACATCTTGGGTTTGCTTAATTAAAACACAGCCTGTTTCAGCAGCAACCCTACTTGTAATGAGCAGCAATGAGCAGCATCTGTTTGAACTTCTATCTTCTAGTCGACGTTACAGATCACTGAAGGTCAAAACCACCTGTCACAGGAACAGTTTCTTTCCTCAAGCCATCACTCTGATGAACTCCTAACATTCACCTAGTCCTACCTGTTGCTGTACTCATGACTTTTCATCCATTCTTACATTGCACATAACTCTCACACTGCTTTTTACTTCATTCACATTATATCACTGAATCTGAGTTCACACTGAAATACTGTATGACTGTATATTTTTTCATATATTTCTGCAAGTGTGGATAGACTGAGTAAATAACTGCATATATTCCTGTATATATTTGCATCCTTTTATAGAAACAGGGACAGACTGTAATTTACTGTACATACTCTGTTGTCATTGAATCCTTATTTAAATCTTATTGGATCCTGAAATTTCGTATCCTGGGATCGTCACTTCCTTGTGGTAACGTATCGTCACTTCCTGTTTTGCTGTCTGCCTGTGTGGTTTGCTCTCCAGTCACTAGCTATGGCTACTGGCGCTCCTTCCTCTCCTCTTCTGGTGTGCTCTCTCTGTCAGATGTTTAGCTACACCTCTGCCTCTTTTAGTGATAACGGTAAATGTAATAAATGTTGTCTTTTTGAGGCGCTTGAGGCGAGGTTGTCTGATTTGGAATCCCGGCTCCGCTGCATTGAAACACCGTCTGCGCCAGTTAACCGTGACGGACGCCCCTTAGCTGCAGCGGAGCTCGCTAGCTTAGGCCCCCGTCAGCGGTCCTCCGGTCCTCCTCAGCAGCGAGGAAACTGGGTGGGTGACGGTGAGAAGGAAGCCTAGTCGCAAAGCCCCGGTACACCACCAACCTGTTCACGTTTCTAATCGTTTTTCCCCGCTCAGCGACACACCCGCTGAGGAAAAAACTCTGATCATTGGCGACTCTGTAGTCAGAAACGTGAACCTAGAGACTCCAGCGGTCATAGTCAAATGCATTCCTGGGGCCAGAGCAGGCGATATCGAGTCAAATCTGAAAATGCTGGCTAAAAGTAACTGTAAATATTCCACAATTGTTATTCACGCTGGCATTAATGACATCCGTCTCCGGCAGTCAGAAGTCACGAAACTTAATATAGAATCGGTGTGTGACTTTGCAAAAACGATGTCTGCCACTGTAGTATTCTCTGGGCCCCTCCCCAATCTGACCAGTGATGACATGTTTAGCCGCTCGTCATCCTTGAACCGCTTGCTGTCTGTGTGGTGTCCTGCAAATGACGTGGGCTACATTGACAATTGGAGCTCTTTTTGGGGAAAACCTGGTCTTATGAGACGAGACAGCATTCATCCCACTTTGGATGGTGCTTCTCATTTATCTAACAATCTGGCATATTTTTTATCCAAATTTCCAAAACCCTGACTACTCAGAGTTGGGACCAGGAAGCAGAGTCGCAGTCTTACACGCCTCTCTGCAGCTCCTCTTCATCCGACACCCCTCAGCTTAGCCCCTGTTTTCCCCATCAGAGAATCATTGTCTACTCCCTCCAAAGTAAATAAAAATATAATATATAAGCATCCTAAAGTGATAAAGCAAAATATTGGTAAAACTCAAATTAAACATAAAACCTCTAAATTGAATGATCTGGCCTCTGTTCCTCCTCATAATTTAAAAATTAAATGTGGTTTATTAAATATTAGGTCTCTAACTCCCAAGTCTCTGTTAGTCCATGATCTGTTAATTGATCATCAGATTGATTTAATTTCCCTTACAGAGACTTGGTTAGGGCAAGAGGATTATGTTGGTTTAAATGAATCAACTCCCTCTGGTTATTTAAACTGTCAAAATCCCAGAAGTTCTGGTCGTGGAGGAGGAGTAGCAACAATTTACCATTCCAAATTACTAGTTAATGTAAAGCAAAAAACATGTTATAATTCCTTTGAGGGCCTGGTCCTCAGTATTGGGCACTTTAGCAATTTTAGGATAAACCCAGTTTTATTTGCCATAGTTTATCGTCCCCCATCAACCTACTCAGAATTTTTATCCGAATTTGCTGATTTTTTAGCTGATTTAGTGCTGAAATCTGATAGAATAATTATAGTAGGGGACTTTAATATACATGTGGATGTAGATAGTGACTGCCTTAATGTGGCATTTAATTCAATATTAGACTCGATTGGGTTTTCTCAGAAAGTAGGAAATTCTACTCATTACCTCCACCATACATTGGACCTTGTTCTGACATATGGCATAGAAACAGAAAATCTTGTAGTGTCTCCTCATAACCCTGTACTGTCAGACCATTGTCTGTTAACTTTGATTTTACTATTTCTGACTGTTTGGCTCCTAAAGAAAAATATTATTACAGTAGATGCCTCTCAGATGATGCTGTTACCAAATTTATGCAGATTGTTTCCTCTATGCCATGTGTCAACACAACGGAAATAAGCTATAGACAGCTTGCTCCTTCTGTACTTGATAACATGGTGGATAGTGTTTCAGCTTCTCTGCATCAGACTCTAGACTTGGTGGCCCCCTTAAAAAAGAAAAAGTCTAATCAGAGATTTCTAACTCCTTGGTTCAACACAGAAACTCGTACCTTAAAACAGAAGACTCGTCAATTAGAAAGAAAATGGCGCTCCACTAATTTAGATGAAATCTATTTAGCTTGGAGAAATCATCTTTTAATTTATAAAAAATCTCTTAGAAAAGCTAGAACGAATTATTACTCTGCATTAATAGAAGAGAACAAGAATAATCCCATGTTTCTTTTCAGCACTGTAGCCAGGTTGACAAAGAGTCAGGACTCTGTCAATCCTAGCATTCCCTTAGAGCTTACTAGTCAGGACTTTATGAACTTTTTCAATAATAAAATTTCATCCATCAGAGATAAAATCAATCAGATTCTTCCCACAGTTAACTTAAATACTGTAACTACTACAACTCCTTCTATTGATGTCTGTCTTGATGAGTTTACTCCAATCGACCTTTGTGAGTTAGACAAAATAGTTTCCTCATCCAAACCTTCAACTTGTCTTTTAGACCCTATTCCTACCAGGTTATTTAAAGAAGTCTTCCCACTTATTGGTAGCTTTATTCTTCATATAATCAATTCTTCATTAACTTTAGGCCATGTACCGCAGGCTTTTAAAACGGCTGTAATTAAACCCTTACTCAAAAAGCCAACGCTAGATCCAGGAGCTTTAGCTAACTATAGACCAATCTCTAATCTCCCTTTCATTTCAAAAATCTTAGAAAGAGTTGTTGCTATGCAATTATTTGACCACCTGCAGGGAAATGGTTTACTTGAAGAATTTCAATCTGGGTTTAGAATCCATCATAGTACTGAAACAGCCTTAGCGAAGGTCACTAACGACCTCCTCATTGCATCTGATAATGGACTAGTTTCTGTACTTGTCCTTTTAGACCTTAGTGCAGCTTTTGATACTATCGATCATAATATTCTACTTGATAGATTAGAACACTATGTTGGACTTAATGGAACTTCGTTGCAGTGGTTTAGATCTTATTTATCTGATAGGTTCCAGTTTGTTCATGTAAATAATGAGTTTTCTTTCAACTCAAAGCTTAGTCATGGAGTTCCACAGGGATCTGTGCTAGGCCCTACTCTTTTTAGTTTATATATGCTTCCGTTAGGCAACATTATTAGAAAGCACTGTATACATTTTCATTGTTATGCAGATGACACACAATTATACCTGTCAATGAAGCCAGATGATAGTAATCAATTAGCCAAGTTAGAAGCCTGTCTTAAGGAAATCAAAGCTTGGATGACTTGTAATTTCCTGCTATTAAATTTAGATAAGACTGAAGTCATTCTTGTTGGTCCAAAAAACCTTAGAAATTCCTTTCCAAATCAAACTTTTAGTTTGGATGCGGTTACTCTTTCTCTTAATAGCTCTGTGAGGAACCTTGGAGTTATTTTCGATCAGGATTTGTCCTTCAATTCATATATTAAATTTGTTTCTAAGACTGCCTTCTATCATTTGCATAATATTGCCAAGATTAGGAGCATCTTGTCTCAGAGTGATGCTGAGAAACTGATCCACGTTTTTGTTAGCTCGAGATTAGATTATTGTAATTCTTTGTTATCAGGCTGTCCTAAAACATCTTTAAAAAGTCTTCAGCTGATCCAAAATGCTGCAGCAAGAGTTTTAACAGGTACTAGAAAGAGAGATCATATCTCTCCGGTTCTGGCCTCCCTTCATTGGCTTCCCATAGAGTTTAGAATTAAGTTTAAAATCCTTCTTCTTACTTACAAAGCTCTGAACAATCAGGCTCCTTTTTATTTAAAAGATCTGATACTACCGTATTATCCTAACAGAGCACTACGCTCCCAAAATGCAAGATTACTTGTAATACCTAGAATCTCCAAAAGTACAATGGGAGGCAGAGCCTTCAGTTATCAAGCTCCTCTACTGTGGAATCAGCTGCCAATCTGGATTCGGGAGTCAGACTCGATCTCTGTTTTTAAGAATAGGGCTAAAACCTACCTTTGTGGGGAACGTGAAATGAAGAAGCTGAGTGATTTTATAAATCAGATTTAATGTCGGCTTCACATCCCCAACATGTCTCATCCCAAGGCAGAAGCAGAAAGAGGCTGATCGCAGTCAGACCCCCATACTTATGCATCACACAACAAAAGCCAACACATTATGCATTACACCACAAAAGCCAACTTCACACGTCCTTGTCATATCCTTCCGATGTCCTCCCGCTCCTTCGTCTGACCCTCGGGGGTCAGGAAGTCTTTTCAGGTCTGCACCGCCGCTCCTCCATCTCCTCGTTGCTCCTTGCAGGTGGTGGAGACTCATTGTCCTCTTCTGAGACGTGAGGTCATTCCACACATGTAATTACAACACATCCCCCTGTGTCTATCATATGCAGGAATGGATACATGAACTACAGCCCCCCCCCCCCAAACGTCTAAGAAAAGGACAATATATGTAGGTTCACGGACTATGATGACATCACCGGCATAACTATACAAGTTGATCACGTTAAAAAACACAGTGATAACAATAACAGTACAGTCTATGCCCCCTGTCCGCCTTAAAACTGTTATGATAACCCCAACAGCATATCTTAAAACACGTTATCACGTTCACATCAGTCTGTGTGTCGTCTGGGTTTCAACAGTCTTCCGAATCTGCTGTACGCCTGCCTCGGCGTCCCAGCGGCGCTGTCTTGTTGATCCCTGCGGGGGTTTTGGGACGTGTCCCTTGGGAGGTCTACCACGTCGAGGTGCTCTCGCCACCCGTGCAGGTTCGTTGCTCAACATGAAGGCAGGCTTGAGTCTGTCAATGCTGACTGTCTCTTTTCTGTCCCCCAAATCCAGCACAAAATGCTTATCACCAGGTTCCAGCACTCTAAATGGGCCATCATATGGTGGGCGGAGGGTCGGCTTTAAAGCGTCATGCCTAACAAAAACGAACTCGGCATTTTTTAAAGCCTGGGGAACAAAAACCCGTGGAAAAGTGTGATGAACCGGTCCCGGGAGCATGTCCGCTCCCGTGCTGCTTAGTGGTCTCAGAGCTGAGAGGTGCCCCAGCTCTGGCTGTTCTGGTAAGAATTCACCGGGGAGCCTGAGAGGCTGTGCAAACACTAACTCTGCTGGGGAGGCGTCTAGATCCTCCTTGGGCGCAGAACGCAACCCCAATAAAACCCATGGTAGTTTGTTAACCCAATTTGCATCCGTTAGTGACGCTCTGAGGGCAGCCTTCAAAGACCTATGAAAATGCTCGCATAAACCGTTAGCCTGTGGGTGATACGCGGTAGTGCGATGGATTGACGCTCCTAAGCTGCTGGCCATCGCAGACCAGAGCTCTGAGACAAACTGAGGACCCCTATCGGACGTGATATCCGACAGGACCCCGAAACGTGCCACCCAGGTCGTTAAAAAAACGCGAGCCACTTCTGCGGCCGTAGTTGACGTCAGCGGAACCGCTTCTGGCCAATGTGTGGTTCGGTCCACCATTGTCAAAAGATGTGTGAACCCCTGCGACGACGGTAGGGGGCCCACGAGGTCGACATGCACATGGTCAAACCTCCTGGCCGGAGGGAACGGTTCTAAAGGAGCTTTCGTGTGTTTGTGAATTTTGGCGCGCTGGCAAGACATGCATGTTCTTGCCCACTCCTTTATGTGCTTGCGCAGGCCCGGCCAAACAAACTTCTCCGCCACCATTTTCACCCAAGCGCGCACTCCTGGGTGCGCCAGGGAGTGAATCGAGTCAAAAACGCGGCAGCGCCACGTGGCGGGGACTACCGGGCGAGGTCGCCCGGTTGACACGTCGCAGATTAAGGGGGGCACACCGTCACGCAAACCCCTGCTCTCCAGCCTTAACCCTGTTGGTCCAGACTGGAGCACGCGCACATCCGCGTCACTGCCTTGTTCCGCTGCCATGGCTGCGTAATCTATCCCTACGTGGACTGGGGCCGCGTATGCTTCCGTGTTGGGCTGGCGCCCTGCGGCTGTGGTAGTATGATCTGTCTCCGCGTGCCCTGACGATGTCACGGTGCGGGAGAGGCAATCTGCCACCACGTTGAGTTTGCCCGCTACGTGCCGAATGTCTGTGGTAAATTCCGAAATGGCGGCCAGCTGCCTTTGTTGCCGGCCCGACCAAGGCTCTGAGATTTTAGACATCGCAAAAGTGAGTGGTTTATGGTCGACAAAAGCCGTGAAACGCCGACCTTCCAGCCAAAACTGGAAATGGCGGATGGCTAAATGAAGCGCTAACAGCTCTCTGTCAAAAGTGCTGTAAAACACTTCTGAGAGAGAAGAAGAGGATCTTCAGGTCGGGGAACAGGGAGATGCTGAAGTCCGTACAGAGGGAGCTGAGGAGAAAGATCAGAGAAGGCAAGGACAGCTTCAGGAAGAAGATGGAGGACAAGCTGCAACAGAGCGACATCAGCGGGGTCTGGAGAAACCTCAAAACCATCTCGGGGCTCCAGAATACCTCCCCCCAGGCCACAGGGGGCAGGGAGTGGGCGAACAACCTGAATCTGTTTTTCAATAGATTTGACCAACCGCCCTCCCCCCTGACTGCACAACAACCACTGCTGCCTCTAAAGAAATCAAGTCCTGCTGCCCACTCCCCACTCCACCAACACCCCCCCACTCCCAACACACAGCCCCCCATCCTGACCCTGACCAGGACCCAGGTGAGGACGGAGCTGAGGAAGATCAAGGCGAGGAAGGCGCCGGGACCGGACGGCATCAGCGCAAAGCTCCTCAAGTCCTGTGCAGACCAGCTGTGTGGGATTGTGACGTATATCTTCAACATGAGCCTGAAACTGGGGAGGGTACCACAGCTGTGGAAAACATCTTGTGTGGTACCTGTACCAAAAACTTCCCACCCCAAAGACCTGAACAGCTACAGACCGGTGGCCTTGACGTCCCACTTGATGAAGACCCTGGAGAGACTGCTCCTTGCTCACCTCCGCCCCCTGGTGGAACCAGCGATGGATCCACTCCAGTTCGCCTACCAGCATGGCATTGGGGTGGAGGATGCGGTGATCTTCCTCCTTCACCGTTCTCTGTCCCACCTGGAGAAGCCCGGGAATATGGTGAGGATCATGTTCTTTGACTTCTCCAGTGCTTTCAACACCATCCAACCGATGATCCTGAAGGACAAGCTGCTGCGCGCAGGGGTGGACCAGCACCTGTCATCATGGATCCTGGACTACCTCACGAACCGGCCTCAGTTTGTGAGAACCCGGGACTGTGTGTCCGACACGATCATCAGTAGCACGGGGGCCCCCCAGGGAACGGTGCTGGCTCCCAACCTGTTCACTCTTTATACTGCGGACTTCTCACACAACACAACACACTGCCATCTACAGAAGTTCTCTGATGACTCTGCGATCGTTGGCCTCATCTCCAATGGAGATGAAGCTGAGTACAGAGGGCTTATCCAGGACTTCGTGGACTGGTGCCATCGGAACTGCCTCCAGATCAACGCGAGGAAAACTAAGGAGCTGGTGGTGGACTGCCGCAGGCATGGGCAGCCCCTCACAGTACCAGTAAATATACAGGGAACAGACATCGAGATGGTGACATCCTATAAGTACCTGGGTGTTCATCTGAACAATAAACTAGACTGGTCACACAATACTGATGCACTCTACAAGAAGGGACAGCGCAGGCTGTTCCTGCTGAGGAGACTCAGGTCTTTTGGTGTACAAGGGGCGCTGCTGAAGTCATTCTATGACACGGTGGTGGCATCAGCCATCACTCTTGGAGTGGTCTGCTGGGGCAGTCGCATTACTGCAGCCGATAGGAAGAGACTGAACAAACTGATTAAGAAAGCTAGCTCTGTCCTGGGGCAGCGCCTTGATACGATGGAGGAGATAGGAGAGAGAAGGACGGTGGCTAAACTGTCATCTCTGCTGGAGTCCGAGTTCCACCCTATGCAGGACATACTGAATGCACTGAGGAGCTCATTTAGCAGCAGACTACATCATCCCAGGTGCACAACCGAGAGGTTTTGTAGGTCCTTCCTACCAACGGCTGTCAGACTGTACAACCTAAGCAGGGCTGCTCGCAGAGATAGCAAAAAGACGTAACAAACTAATAGTTTTTTGAATGCAAAAGATGCAATAGACTTACACAATGGTCCCCTCCGGCATACAACTAGGAACATACCGGTCGCTATGGAGGGTGAGAATATGTATGGGCACATAATCATACCATGTAGGATAACTAAGTAGACGGTTATGCTGTTTCATTCCATCTAGCAACAATGCTCTGCACTGTGTGTGTTTATATATTTACATATTTATTCCATCTAGCTACAATGCTCAGCACTGGGTGTGTTTATATATTTATATATCTACATATTATTCCATCTAGCTACATTGCTCCGCACTGTGTGTGTTTATATACTTGCATATTTATTCCACCTAGCTGCAATGCTCCGTACTGTGGGTGTTTATATATTTACATATTTATTCCATCTAGCTACAATGCTCTGCACTGTGTGTTCATATATTCATATATTTATTCCATCCAGCTACAATGCTCTGCACTGTGTGTCTGTGTGTGTGTGTATATATATATATTTTATAGTAATATGTACATATGTATATTAGCTGCTCTTGCGTGCTTGTTTTTTTCTTGCCTTCTGATTGTTGCTCTGAGTGTTGCTATCCCTGTGCTGTTGCAATCCTGGAATTTCCCCGTTGTGGGACTAATAAAGGCTTATCTTATCTTATCTTATTTGCGCTCGGTCTCGTTTAGGGATTTGCTAAAAAAAGCTAGCGGTTGCCAAACCCCGTTAACGTGCTGCTCCACGACCGCCCCTATGGCCAAATCTGATGCGTCCGTGGTAGGCGCTATGCGGGCCGAGGGGTCGGGGTAGGCCAAAAGCGCGGCGTCAGCCAGGGCTCTTTTTACTTCCGCGAAAGCGCGTTCCCGCTCCGGGGACCACACGACCGCGCTGGAGGGCTTTTGCTTTCTAAGCGCAGTGTGTAACGGCTGCATGAGTTGAGCTGCGCGGGGTAGGAAACGGTTGTAAAAATTTACCATTCCCAAAAATTCTTGCAGCGATCTGACCGTTTGTGGTCGGGGAAAATCTGCCACTGCGCGCACCTTATCGGGCAATGGGACTGCCCCTTCTGGGGAAACGCAGTGTCCCAAAAAATCAATCTGTGCCACGCCGAATCGGCACTTGGTTGGGTTAATTATTAACCCGTTCTCTTCCAGCCTCTGAAAAACTGTAGTGAGGTGATTTTCATGTTCCTCCTCGGACGCGCTGGTGACTAAAATATCGTCGAGGTAGATAAACACGAAAGGAAGGTCGCGTAACACAGCGTCCATCATACGCTGAAACGTTTGCACTGCGCCTTTCAGGCCAAAAGGCATGCGCAGAAACTCGAAAAGACCAAAAGGGGTTATTACGGCCGTTTTAGGGATGTCCTCAGGTCGGACTGGGACTTGGTGGTAGCTGCGGACCAGGTCTATTTTAGAAAAAATACGCGCACCCGCCAGATGTAGTGAAAAATCTTGGATGTGCGGAATTGGGTAGCGGTCATGAGCTGTAGCATTGTTTAATCTGCGATAATCGCCGCAAGGTCTCCAGGAGCCATCAGCTTTTGGGACCATATGCAGTGGCGAAGCCCATGGGCTTTTCGAGCGCCGAATAATGCCCAGCTTTTCCAGGCTGGCGAACTCGTCGCGTGCTATGGCGAGCTTGGTCGCGTCTAAGCGCCGAGCTTTAGCGAACACCGGGGGGCCCGTTGTAGGGATGAAGTGCTCCACCCTGTGTTTCACTACTGTTGCCGAAAATTTGGGGACTGTGAGTGCTGGAAATTGGGTGAGGAGTTTGTCAAACTTACCTCCTGCTGTGGCGATGCTGGCCTGCACGGGTGATGGGGACACTCGAGCTGCACAGGGGATAGAAGAGAATGACAGTGCATTGATTAAGCGTCTGTTTGCAAGATCAACCAACAACCCATGTGAACATAAGAAATCAGCCCCTAACATGTTGAAACTCACCGCCGCTACGATAAAGGTCCACTCATAAGTGCGGCCGTGTAAGGACAGAGACAAGGTCTTTTCACCATAAGTGCTGATGATTGAGCCGTTTGCTGCCATTGCCCCGCTGCCGCGGGGTCCAGCCACCCGGTCAGCATAGGATGGGGTGATGAAGCTCCTTTGAGCTCCGGTGTCTATGAGGAAATGCCGCCCGGAGCCTTCATCAGTTATGTAGAGCAGCTTGTTGGCCTCGCCGAGAGCCGTAGCTGCTAACGGTTCCCGGCTTGGGAGTTTTCCCGAGCTCTTGAAACTGCACGGTGGTACACACTTGTATGCCCTCTCAGCGAATCACCGGTGGTAGTAACAGAGGCCGTCTCGTCTGTTGCGTCGCGGCCGCGTCGCTGCCATGGTGGGCAGGGTTTGTTCCGTTGCCTCTGGCTCCCTGATGTCCTGGGCTCCTGCACTGAGGTCTGCCGCTGCTGCTGTGGCCATCTGCTCGCCGCAGGCGTTGAGGAGTCGGTGTGCTTCTCGGGCAAGCGCGCAGAAGTCCTGCTGGGTCTTACAACTCATGCTGGCCAGAGTCCCTCTCATGTGCATCGGGAGAGTGCTGAGGAAGATGTGCTGAAAGAGGAAGTTGTCATTGTCTGTCTCTCTCAGCTGAAGCATGTCTTCCATCAGGGCCAACGGTCTGCGCTCACCGTGGCCATATATCGCCAGTAGTCTCTTGACCCTTTCCTCGGCCGAGGGAACGAAGCTCTCGATGAGAGTAGCCTTCAGCTCCTCATATTTGTCGCTGGCGAGCGGCTGCTGTATCACGCTCCGCGCGCATTGCGCTGTGGCGGCGTCAAGCCTGGCGACGACGTGGTAGAGCTTGGTTTCGTCTGTCGTCACCCCTGCGAGCGCGAACTGTGCCTCAGCCTGCTTGAACCACGAGTTCGGGTCGTTCTGCCAGAATTCTGGGAGCTTAATGGCTACGGTGCTTGCTTGGGCCGCCCCCGACGAGTCTGCAACGGGAGAACGCCTTTTGTCCATTCTCACGTCTGGTCACCAATGTGGGGAACGTGAAATGAAGAAGCTGAGTGATTTTATAAATCAGATTTAATGTCGGCTTCACATCCCCAACATGTCTCATCCCAAGTCAGAAGCAGAAAGAGGCTGATCGCAGTAAGACCCCCATACTTATGCATCACACAACAAAAGCCAACACATTATGCATTACACCACAAAAGCCAACTTCACACGTCCTTGTCATATCCTTCCGATGTCCTCCCGTTCCTTCGTCTGACCCCCGGGGGTCAGGAAGTCTTTTCAGGTCTGCACCACCGCTCCTCCATCTCCTCGTTGCTCCTTGCAGGCGGTGGAGACTCATTGTCCTCTTCTGAGACGTGAGGTCATTCCACACATGTAATTACAACACATCCCCCTGTGTCTATCATATGCAGGAATGGATACATGAACTACACCTTTTTGATATAGCCTACAATTAGGGAGGGATCATGTGTTTCTGAACCCTCCCTTAGTTATGCTGCTAATAGGTTTAGTCAGCCGGGGGACCTCCAGTAATGCACTGGGCCTCACTCCTTTCCTCACTCTCAATGAAATTTTTTTTTTTTTTTTTGCTGGTCATTAACATTTGTTTGTTCTCTCCCATAGATTGAGTCCCCATCGTGCTGTTTGCTCTCTACATGTCTGTTCTTTTCTTCTTCTCTATCCCCTCACCCCCCAGCCAGTCGCAGCAGATGACTGCCCCTCCCTGAGCCTGGTTCTGCTGGAGGTTTCTTCCTGTTAAAAGGGAGTTTTTCCTCTCCACCGTCGCCAAGTGCTTGCTCACAGGGGATCGCCTGATTGCTGGGGTCTTTCTGCAACTGTGGGGGTTCCCCCTACAGTTGATAGTGCTATGAGATGACTGTTGTTGTGATATGGCGCTATGTAAATAAAGTTAAATTGAATTGAATTGAATTTAAATCTTACACCTGAACAACGAGAGCAAGTTTTTAGCCAAAGTCAAATTCCTTGTATGTGTTGTGCATACTTGGCCAATAAAGCTGATTCTGAATGGGATGCCTGAAGCTCAGCGTGACACAAAGAACACCTTTCACGGTCAGCCACTCTGACCAAGTTGTAGAATGTCCAGTGAAAGAATGGACTAGTAATTCAGATAAGTTCATTTTATTTCACCACAAATCATTCAAGCAATCCATTACTGTATCAATATGCTCATAGCTACAGTTTCAAAATTATTAAAAGTAAAGATTGCTGGAAAGTAATACATTCAGTAGTGCTAACTTTACAAAGGTGGACTGGGGCAGGTAACAGCTAAGGGAGTAACTTAACAGCTTCATCAACAAGTCACTTTATTATCTGGTTGAAAGGCAAGCTGACATTGAGAAGAGAAGGTTCTTCAAGGGGGTAGTGAAGGATGAAACAGACACTATCTGCAGTGAGAGAGCAGAGCAGGGGAAAAGCTCCTGCCTCTGCCAAGAATACCAATTGCGTATCTTACGCTGACCCAAGAAAGCAGCCCAAATTCCTAAAATTCACTGTAGCGACAATGTCCGGACAGGCTGGATATTTCATAGCTGTTTGCAGAATTCACACTTGGGGCAGGCTGTTCTGGAGAATAAGCATGATAGAGGCAACAATAGAGGGGAGAGCCAACTGTATAAAACTGAGAGAATGAAAGCTGTAGGCAGTCATGACTGCAGATGGCTGACAGTAAGGTGGTCACCTCACGAATACCAAAGTGAGGAGCCATCAAAAACTCTACTGCTCAGAGTGGTTTTAATGATCAGGATGGGACTGGTCTGTGGTTTGAATGTGACTCAAACACAAGCTAGATAAGTACATTGGAATTCCTGATATATTTTTTCTGTCTAGGACGGCTGAGTGCCTGACAGTAAAAAAAAAAAGATGATTATGGAAGAAGATGTACTCTCCTTCTGTGTATCTAATCAGGGCATTTTTATAGCTTTCAAAAGGAAGTAAAACAAGTTTTGAGTTGTGACAATGCCCATGTATTTCAGTGTGTTCAGGTCAGAGCAGTCTTAAGAGACACAATTCTCCAGTGTTCTTGCCTCTGCCACTATTTTTAGCCCACCAGACGGACATTGTGTGGCTGTGGGTCTGACAGGAATGAGTCCATCCGAATGCAGGGGGCAAACCTATGCCAACTGCCAAGAGTCTCAACCCCCTCTGCATATTCATTGTCCAAACCTAACATCTGGGACATTTCTCTGTCAGACCAGGTTTCTACACCTCCTACAATTCCCCATCTTATTCAGATGATTTTTTTTTTCATCTCTTTTTGTTTCTGGACCATTATCTGAAAGCCATCTGACAAGGTAGGCCATGGCGCAGAGCATGGACAATGACAACAACGAAGTCAAAGTATGCATGTGCCTTTCTCATAAAAATGTCACTAAAAGATTCCAAAAGTTCCTTTTAATGTATTCATCTAGTAATTTCTACCTATTTATGAAGCTAAGTACTCTTACAGTATTTTGTCATTTATATGCACTCCTGATCAAAATTTAAAGATTGGGGGGAAAATTACAAGTGTAAGAATGTCGCACTGGTGGATCGTAACTGGGTTGTAAGTAAAGTTTTCCAATGCAAAAAGAAGAAATATTAGCAAGAGATAAAAAATTGAGAGTCGGCACTTTATTGAAAACTGCATTTAGACTCAAACAGGTTGTTCAGCTGATCAAAGACCAATCCCCCCCCCAAAAAAAAACCAGAACTAAAAGTGTCAAAAAAAAGGACTCAGTAGTGAGTAGCTCCACCATTCTTGTTGATCACTTCAAAAATTAGGGCAAGGGATTAGAATAGAATAGAATAGAATAGTCTTGATTGTTCAACCACAGGGATCCAAGTGCTGCAACACTGATGGAGAAAGTGTGTGGACCGAAAGAGAGACTACTCTATGTTGAAAAATAAATCACATTTGGTCAAATTTGACCACTATGAACTTTTCAGCCCCCCCCCCCCCACACACACATATAGAGTGCTTTTTGTAGTCTCAAAGACCACTCAAAGTGCTTCACTAGTACTAACCTTCCATTCTAAGGGCCTAAAGGAGACAGGTGCCTAACAGCAATTTAGAATGACCAATTAACTTAACATGCGTATCTTTGTATTGTGGGATGAAACCAGAGCTCCCAGAGTTAACCCACGCAGCACAGAGAGAACATACAAACTCCACACAGAAAGGTTCCTACCCCTGCCAGCCTGGGGATTCAAACCTGGAACCTTCTAGCCGTTAGGCAACAGTGCTAACCACTGCAACATCGTGCTGAAATTACTTAAGGCACGCTTGATGAGTGTGTCTCCAGGAGGCTGGTGGGAACGTTGCTCCATGTGGTGAAGATGGCTTCACAAAGGGCATCCACAGTCTTGAAGTGACATCCATTTTTGTAAACTTCCCTTCTCAATAAGATTTAGATCAGGGGAATACGCAGCATGGTCCAAACGAGCTGAGCTGGAGGATCCTATGGGCTGTCTGTGAAGACATGGGCCAATCCTAGATCCAAATTAAGGCCTTTACTGATGCTGACTGCAGACCAATAACCATAAGACAACATCTAAAAGAGAAGGGCTTAAAGAACAAAAAACATCATCAAAGGCCACGTCTCCTCTCACGTTACAAACTTGCCTGTTTGGACTCTGCAAGGGAGCACCAAACATGAGACAATGGTAGAGGAAAGCTTAATTCTCTAATAAGAAAGCAAATTATCCTGGATGGTCCTGATGGTTTCCAACGTTACTGGAATGACCAGGAAATCCGACTGGAGATGTTTTCTACACGGCACAGTAGAGGAGGCTCTATCATTATCTGGGGTGCTTTTTCCTTCAATGGAACAATGACGTTGCAGGTTGTGCGGGGTGACAAACATCAGTTGGCTATCTGGAAATGTTTGAGTGGGAATTCCTCTTGACTGGGAGCCCTGGTCTGTGCAGTTATGACTGGGCCTTTCAGCAGGACAACGCTGCTGTTCACAATGCCTGCCTGACCAAGGACTTCTTCCAGGAGAATAATGTTGCGCTTCTACCGCATATGCAGTGGCCTAGTGGGTTAGCATACTACTCACCTAAAGTGATCCTTGGTTCCAATCACAGTCAGAGCCATCCTCTGTTCTTCACCCCATTTCCTATCTCTGACCAGTGTTTTTGACAAATGTCAAAACAATGGTTCTTTAAAAAGAACTTCTAACCAAAGGGCCAACAAATGTCAAAACAATGGTTCTTTAAAAAGAACTTCTAACCAAAGGGCCAACATCACTTTTTCCTGTATGTGTGCTACTTGGTAACAAGACTGTTTCACAAAATGCTATAACCAGTGTTTCATGTAACACAGCCAAAGGACAATCACTATGATAGAATCAGCCAGCGGGCTGCCAGGCTCATGAGTCACGTATGTGTTCGTCTGTCCAATATGTGTCACAGAAACGATCGGATGTTCATATGCTTCACAATAGGATTTTAAAATCACAGCCAAAGTGTGGGCTTTATTTTCCATTTAAACCAATCTATTTTCTTTAATTTCTCTCTATATTTATAATATATTTTCTCCTTATGTCATTGCCTTTTTGTTGAGATTTTGATTTGGCAATGTGAAATAGCTGAATCCTTTAAATCTTATCCTAACTGCCTTTAAAGCTGCAAATAATTGAAAGTGGTCTGCAGAAGAAAAGTGCAGGGAATTCAAAGAGTTGAAAATTCTGGTTTTAAAAACTACAACAAGCATATCAAAGCTCATGTGGGTCAGCCCTAAACCTTGAATGGGAATTCAGAATCAAATTAAGAGCTGCATTTTTATGTGTAACATGTATGGTACATTAATACTGTATATAAATGCAGATTGAAAGAGTCCTTGTATGATAACATTTACAGGATGAATACAAAGACATTCAAATCTGGTTGAAAATGTTGAATATATTCTGAATATGTTTCTTTCATGATACATGCATCCTGTGAGCTTGACCTTTGAAATTTTAAGCACTAAATGAATGCATGTGGTTGAGTGTAGTGTTCCTGCATAAGGTTTGGTGTTGATAGCTGACTCCACTGTTGTTTAAAAGTCAGGGAAAATGAAAAACACTTAGGGTAGTATCTTATGGTGTGCTGATGAATGTGGAGATTTTTGGATTTGCCAAAAAAAACCCAGAGCCCCAGGGTTTGCTTCTCTCATTAGTGACAGTTAGCGACATTTAACCATGTTTAGCATCCAATTGCAACATTCACAGGAATATTTGTGAGTGTTTCTGAAACGCATCTGGCAAACATTAACAACTACAGACGTGGACAAAATTTTTGGTACTCCTCTGTTAATGAAAGAAAAACCCACAATGGTCACAGAAATAACTTGAATCTGACAAAAGTGGTACCGTAATAAATAAAAATTCTATGGAAATTAACCAATGAAAATCAGACAATGCTTTTGAATTGTGGTTCAACAGAATTATTTTAAAAAACAAACTCATGAAACAAGCCTGGACAAAAATGATGGTACCCCTAGAAAAGATTGAAAATAATGTGACCACTGGGACATGTTTAACCAAGATGTGTCCTCTAATTAACATCACAGGTGTCTACAAACTTGTAATCAGTCAGTCGGCCTATTTAAAGGGTGACAAGTAGTCACTGTGCTGTTTGGTGACGTGGTGTGTACCACACTAAACATGGACCAGAGGAAGCAAAGGAGAGAGTTGTCTCAGGAGATTAGAAAGAAAATTATAGACAAGCATGTTAAAGGTAAAGGCTATAAGACCATCTCCAAGCAGCTTGATGTTCCTGTGACTACAGTTGCACATATTATTCAGAAATTTAAGATCCACGGGACTGTAGCCAACCTCCCTGGATGTGGCCGCAGGAGAAGACGGATAATACGAATGGTAACAAAAGAGCCCAGAACAACCTCTAAACACATTCATGGTGAACTTCAAGGTCAAGGTACATCAGTGTCAGATTGCACCATCCGTCGTTGTTTGAGCCAAAATGGACTTCATGGGAGACAACCCAGGAGGACACCACTGTTGAAAACAAATCATAAAAAAGCCAGGCTAGAATTTGCCAAACTGCATGTTGACAAGCCACAAAGATTCTGGGAGAATGTCCTATGGACAGACGAGACAAAACTGGAACTTTTTGGCAAGGCACATCAGCTCTATGTTCACAGACGCAAAAATGAAGCATACCAAGAAAAGAACACTGTCCCTACTGTGAAACATGGAGGAGGTTCTGTTATGTTCTGGGGCTGCTTTGCTGCATCTGGAACAGGGTGTCTTGAATCTGTGCAGGGTACAATGAAATCTCTGTTACGACCCGAGTGCTGGGTTCTGTCTGCGCTCGGGCTAAGCACAGCTCGCTGCCAGCCTTGACAGCTGTGAGTTGTATTCTGGCCTCACCGGGCTCTTATTGTGAAGGCGCTCGGTGGGGCTTCCGCCTGTCAAGGTTGGTCAGCTGTTCGTCATTACTGCCCGTTAGTGTTCGCCTTTATAAAGCGGGCACTAGCGGCAGTTAAATCGCAGGAGTATTGTCAGACATCGTCAAATTATGCTCGTCAAAGCGTCGTCAGACCTTCATGTCAGGTTTGTGTTTCATGTCATGTCATAGCTTAGCTCATAGTGGCTGGGATTAGCCCTACGAGCCCCTGTATTGCTTCATGTGTGTTTTTGCCCTGAGCGGCTCATAGTCTTGTCTTGTCTTGTCATTTTAATAAATTACCATCATTGCAAAACTCACTAGTGGACTCTTGGCGTCTTATGGTGATCCGCGAGGGTCACCGCATGACAGTATACTCCTGCCAGGACGTCTAAACGGAGACGCCACTCCGAGACGCCTTTTTCACTGTGAGTTTTTGCTTTAATTGGACTATTGTTCTTCTTTGTCTGAGTGTCATTTGCTGGGAGAATGCCGTCATCCAGGGGCCGCGGTCGACGCCTGGGCAACGAGTTAGCGAGCGCGCTGGAGTACGTCGACGGGACGCTCCTCGCCGCTACCTTTGACGTCAACTCCAGTTATATGCGATGGCACCTGGACTGTGCAGAGGTTCCCCTGGACAACCTTCCTCTCCTCTACTACTATCACCCGGAGGTGATGACGAGGAGAGATGAACTCGCCACGCAGCGCGAGATACTCCGCGGGCTGGAGGAGGAGGAAAGCAGGAAGCAGAGGAGGAGGCATCCTCGCTCCCCGTGTTGGGTTCCTGTCCCTGACCCGGTCCAGGAGGTCACGCCATCTGGAGGTCGTCGACAACGTCGCCACCACGGCCAAGGAGAACCTCGGCAGAATCCCCGGCTGGACCCGCTGCCGGCAAAGCCCGTCAGCGAACCTCTGAGAGCGACTCCACCTCGTCCTTCCAGGGGGCCCTCTGTCGCCATCCAGCGGGGAGAAGGAGGAACAATGTCCCCTACAGCAGGAACCATCTTCCCTCCGGGAGAAAGGCAAGTGCAAGTTAATTTATTACACCATAATTGTAGCCTGCCTTGTCTGACTCCTGGGGGTGGAGTTCGGGGTTCGCAGCCCCCTGAGCTCCCTCCACCTGCTGTAGTGATAATAACTAAACCTGCTGCCTCTGTGTCCCCCCCGGTCGAGCGGTCCGCGACGCCAGGCCAACGTCGTCGGATGAAGAGGGGGCCTGCAGTGCTGGAAAGCCTGGATCCGGCCTTGTAGCCACGTCGTGGACGGAGGAGAAGCGCGAACTGCGGCCCGGAGCCTGAGCCGACGATGAAGCGTCCCCGGGTCTCCTCGCCGGAGCGGTCCAAGCCAGTGGGTCGAGTGTCCTCTGCCCCCATGCCATACGGGTCATCGGTGTGGACAGCAGCGCGGGAGGAACCTCAGGCTGCAGACGACATCTTGCCAGCTGCGGAGCCCGACGCAGCTGAGTTGGAGCCTGCTGACGAGAGTCGCCACCCTGAACCTGGATCGTCAAAGTCCTGGGTGGCAACAGAACCCGAGTGCAGGCAAGTGCTCCCTCTTGTGTCTCTGTTCCCTGTTTTGGAGCATTTTTGCCTGCCTCTCGGGGAGGCGAGTGAGGAGCAGCCGTTTGCTGCGCCCGAGCTTGTCTCGCTGGGTTCTGTTGCTACCGGTGATTCTGATCCCGGTTTCCTTCTTGTTTGTGAGCCTCGTTGCAGTGTCGCTGGCATGGAACCAGTCAGAGTCACTGGGTTAGAGGTCCCAGGTTCGGGGGTGGAGATTGTCAGCAGAGCTGCACCGACCCAGTCGGGGTCCGTTGTGGAGGCTGCTGTGGCCCAATCGGGGTCCGACATGGGTGCACCAGAGGCCCAATCGGGGTCCACCACAGGTGCGGTTCTGGCCCAATCGGGGCCCGACGTGGGTGCAGCTGGGACCCAATCGGGGTCCAGCCGCGATGCAGCGCCGGTGTGGTCCCTGGACGGGGGAGGAGCTGCAGACCTTTTGCCGTTGGACGGGTTACGGGCTCATCCTTGCCTTCCTTTCCCTCTACTGAGTCACCGCCCCTGCGCATAATCACCGGGGGCCGTGGGGGTTCCTGCTCGCTCGCCCCAGCTCTCTCGACTTTTGTCCTCATCAGGGAGGCCGCCGCGGGCTGTTTTACCCCGGGACTGGTGGTTGAGGGACACGGGTCGGCCGCCTGAGGAACTGCTTCGCCGGTTCGGTGCCCCGGGTCGGCCACCCGACGTGTTGTGTGTTTCATTGGGCGACCTGGTTCGACCACCAGAGGAGCAGACGTGCTGGGCGTTGGACTGTGGTGAGCCGCCTGGTCATGTTCCACCTCCTCTGACCACCCGCCGGCCGTTGGACGCGGGGAGACCACCTGAACTGTTCCTATGGCGCCTGGTCTCCGCCGGTTGGCATAAACTGTCGGGGGGGTAGTGATCATTTTTCTGGTGTTGATCTGTCCCAGTGATCTGTTTTTGTTTTTTTTTTCCCTTGCTATCCTGTGTGCTTTGTGTTATGGTTATGTCTTGCAGTTGCCTTAGTTTGTATTGTGTGTAGTCAGGTATGAGCCAGTAAGTGCTCTGTTTTCTGTATTTGGTTTTTTGAAAACACTCATGAGAATTCACACAGGTGGGAAGTCATTTTCTTGTGTAACATGTGGGCCAAGATTTAATTTTCTCGTGCTGTCCTGTATTTAGTTTTTCTGACCCAGTGATTCTGTTTTTTTTTTTGTTTTGTCCATGTTATCCTGTGCAATTTTTTGTGATTGTTAATCGAACATTTGATTTAATCTGAGTACAGTGATCCCTCGCTACTTCGCGCCTCACCTTTCGCGCCCTCAGTGCATCGCGGATTTTTCAAAAATATTCATCAAAAATTCAAAATTGAGAAAAAATGGCGCGAAAGTTGCCCGGGCGCTAGCAGAAGGCAGGGAGACTACATTAGAACATCAGGTATCAACACGGAGAGCCCGCACAACTCAAAATCCACCTCTCTGATTCGCTGGCCAGCATCCTCCCCCCCACAAGAGATCGCTCCCGACTCTAGATTTTGTTCTCGTGTTGGCTCGGCTATCTCGCAAGCTGATTGGCCGAGACGTTTTACCCAGCTTCTCTCCCTGCCGAGCGCCCATACCCAGCGAAGGAAGACCGCATTCATTGTTCTTTATCGCTCGTGTTGCTTAGTCTCGCCGCGTGGAACTTTTCGCTGTTCTCTTGTGCCTTTTTGTGCGAAATACGTAGTGCTTGTGATGCCCTTGAAAATGGCTCCTAAACGTCCTCCACCCTCTAAATCCTCTAGTGAACCCAAGAGGAAGAGAAAAATGATGACGGTGGACGAGAAAGTTAAATTATTGGACATGCTTAAGGCAGGCCGTAGCTATGCGTCTGTCGCACGCCATTACGGACTGAACGAATCGACGGTTTGCTACATAAAAAAAGATGAAGTGAAAATCCGTAAAAGTACACACACACACACTCACACGTATCATATGAGAGAGAGAGATTGAGAGAATGAATGTACGTATTATTTATATTATACACAAAAAAAATGTATGTAAAAAATGGGGGGGGTGACGCTACTTCGCGGTTTTTCACTTTTCGCGGTCGGTTCTGGACCCCATTAACTGCGATAAGTGAGGGATCACTGTAGTTGGTATTCTTGTCACTGTCCTGTACTTAGTTGTTCTTGTCGGGTTTTGATTGTTTCTGGGTTTGGTCTCTCTCCCTCCGCACCTACCCCCAGCCACCCACCCTGGGGGGTGGGGGGGGCAGGGTGGTCCTTGGGCGTTCTGAGCCCGCCCTTGGAGGGAGGGTACTGTTACGACCTGAGCGCTGGGTTCTGTCCGCTCTCGGGCTAAGCACAGCTCGCTGCCGGCCTTGACAGCTGTGAGCTGTATTCTGGCCTCACCGGGCTCTTATTGTGAAGGCGCTCGGTGGGGCTTCCGCCTGTCAAGGTTGGTCAGCTGTTCGTCATTACTGCCCGTTAGTGTTCGCCTTTATAAAGCGGGCACTAGCGGCAGTTAAATCGCAGGAGTATTGTCAGACATCGTCAAATTATGCTCGTCAAAGCGTCGTCAGACCTTCATGTCAGGTTCATGTTTCATGTCATGCCATAGATTAGCTCGTAGTGGCTGGGATTAGCCCTACGAGCCCTTGTATTGCTTCATGTGTGTTTTTGCCCTGAGCGGCTCATAGTCTTGTCTTGTCGTTTTAATAAATTACCATCATTGCAAAACTCACTAGTGGACTCTTGGCGTCTTATGGTGATCCGCGAGGGTCACCGCATGACAATCTCAAGACTATCAAGGTATTCTAGAGAACTGTGCTGCCCAGCGTCAGACAGCTTGGTCTCAGTCGCAGGTCATGGGTCTTGCAACAGGATAATGACCCAAAACACACAGCTAAAAACACCCAAGAATGGCTAAGAGCGAAACATTGGACTATTCTAAAGTGGCCTTCTGTGAGCCCTGATCTAAATCCTATTGAACATCTGTGGAAGGAGCTGAAACATGCCGTCTGGAGAAGGCACCCCTCAAACCTGAGACAACTGGAGCAGTTTGCTCATGAGGAGTGGGCCAAAATACCTGCTGAGAGGTGCAGAAGTCTCATTGACAGTTACAGAAATCGTTTGATTGCAGTGATTGCCTCAAAAGGTTGTGGAACAAAATATTAAGTTAAGGGTACCATCATTTTTGTCCAGGCCTGTTTCATGAGTTTGTTTTTTTAAAATAATTCTGTTGAACCACAATTCAAAAGCATTGTCTGATTTTCATTGGTTAATTTTCATAGAATTTTTATTTATTACCACTTTTGTCAGATTCAAGTTATTTCTGTGACCATTGTGGGTTTTTCTTTCATTAACAGAGGGGTACCAACAATTTTGTCCACATCTGTATATATTAAATAAAATTTGTATTCACAAAGTCATTTCTGCATAGTAGCACTTCCTACCTAGAGTGGATATTTGCCTACTAACAGATGTCTCACCAGACAGTGATCTTTTGTTTGCCGAGGTTGAGCCTCAGGCTTTAAGTTTTTTTCTGTATCCATATTTGTTTGTTGTTATTTGATGAATAAAATGGTGATTGCTCTCTCTCTTCTTTCTCATTATCTCTTCCAGATCGGGATATACAGTATAACGTAATAGTACGAGGAAGACAACAACAAAATAGGGGAAAAAAGCACACACCACGAAAACATCCCTGGAAATTGAAACACTCATATGAACATAATTCCTTCTGTGGTTATACAGTAGGTGTGATCAAATCAAATCAAATCAAATCAACCTTTACTGTCATATTGATGTACATACAACAGTAGTGCAGGCAAGATGAAATTGTGTTTTTCTCGGCATCCATATAAGTTAAAGAACATGATTTAAGATACACTCACACATATCTTCACCCCCCACCCCACCACATCCATTTACGCATCCCTGAGACATACTTGAAAAAAACTAACTATAATATACAAATAATGTACAGTGGGGGAAAAAAAAGTATTTAGTCAGCCACCAATTGTGCAAGTTCTCCCACTTAAAAGATGAGAGAGGTCTCCAATTTTCATCATAGGTATACCTCAACTATGAGAGACAAAATGAGAAAAAAAAAAATCCAGAAAATCACATTGAAGGATTTTTAATGAATTAATTGGTAAATTCCTCGGTAAAATGAGTATTTGGTCACCTACAAACAAGCAAGATTTCTGGCTCTCACAGACCTGTAACTTCTTCTTTAAGAGGCTCCTCTGTCCTCCACTCATTACCTGTATTAATGGCACCTGTTTGAACTTGTTATCAGTATAAAATACACCTGTCCACAACCTCAAACAGTCAGACTCCAAACTCCACTATGGCCAAGACCAAAGAGCTGTCAAAGGACACCAGAAACAAAATTGTAGACCTGCACCAGGCTGGGAAGACTGAATCTGCAATAGGTAAGCAGCTTGGTGTGAAGAAATCAACTGTGGGAGCAATTATTAGAAAATGGAAGACATACAAGACCACTGATAATCTCCCTTGATCTGGGGCTCCACGCAAGATCTCACCCCGTGGGGTCAAAATGATCACGAGAACGGTGAGCAAAAGTCCCAGAACCACACGGGGGGACCTAGTGAAAGACCTGCAGAGAGCTGGGACCAAAGTAACAAAGGCTACATCAGTAACACACTACGCCGCCAGGGACTCAAATCCAGCAGTGCCAGACGTGTCCCCCTGCTTAAGCCAGTACATGTCCAGGCCCGTCTGAAGTTTGCTAGAGAGCATTTGGATGATCCAGAAGAGGATTGGGAGAATGTCATATGGTCAGATGAAACCAAAATAGAACTTTTTGGTAAAAACTCAACTTGTGGAGGAAAAAGAACACCATACCTACCGTGAGCATGGGGGTGGAAACATCATACTTTGGGGCTGTTTTTCTGCAAAGGGACCAGGACGACTGATCTGTGTAAAGGAAAGAATGAATGGGGCCATGTATCATGAGATTTTGAGTGAAAACCTCCTTCCATCAGCAAGGGCATTGAAGATGAAACATGGCTGGGTCTTTCAGCATGACAACGATCCCAAACACACCGCCCGGGCAACAAAGGAGTGGCTTCTTAAGAAGCATTTCAAGGTGCTGGAGTGGCCTAGCCAGTCTCCAGATCTCAACCCCATAGAAAATCTTTGGAGGGAGTTGAAAGTCCGTGTTGCCCAGTGACAGCCTCAAAACATCACTGCTCTAGAGGAGATCTGCATGGAGGAATGGGCCAAAATACCAGCAACAGTGTGTGAAAACCTTATGAAGACTTACAGAAAACGTTTGACCTCTGTCATTGCCAACAAAGGGTATATAACAAAGTACTGAGATAAACTTTTGTTATTGACCAAATACTTATTTTACCGAGGAATTTACCAATTAATTAATTAAAAATCCTTCATTGTGATTTTCTGGATTTTTTTTCTCATTTTGTCTCTCATAGTTGAGGTATACCTATGATGAAAATTGGAGACCTCTCTCATCTTTTAAGTGGGAGAACTTGCACAATTGGTGGCTGACTAAATACTTTTTTGCCCCACTGTACATAATGTCCGTAGGTGCAGTAGTGTATACGAGAGATTCCAGATCAACTGTTTAGCATCCTAACAGCTTGCGGAAGGAAGCTGTTAATCAGTCTGGTGGTTCTGCCTCTGATGCTCCGGAATCGTTTGCCAGATGGCAGAAGTTCAAAGTGTTTATGCAGAGGGTGAGAACGGTCCTTGACAATGTTCAGTGCCCTGCTCCTACAACGGTTCAGAAAAAGTTCTTGGACAGAGGGGAGGGAGACTCCAATTACCCTCTCAGCTCCCTTAACTATCCTCTGCAGGGCTTTTTTGTCTGACACACGTACTGCAGCTGGAGTACCATGTAGCAATGCAGTACGTCAGAACACTCTCCACCACACCTCTGTAGAAGGTCCTGAGGATGCAGATGGGGAGAGAGGCCTGTTTGAGTTTCCTCAAGAAGTGCAGTCTCTGCTGGGCCTGCTTCCTGATCCCCAAGGAATTCTTGCTCCAGGTCAGGTCCTGCGAGATCCTGCGATGAGCTGTGGTCTAAATGACAGCGGGTGGCAGTCCAAGGAATAAAAGATCTAACTTTGTGTGTGTTTTATTTTAATACATTTCAGACTTCAGAAAACATCAAACACACATATTTAGGAGAAGTTATGGATTGGGAGACATGTAGATTTTGTTCAAAGTTATTCACATAATAAAACCCAAACGGCTGTCCAATGGTTCTTTGCTAGAGTTCACTCCATAAATGAAGTCTTCTTCTTCTTCTTTTAGATGTGATTGGCTGTTGGCAACAAGCTTACAGGTGCATTACCGCCACGTAGTTCACTCTATGTCTTGGGTTGAGCAAACAGCAGAAGAAAACATTTAAGCTATAAACTGAGTGTGCTAATGTGTGGAGGTGTGCTTGATTTTATATAGAAATTAAGGTAAAAAAAAAATCAAAACTTAATTTGCTTGAAAAAGGGAGAAACTATAAGTGTCATGGCGCCCTAAGGGCCATCATCAACCTCAACTGCACGCACACCTGCTGCCAATCATCAGCAGGCTTTAAAAGTCAGACCTGCCTGTGACTCAGCACGGTGCTGTCTGCCAAACTCCCTACGACACGCCTCTTGTCAGCAGCCACGTCTTGGCTCATCGTCTGATCTCCAGACCAACGCTTTGCCACACGTAAGAAATCATTGACTTACCTTGTCAAGTTCATCTTCCCCTGTGCACAGGTGGATCTCCCTGGCGGCGGATTCCTCTCTCCCCGGCGGCGGTTCTGCTCCACTCCTGCCACAGGGTAACTCGCACTCTCCCCTGCACAAGAGCCAGACACTGTCTGCCTGGCTGTCGCCCTCAAGGCCAACCTGAGCTCACCACCACCATCTGCAAAGTAAGCTGTCATTATTATCACGCTCTTTGCCCGGGAGCTGAGTGAATTCCTCTGCTTTGTCATTATAGGGTTGCCAGGCTGAACGGCGTCCTGCTCTTCCCCCAGCATGAGTCCTACACTGCACGCACTGTACATACACGCACGCATACACGAGCACAGTTAGCAAATAAAAGGATAATTGTACTTCACTCAAGTCTGTCTTTTGTCCCCTGGGTCCTGAATTATGTCAATAAGATAACTTAACCCCTTGCACTCTGGTCAATTTCCCTAAAAACGCCTAAAAATAACGTACCCAAAGTAATTCAAAAGCTGTTCTTCAACCCTTTGCAGCATCTTCATGGGGTTGGTCTCATTTAAAAGAAAACACTTTGAATTTTTGGGCAAAACAGTCATAACCTCTCTAAGTGCTCCTGCCACTGAGTAACAGTCATCTAAACATACTGAACTTGAAGAAAATAAATTTGGCCTGGGTGTTTTTTTGGATACAAATGCTTGCAAATAACACACAGCTGTCAGATCCGGGCTGGAAAATGCAACAGAAATGTAGAACCAAGTGTTATCCAGCTGAGGTCAAAATTTTGTAACAATACCACAAAAAATGAATATATTACATAGCTTTTTTCTTAGGTTGTTCCCAGGCGTTTTTGAACTGTGCCAAATTGTGCCAAATGGCACAGTTTGGAAAAACGTCTGTAACTTTTGAATGATTCAATGTACTGTAGAAGCTTCATCTTGGGCTCTAATGAAAGGTGACACTCAGGGCTGTGTGTGTGTGTGTGGGGGGGGGGGGGTTGTTTATTCATTCATTCATTCATGAATGAACAAACAAGCCCCCACACACAAAGAAGCATGCCACATAAAAAATGTGTGGCTTTTTTTTTTTACAAGAAAAAATAACCTACAGTGCACTAAAAATTATACTAAAATATCTGTAACTCCCACCCCCCCCACCCCCCGCTACAGAGGACGGACATCGTCCATCGTCACATGATGGACCGCGGCGCATGCCGCGGTCTGCTACGCACAGTTGTACTAAAATATCTGCAATAATATCTGCAATCCGCTACAGAAGAGTAGCGGGGGGGGTGGGGTGGCGTTCATGGTCCGGACGCGGCGCACGGACTGGACCCGTGCGCCGCAGCCTTCATGTTGCGATGACGCACAGTTGTAATTTACTGATCGGTAAAAAGTCATTTTGATTACAATTTTCAGGGATAAAGAATAATTTAGCTTATAACACTTACCTGTCCACAACAGCAGTGTCGCTGGCGAACTTCTCTTCCTCATTGTCAGACGAACATGACGCTGGTCCGCTTGTTACGGACTCGTGGTTCTGGTCACGCGACCCGGTCAAACCATAATTCCATTATTGCGGTTTTCCGCTTCCATGATTGCGGTTTTGGCGAACGATTTTTCAAAACAAATAAGAACAGTAGTAAGAAAAAAAGACTGGCGAACGCCTGTGTGTCACCCAGCCTTACACAAAACAGATTTTATGCAAGGGACGCATGCTTTCGAACTTCTGTGCTTCAATTGGCTGGCTGTATTCGCAGCCGTTGGTAGGCGGGTCCTTCTTGCTAGGTTTTCAGTCATTGGTTCTTCAAGGTTTCAGAAACCCAATTCAAGGCTCTTATTAGTCGAATGCGAGGTCAATCACATCTAAACCAATCAAAGCACTCCCTTGGCTTGCTGTTCGCGGCTGTGTCTGTAGTGGAAGAACGGAAATGCAGCTTTTTTTTCAGTGCGCACTAGGATGCACAGTGTGCGTCCTAGGGCGCCCTCATGCGCTCTAGGACGCAGAGACGTGTCCGCCCGCGGTGCACCGGCATGCAAGACGTTAAACTCATTCTGTTTCCTAGAGACAACAGTATGCCTGACAGAAAAATTTTGTTTCCACAAAAAGGGAACTCTTAGGAGTAAAGAAAGCTGGGTGAGTGTGCATGGTGGTGGCTACACAGCTCCAAAAGACAAAAAGGCACAGACCTGGGGAGGCCTGATGTGGAGGAACACCAAGGACAAAAGAGAAAGATGCTCAGCTCTCTGTGTGTGATAAGGGATGCAGAGTCACATGCTGGGCCGGGGTTTACTGTGAACCCACCCGGGCGCATGCGCACGCAGCGACCGGCAGAGGGTGAAAAAAAGTTTGATGTCTTTGTCTTTGTTTTTATGCACTTTAATGTGTTTTAACGTAATTCTCTGTGCCGTTTTTGTCCTTGAATGTTTGTGGACTACACTACCGTTCACAAGTTTGGGGTCACTTAGAAATTTCCTTATTTTTGAAAGAAATGCACTGTTTTTTTCAATGAAGATAACTTTAAACTAATCAGAAATACACTCTATACATTGCTAATGTGGTAAATGACTATTTAGCTGCAAATGTCTGGTTTTTGGTGCAATATCTACATAGGTGTATAGAGGCCCATTTCCAGCAACTATCACTCCAGTGTTCTAATGGTACAATGTGTTTGCTCATTGCGTCAGAATTCTCCAGATTACCTCAACAAATTAACAGCTAGAATGCCAAAGGTCTGCAATGCTGTAATTGCTGCAAATGGAGGATTCTTTGACGAAAGCAAAGTTTGAAGGAAAAAATTATTATTTCAAATACAAATCATTATTTCTAACCTTGTCAATGTCTTGACTATATTTTCTATTCATTTTACAACTCATGGTGGTAAATAAAAGTGTGACTTTTCATGGAAAACACAAAATTGTCTGGGTGACCCCAAACTTTTGAACGGTAGTGTATATAACGAAGAGCTCCCTGGTTCCATCAGTATGGATTTCCTTCTTGTTTTTGCACTGTCGTTTCTTTCTTACCGGCTCTTTGTCTTGGAGCTACAGTAAGTGCGATCACTCCAGGAAGAATGCAGTATTTCAGAGACATGTTTCTACATTTAAACATGGATAATGCAGCATCTGTGTTTGAGTCTGTGCCGCAACTGCCGGACTTTATTTTAAGAGATTTTCATGGACACAGCGATGAAAAGAGAGACAAGAGGAAGAAATGCGGAAAGCGTGGAGGCGTAAGATTACACCTGAGGAGGCGTCAGCATAACTGCATTCCTCTTCCTTCCATTATTATGGGGAATGTACAATCCCTGAAAAATAAAGTGGATAAAATTCAAGGAAGTGTCCGATATCAGAAGGATTTTCAGGTCGGGGAACAGGGAGATGCTGAAGTCCGTACAGAGGGAGCTGAGGAGAAAGATCGGAGAAGGCAAGGACAGCTTCAGGAGGAAGATGGAGGACAAGCTGCAACAGAGCGACATCAGCGGGGTCTGGAGAAACCTCAATACCATCTCTGGGCTCCAGAATACCTCCCCCCAGGCCACGGGGGGCAGGGAGTGGGCGAACAATCTGAATTTGTTTTTCAATAGGTTTGACCAACCGCCCTCCCCCCTGACTGCACAACAACCACTGCTACCTGTAAAGACATCAAGTCCTGCTGCCCACTCCCCACTCCACCAACACCCCCCCACTCCCAACACACAGCTGCCCATCCTGACCCTGACCAGGACCCAGGTGAGGATGGAGCTGAGGAAGATCAAGGCGAGGAAGGCGTCGGGACCGGACGGCATCAGCGCAAAGTTCCTCAAGTCCTGTGCAGACCAGCTGTGTGGGATTGTGACGTACATCTTCAACCTGAGCCTGAAGCTGGGGAGGGTACCACAGCTGTGGAAAACATCTTGTGTGGTACCTGTACCAAAAACTTCCCACCCCAAAGACCTGAACAGCTACAGACCGGTGGCCTTGACGTCCCACTTGATGAAGACCCTGGAGAGACTGCTCCTTGCTCACCTCCGCCCCCTGGTGGAACCAGCGATGGATCCACTCCAGTTCGCCTACCAGCATGGCATTGGGGTGGAGGATGCGGTGATCTTCCTCCTTCACCGTTCTCTGTCCCACCTGGAGAAGCCCGGGAATGTGGTGAGGATCATGTTCTTTGACTTCTCCAGTGCTTTCAACACCATCCAACCGATGATCCTGAAGGACAAGCTGCTGCGCGCAGGGGTGGACCAGCACCTGTCATCATGGATCCTGGACTACCTCACGAACCGGCCTCAGTTTGTGAGAACCCGGGACTGTGTGTCCGACACGATCATCAGTAGCACGGGGGCCCCCCAGGGAACGGTGTTGGCTCCCTTCCTGTTCACTCTTTATACTGCGGACTTCTCACACAACACAACACACTGCCATCTACAGAAGTTCTCTGATGACTCTGCGATCGTTGGCCTCATCTCCAATGGAGATGAAGCTGAGTACAGAGGGCTTATCCAGGACTTCGTGGACTGGTGCCATCGGAACTGCCTCCAGATAAACGGGAAGAAAACTAAGGAGCTGGTGGTGAACTGCCGCAGGCAAGGACAACCCCTCACAGCACCAGTAAATATACAGGGAACAGACATTGAGATGGTGACATCCTACAAGTACCTGGGTGTTCATCTGAACAATAAACTAGACTGGTCACACAATACTGACGCACTCTACAAGAAGGGACAGCGCAGGCTGTTCCTACTGAGGAGACTGAGGTCTTTTGGTGTACAAGGGGCGCTGCTGAAGACATTCTATGACATGGTGGTGGCATCAGCCATCACTTTTGGAGTGGTCTGCTGGGGCAGTGGCATTACTGCAGCCGATAGGAAGAGACTGAACAAACTGATCAAGAAAGCTAGCTCCGTCCTGGGGCAGCGCCTTGATCCAGTGGAGGAGATAGGAGAGAGAAGGATGGTGGCGAAACTGTCATCCCTGCTGGAGTCTGAGTTCCACCCAATGCAGGACATACTGAATGCACTGAGGAGCTCATTTAGCAGCAGACTACATTATCCCAGGTGCACAACCGAGAGGTTTCGCAGGTCCTTCCTACCAACAGCTGTCAGACTGTACAACCTAAGCAGGGCTGCTCGCAGAGATAGCAAAAAGACGTAACAACCTAATAGTTTTTTGAATGCAAAAGATGCAATAGACTTACACAATGGTCCCCTCCGGCATACAACTAGGAAAATACTGGTCGCTATGGAGGTGAGAATATGTATGGGCACATAATCATACCATGTAGGATAACTAAGTAGACGGTTGTGCTGTTTCATCCCATCTAGCTACAGTGCTCTGCACTGTGTGTGTTTATACATTTACATATTTATTCCATCTAGCTACAATGCTCCGCACTGGGTGTGTTTATGTTTATGTTTACATTTATATATCTATATATTCATTCAATCTAGCTACAATGCTCCGCACTGTGTGTTTATATATCTACATATTATTCCATCTAGCTACAATGCTCCGCACTGGGTGTGTTTATGTTTATGTTTACATTTATATATCTATATATTCATTCCATCTAGCTACAATGCTCCGCACTGTGTGTTTATATATCTACATATTATTCCATCTAGCTACATTGCTCCGCACTGTGTTTATATATTTACATATTTATTCCATCTAGCTGCAATGCTCCGTACTGTGTTTATATACTCATATTTATCCCATCCAGCTACAATGCTCTACACTGTGTGTCTGTGTGTATATATACTGTATATATACAGTATATATTTATAGTAATATGTACATATGTATATTAGCTGCTCGTGCTTGCTTGCTTTTTTTTTTTCCTTGCCTTCTGATTGTTGCTCTGAGTGTTGCTATCCCTGTGCTGTTGCAATACTGGAATTTCCCCATTGTGGGACTAATAAAGGCTTATCTTATCTTATTTCAAGAACTGCTGTGTCATGGCTTACACGGAGACGTGGCTTATGGCGCATGACCGGGACCCGGACCTGTGTATTGATGGCTTTGGAGCTCCACTTTGCTTGGATCGGCAGGGAGAGGTAATGCGGAAACTTCAGGGGGGCGGCGTATGTTTATATATTAATAAACAGTACTGTACATCTGTCACGGTCAGAGAGCGCATCTGTACACCAGATGTGGAGCTTCTGTCTGTGTCACTATGCTCTTTTTATTTGCCCCGCGAGTTCCTCCAACTTTTCATAACAACTGTGTACATTCACCCGAGAGCGGATGCTGCCTCTGCCTCCAGCACTGTCTTTGATGTGGTCCAGCGGTTGCAGTCGATTTCCCCAGAGGCTCCAAATTTTATCCTTGGGGATTTTACCCATGTGTCTCTAAAGAAGACACTTAAAAACATTTATCAGTATGTCTCCTGCCCAACCAGGCGAAAAAAGACACTGGACCTGTGCTACGGATCCATAGAGAGGGCCTATAAATCTATTCCCCTTCCTCCTTTAGGATCCTCAGATCACAACTGTGTACATTTGCTGCCCACATATAAAATTGCTCTCAGAAGAGACAAGGCGAAGACCAGAGACATAGACGTGTGGACAGAGGATTCAGTGCACTGCCTCCAGGAATGCTTTAACTGTACGGACTGGGAGGTGTTCACGCTGGCCTGCGGAGAAGATCTGGACTCTTCAGTGGACGTAACATGCTCATACATGGCTTTCTGCAGGGACATGATCGTTCCACGTAAACATGTCAAAATATATCCCAACAACAAGCCATGGGTCACTAAATCAGTTAAATCCTGCTTACAGAGGAAAGCACTTGCCTTTAAACGGGGGGTTGTTTCTGAGCTGCAGGTTGCCACAAAAGAGCTGAAGTCCGAAATTTTAAGAGCAAAACAGAATTAGAATCAGAAAGAATCAGAATGAGAAAAAGCTTTATTGCCAAGCATGTAAAAAACACACGAGGAATTTGACTTGACATTGGCACACTATGTAAGCATATCACAATGACACGACAGCCGTAACTAGGCGCCTAATCAAAAAGATGGGGGATAAGGGAAGATAAGGGAAGGGAAGAATGACACAATGGGTGGAGAGAAAAAAACTTCATCAAAATACAGCTTATAATTGTAAGCCAAATTATGATTACAGAGAAAAAAACCTCTCTATGGCACAGAGCAGACACTCAACCTCACAAAAACAGAGACACAGAGAGAGGGCAGTGTGTGTATATCAGTATAGTGATGTCAGTGTGTGTGCAGTGGATGTATATATCAGTTACTGAAGTACAACAAAAATAGTCTCCTAGGCAACGATGGATGTTATAATTCATGTTTATAAACACACAGATAGTCATGACCCAGAATAATCTCTTCTTCATGCCAGATGGTAAAAACTCCATGTTAGTCTCATGAACGCTGTCCTTGGAGAGCTCTGTTTATTGCACGGCAGTGGCAGTGTTTGGGTTACAGAGCCAGCTCACACATCTGCTTATCTCAACTCTGGAGGAGTGAATTGTCCAGGGGCGCCAATCAAGGCCGAATCTGCACAGACGCTTAGAGTGTAGGATTTTCTTCTCTCAAGCGGTTCTGCGCTTCACAATTCAAATTAACACTCATTGGCTTTAAATTCATTCCTTGAAGAACATTCAGCGACTCCAAGATGTAACCAACCTTTCGATTCAGTTCAGCATTCGCCGCCATCAACGCTCTTCCAAGCTGGTCAAATTGATGGAGAAGCTTAGCCGGGTCCGCTTTTTGATTAGCTCCTTCCAGCTTTTTAATTTTACGATACACAAGGAAAACCCCCAGGCCAATCAAAAGGAATCCTGTGACCATAAAAGCGAATAAATATAAATCTTCCACATCTTCGATGGAAAGATCACACAGACACATGAGTCTCCAATTATCCCATGAATCTCTCATATAACCCGCAGCTGAAGTTCCTGCGGGACATTTGGGCTCCCCCAGGCCCGATTTTCTGTTTGAAAAGGTGGTATCTATTGCATTTAAAGCCCAACTTATAAGATCCATTTTCCGTTTTTCCGTTTGAGTTGAGATCAGCGAGAAGGAGAGACGGCACAGACACTCACTCAGACGCAGCAAGCTGGGATTTGGGTCAGGAAGGCAGGATAAGAGGAGGGAGGAAAAATGCGACTGCTCTCTCTGAAGCCGGAAGCAAGAAGTTATAAATTAATTATTAATTAAATAATATAATTATAAATATTAATATATATAATATTAATAATATTAATATTATTATATTAATAATTATAAATCAGAGTTGGAAAGCAAGATGGCAGCAAAGAAGCTTGGTTCAGCCTGGGCTAGAATGAAAACTATTGCAGGCCTTCAGAGCACAGAGCGCAGTAATCATGTGTTTTTAGATGGTTTTAATTCAGACACAGAGCTGGCTAATGCTCTTAATTGTTTTTATGGTCATTTTGATTCCTTTGATTTTAGCACAGAAACCCAAGATTTGAAACAGAAACTCTAAGACAATCAGCACTTTAATATTGAGGTGCAGGATGTTAAAAGGGCATTCTGCGCCATAAAAGTGAACAAAAGTCAAGGCTCTGATAATATATGTGGGTGCTTGGTAAAGTCCTGTGCACATGAACTGAGTCCTGTGTTTCACTACATTTTTAATAAGTCCTTACAGACACAACATGTGCCTAAGATCTGGAAAGATGCTGTGGTTGTCCCCGTTCCAAAATCCAGCTGTCCAAAAACGGTAAATGATTTTAGACCAGTTGTTTTGACTTCAATTTTAATGAATATTTTTGAAAAACTGGTCAGATTTGAGGTCCTAAAGCAGACTGAGCATGCATTGGATCCTGTGCAGTTTGCCTATAGGCCTCAAAAAGGAGTGGAGGATGCTACTGTCACTCTGTTTAACATGCTTTTTGAACATCTGGATTTTAATGGGACACACGCCACACTTTTATTTGTGGACTTTTCCTCCGCCTTTAATACAATCCAACCTCATATTTTAGTTGAAAGGCTCCTGCAACAATTTGACTTGAGTAATATCTGGTGGGTTGGATTCTGGATTTTTTAACCAACAGGACACAGAGAGTAAGGGTCAATGGTACATTGTCTGACCAAAAGTGCTCTTCTACTGGCTCTCCTCAGGGGTGTGTGTTGTCACCACTACTCTTCATCCTGTACACAAACATGTGTCGGAGCAGACATGACAACAGACACATTATAAAGTATGCTGATGATTCAGTTGTTGCCAGTCTCCTCCAGGATGGTGAGAGTGGCCACGGCCCAGTAGTTGATGATTTTGTTCACTGGTGTGAGGATTCCTACCTGCAGCTGAATACGACAAAAACTAAAGATATGATTATTGACTTTAAGAGGAAAATTCCCAGACACAAAGTCACTGTACTAAAAGGCCAGACCACTGAATGTGTACAATCTTACAGATACAGTATCTTGGGACAATTATTGATAGTAATCTAAACTTTGAAGAGAACGGTGAAAGGGTGTGCAAAAAGGGTCAGCAACATTTGTATTGTTTATGGAAACGTGCACGCTTCCAAATTGAAGGAACCATAATGACAATGTTTTATCAGGCTTTTATTGAATCTGTTTTATCCTTTTCTTTAGTGTCATGGTTTGGTCAGATAAAACTGAAACAGAGGAAATCCTTGGATCAGGTAGTTAGATGGTCCAGTCATTTGCTTGGTGAGTCACAGCTGAGCCTGACATCCCTGTACACCAGACAGGTACAGAGGATTGCTACCTCCATTTTAAATGATGACTCCCACCCTTTGCACTGCCACTTTCAGTTTCTTCCCTCCAGACGGAGGTTTGCTGTCCCAAAAAGTATAACCCAGCGCTACAAAAACAGCTTTGTTCCTGCTGCTGTCAAAGAGTAGAACAAGATGTAACAATATATTGCACATAATTTAGTTACCTATTTATTAATTTTTATTTTATATTTACTTTTTGTAGGTTTTTTATTTGGGTTCTAAATCTTTTATTGGGTTTTAGACTTTTGAGTTTTTAACCTCTTTGACTAGTCTTTATCTTTTTAATATGACCCTTCTCTCTTATCTCTTTGTTTTTTCTCTTATCTCTTTGTCTTATGTCCTGATTGGTGGAGCCTTGATTACTTTTATCATGTTTATAATCAGCTTCATGTGTGCCTGTGTTTGTGTTCATGTTGAATGTAATTGTGGTTTGTAAATATGGATGTCACCTGACTGCAAAACAAATCTACCAACGGGAACAAATAAAGTAACCTGAGCCTGAACCTGAACCAATCAGGGAGTACGCGACAAACTCCCTACCCCATGTGCGAGCCAGCTCGCCCAGATGGGATGTGTTGGTCACATGCCATAAACAGCCCTGAATTTCTTCCAATTGTAGTTTCCAGGTATCTCTACCTTTCTAAGTGATATTTGCCTGATCTATGAGAATTCCTGATGCAATCCAACATGCACAGATATTTATGACAAACAAGCAATGCAAAGAGAACAATGTGGATCTCTCAGTTTGTCTCTTCAGTAGTTGCTGTCACAACACCCCAGAGGTGTAGGTAGTTCTATTGTTCAGCTTCTGACACCTAGGTGTGAAACGTCTGTGTTGCTGAGGGAAAGAGAAAGGGAAGGGTGCCACAGGATGGCACCCAGTAACACTACTTGGATCCTGTGGGGATGATGCTTGTACTGAGTTAAAACAGTCTTAAAAGTTCATAAATGGAGGAAGCAAAGTTTATGAGAGGGGAATTAGAGAGTTCAATCTGGCTTGAGTCTGCTACAACCCTTTAACCTTTTCACCTCAAAATTAATACATGTCTAGAACCTCACAAGTTGCATTCAAGCACAGACTTTAATGTTGATATCTTCATGCACTTTTGTTGCAGAGTCTTGAAAAAACAGACATACACTATACAGTGCATCTGGAAAGTATTCACAGCACTTCACTTTTTCCACATTTCATTATGTTACAGCCTTATTCTAAAAAGGGATTAAATCCATTTTTTCCTCAAAATTCTACACACAATACCCCATAATGACAACGTGAAAAAAGTTTTGGGGGGATTTTTGCAAATTTTTCAAAAATAAAAAAATAAGAAATCACATGTACATAAGTATTCACAGCCTTTGCCATGAAGCTCAAAATTGAGCTCAGTTTCATCATGTTTCCACTGATCATCCTTGAGATGTTTCTACAGCTTAATTGGAATCTACCTATGGTAAATTCAGCTGATTGGACATGATTTGGAAAGGCACACACCTGTCTATATAAGGGCCCACAGTTCACAGTGCACGTCAGAGCACAAACCAAGCATGACATCAAAGGAATTGTCTGTAAAGCTCTGTGACAGGATTGTCTCGAGGCACAAATCTGGGGAAGGGTACAGAAAAATTTCTGCTGCTTTGGAGGTCCCAATAAGCGCAGTGGTCTCCATTATCCGTAAATGGAAAAAGTTCAGAACCACCAGTAGTCTTCTTAGAGCTGGCTGACCATCTAAACTGAGTGTTCGGGGGAGAAGTGTCATGAATTGCCCGAACATCAGGGAGGAGAGACCCAGACGCTGAACTGCAGTTTGTGATATTTACTGAAAAACAAAACACAACAAAACACAAAGTCCAAACAATGCACCAACACAAAAACAAACTGATCAAAAAGCATGAGTATGTGAGACTTCAGCAATGAGGGAGGAAAATAACAACCCTTAAATAGGGGCAGAAACAAATGATTACAAGTGACGGCAGGTGTGGATCACATGAGCGGGCAAGAGGTAGCAATGATTACAACGGAGATTAGCTGGGAGTAATGAGAGGGAGAAAATGGTACTGACAGCTGACAGAAGCACCACCTACTACAGAGCAAAAAACCCGGAAGTGCCACTGACAGCTGCAAACCCGGAGAGGGAGAGAGAAAACACAACAGGATACAAATATGATGTGATGGCAAATAAAGACAAGTAAACCCATATACAGTATGCAAATAACAAAACTACAATGAATGTAAACAGAAAAATCAATCATACTAAGAAACAATACAGAATATGTGAAAATCAACCAAAAATAAAACAACAGGAATTAAAACTCAAAAATTCAACACCACAAAAATATAGAAAAAAAGCAAAGAGACAGAGCATGGCGGGATCGCCCCGTGCTCAGATCGTGACAACAAGGGCCTTAGTCAGAGAGGTGATCAAGAACCCGATGGTCACTCTGTCAGAGCTCCAGCATTCCTCTGTGGGGAGAAGAGAATCTTCCAGAAGGACAACCATCTCTGCAACAATCCACCAGTTAGGCCTATATGGTAGAGTGGCCAGACGGAAGCCACTCCTTAGTAAAAGGCACATGGCAGCCCACCTGGAGTTTGGCAAAAGGTACCTGAAGGACTCTCCGACCATGAGAAACAAAATTCTCTTGTCTGATGAGACAATGATTGAACTCTTTGGCATGAATGCCAGGGGTCATGTTTGGAGGAAACCAGGCATCCCTCATCACCACACCAATGGTGGTGGCAGCATCATGCTGTGAAAATGTTTTTCAGCAGCAGGAACTGGGAAACTAGTCAGGATAGAGGGAAAGATGACAGCAGCAATGTACAGACATCCTGGATGAAAACCTGTTCCAGAGCGCTCTTGACCTCAGACTGGGGTGATGGTTCATCTTTCAGCAGGACAATGATCCTAAGCACACAGCCAAGATATGAAAGGAGTGGCTTCAGGACAACTCTCTGAATGTCCTTGAGTGGCCCAGCCAGAGCCCAGACTTGAATCCAATTGAACATCTCTGGAGAGATCTGAAAATGGCTATGCACCGACGCTTCCCATCCAACCTGATGTGCTTGAGAGGTGCTGCAAAGAGGAATGGGCCAAACTGCCCAAAGATAGGTGTCCCAAGCTTGTGGCATCAGATTCAAAAAGACTTGAGGCTGTAATTGCTGCCAAAGGTGCATCAACAAAGTATAGAGCAAAGGCTGTGAATACTTATGTACATGTGATTTCTTAGTTTTGTATTTTTAATAAATTTGCAAAAATCTAAAAAAAAAAAAAAAACTTTTTTCACATTGTCATTATGGGGTATTGTGTGTAGAGTTTTGAGGGAAAAAAATGAATTTAATCCCTTTCGGAATACGGCTAACATAACAAAATGTGGAAAAAATTAAGTGTCGTAAATACTTTCCAGATGCACTGTATTGCCACAAGTATTGGGACACCCCTCCAAATAACTGGCCCCCAATGCACAAAGCAAGGTCGATAAAGACATGGATGAGTGAATTTGGTGTGGAGGAACTTGACTGACCTGCACAGGGCCCTGACCTCAACCTAATAAAAACCTTTGGGATGAATTAGAGAACAGACTGTGAGCCAGGCCTTCTCGTCCAACATCAGTGCCTGACCTCACAAATGCGCTCCTGGAAGAATGGTCAAAAGTTCCTATAAATACCCTCCTAAATCCTGTGGAAAGCCATCTCAGAAGAATTGAAGCTGTTATAGCTGCAAAGGGTTCATATACTTTATTTCATCTTTTTTGTTTTGTTTATTCAAACCCAAGGAAGATCATTTTCAAGAAAAAAATGGGCTTGAATGTCAACCACAAGTTGATCAGAAGGTCAAATCCTCCAAAACATCCCAATAATCTGGATGACAGCATATTACTGAAAGTCAACCATTCATGTAGTACAGCCTGAGCATTGTTGAGATACACAATAAAAATGAGCTGACATAGCTGGATATTCATCACCCACCATAGTAGGTGAATTATTAAAAAAAAACAAAAAAAAACCTGACAAATGTTATATCTAACAAAAGTAATTTGAAACATATTTGGAAAACTTAAACATGAATCGCTATGTAGGGGAGACACCACAGACCAGTGACCTGGTAAATAACAGGAGCCATTGAGGTTTGTGAGGTTGGTCTAGTCTTCAACCAAGAGGCTGCCATCAGTCAGCAGTGAGTATCAGCATCAAGCCCATACAGTAACAGAAAGCTACAATAATAGGTTTCTTCTGCAAGGCTGGACTGTCACTGCACACTGACAGTTACACATTGGTCACAACCAACTATAAATGCAACTTAAAAGCCTTTTACCATTCATGGCCTGAAAGCACATGAACCTATTCACTGATGGTGCCCTGCTGCCCTATCGGTCTTAGTAACAGACAAGCCCATCTCATTTTCCATTATGCGCCGACTACTTCTCTCTCTGTTATTCAACCATGATGTTTGACCTTTGCATCCATCTTGTCATTACTCTGTCAGAAGAGCAATCAGTCACAGTGTGAGACAGAAGATAGAGAGTAAAGTCAGGGGTCGAGGGTTAAACATCGGGGATGTTGGGATAACATAGAGATTGTCTGGTTGGCACAGTGTGACAACCTTCCAAAGGTGTTTCATTCACATCTGATTTTGTTCTCTTACATAATTACACCTTTGCTTACCCATTTCTCAGGTGCATAATTTTGTCATGGTCCCCTTCACCATAGCTCTTCTTTAAAATACAGTGAACTGATTTCATAGATGGGCAATACTCAGCCAGCATGTCCAAGTGGGCCGCGCTATAGGTTTAACTGGGCTGTCTTATGGGTTCCATCTGTGTTTGCCCACATGGACTTTAGTGGGCCTTAAACCCACTGGGCCCCACATGGGTTTAATGTGGGTGAGAAGGTTTCATTAACACTGGTGACACAGGCAAAATTACAAGGAAAAAAGTCACAAATGTATGAGAATAAAGTAAAAATTTAGGAGAAAAAAGTTGCAAGTTTACAAGAAAATTGATAAATTTATAATTAAAATTTCTGAGTAATTTACAAATTTACAAAAAAATGTTGCAAATTTATGGGAAAAAGTAACAAATTTTCAAGAAAATAGCAAATTTACAAGGAAAAAGCCACAAAATTATGAAAAAAGTTGCAAATTTACACTACAAAAGTGGCAAATTTATGAGAGTTCCAAAATTTCAAGACATAGCAAATTTCCAAGAAAAAAAGTCATAATTTTACAAGATATTCTAACAAATTTATGAGAAAAAGATGCAAGTTTACATGGAAAAAAGTTGAAAATTTATGAGAAAGTGTCATGATCGTTGGCATGGGTGGGGGTCATGCCCAGTCTTCAGTTTAAGTTTAGTCTTTTTCTGTTTGTTTGTTTCTCTGCTTATCTTGTCTGCCGTACTTGGTTCCTGTCGAGTTATTGTGTCATTTTGTACATGTAGTATTATTTACATCTGGGGGTTGTGTTGTCTTACTTTTGTATTATTATTTAGTTCCATTTTTTGTGCTTTTACTTTGGCAGTGCTGTGCAGCTTCTGACTGTCAAACTTGGTTTCGTGGGCTGCACAGCTGTCAGTGATTATGTTACGTTTCTACTCATGTATCCACACCTGTCACTCATTTGTCAGATGGTCTTATCACTACTTAAGGGCACGACAACATTTCCCCATTGTCGTGTCCTACTGCACCTTTCTTGTTACTTTATTGGCAGATGCTGAGTGTATTTGGGTTGCCGTGGAGGTGAACCTTAGTGCTCCGACCAGGTAATTTGTCCTTTTCCCCTAATTCCCTCAGCTGTGAGCCCCACTGCTCTTCGGGTGTACTCCGGCTGTAATTGTCTCTTTTCCCCGCCGTCTCCTAGTGCCTCAGCTGGTGTTTTCCCCAGGCTGTTCTTCCTCCCTACTGGTCATAAGCTCTGCTCTCCTCCAGCACCTACATCTTATTATATGTAAGTTCTGTGTTTCATGCAGTGTTTGTCGTTATGGTAATAAATGTGCAAAACCATAGTGAGCGTTTGGTGTCCTTCCATAGCCCCTCAAAGGGCATGCTACGACAGAAAGTTTCAAATTTTCACAACAAATGTATCAAATTTATGTCAAAAAAGGCACAAATTTAGAAAAAAACCCAGTAAATTTATAAGAAAATAAGTTGCAAGGTAAACAGGTACAATATATTCCATGTGGGCAACCCATGAACATGGGACCCATAAGACAATCCAGATTTAAACTTAGGTGGAGCCCACATGGACATGCTGGCTTGGTAGTTTCATTTACTTAAAATAAGCAACTTCTTCACAAAATTATATATTATTGAGTAGTTTTATAACAGGGTATTGTTTACTTGAATGAATGAATGAATGAATGAATTTTATTTATTTCGGATAGTACATTACAGGTTAAAAGAAACTGTATAATATAACAACAAGGTCAAATTAGACAAAGACTCCTTCTACTATACAATTCCACGTGAGTTATCCGAAACCGAATTTGGTAATTCTCCCTGAGTTACTTTTCGTTTCATTGATTTAAGTGAAAATTCTGTTTTCATTCTTACTGCAATTATTCCATGGCTCAAGAAATATTTAAATTATTACTTTAATCTCTTCATATAATCTCTTCCTAAACTCTATCTCTTCATATAATTTGGATCATATAGAGAACAGATGTGAATAGGTTATATTTTATTTTCCTCAGACTAAAACATAAGAGAACAATCTCACAAAATACCACGATTAAAACTGTAAATGAATAAGAAAATGACCACAAATTAACACATATAAACATGCAGACTGACAAGAAGAACGGGTGTAAATTCATGAGGGAAAAAAAGTCACAATTTGGCGTGAAAAAAATCTGTACATGTAAAGGAAAAATGTCACAAATTTTTCAGAAAAATATAAATTAGCAAGAGTAAAGTTATTTAGTATTTGAGTAATGAGTTGAAGATACTTTTTACTCTAAATCTTTTGTGGGGCTATACTTGATATACAGTACTTACGTATTTCTCACATGAAGTGTTGTTAGAAACACTTTTCACTGGTTTGTCGTAGAGATAGGAGACTTGTAATCTGCTATGTTGTCTGGAAGCTTCAGTCTGTGGTCGACCGTCCATGGCCGGATCTGTTCACCAGTCAGGTGCAGCCTGTGCGTTCTCAGTAGCAGGACGAAGGAGAGTCTTTTCCCTGGGACAGAGCGGTTTGACGATTGGGTTTCCATAATATCAATTATTTTTTGTAACTTGACCTGGTTATGAGTCATCCGCACACTGCAACACAATCCCTATGCGATGCCTTCTGACAAAAAACTGACCAGTGGACATGTAGCATTAACTTTGTGTCGTCCTCACATAGAGTGGTGGAGGTGCTTTCATGTTCCGTAAGTCGCTTGCTGAGATATTCTGCTGCGAATTTGAGAGAAGAGATATGCTGTCCATAGTCCTCCACCGTCAGCTATCTAGTTTTGGGTCAAGCTGGTTAAACAATGCCCTGATTCTGACTGCTAGCACATTATGGTGTTGCTCCAGAAGTGTAGCAATAGTATTGAGTGTTAAGCTACCTTTGTGGTGACTGAGCACACTGCAGACGGACACTATCTCACACTCATCAGAGCTGGAGGAAACAGGACAATTTACATACGGACAGAGAGCCCCAGGGGGCAATCAGACGGTACTGTTATGTATGCGTCCTTGGAGAGGACGTCTGGGCCGGGCGCTAGCTGATGTCATGTTTATGATGTGTATTGACTGATGTGTATTAGATGACAGTCACTATGCTAATGTGCCATGCATTCTCTCTGTCTGTATAACGTGTATAAAAGAGCTTGTTATACATGCCTCAGCAACACAGCAACTCTCCTACCAGACACGTGGCCCCAGCGGGCAACACTGGGGTCCACAGGCTGTATTTATGTTAGAGGGTGAATAAAGAACCCGTGTCGACCTACGCTCGTGCCTCACCTCCACACCCTTCCCTTACACCCTCTACACCTTCTTCTTTTTTGCTCGGCTTGGTGTTTTATGCAGCCATGTTAGAGTGAAAAAAGTTTCTCCCGCTGCCCTAATCAATGTTATTTTAAAGTGAAGCCCAAACTGAACAGGATTTGTGGAGTCGAAAAGTGAAAAAAGTAACGTTTTACCAGAGAGCTCCTCACATGCATCTACTCAGTTACTTTTCTGACCAGAAGTCCAGTCTTTACCTTTAACATCCTCGTCTATAATTTTCTGTTGAATCTCCTCAGACAACTCTCTCCTCAGCTTTCTGTGGTCCATGCTCAGTGTGGTACACACCATGATACCAAACAGCACAGTGATGACCTTTCCTTGCACGGTGGCGCAGTGGTTAGCACTGCGGCAGCACAGTTTACCCTTGGCCAGGGGATCGTGGGATCGTGGGTTCGATCCCAGCCCCCAACCAACAGTGATCTGTGTGGAGTTTGCATGTTCTCCCCGTGTTGCGTGGGTTTACTCCGGGATTTCTCCGGTTTCCTCCCACATGCCAAAAACATGCATGTTAGGTTAATTGGCTGTTCTAAATTGTCCCTAGATATCTGTTTCCTATAGGCCCTTAGAATAGAGGGTTAGTATTAATGAAAGCGCTTTGAGTGGTCTTTGTGACTAGAAAAGCGCTATATAAGTGCAGGTTAGTTAGTTAGTTAGTTAGTTAGTTAAATATGCAAGACTGACTGATTACAAGTTTGAAGACACCTGTAATGTTAATTACAGGACACACCTTAGGTTAACGTTCTTATGGTCACATTATTTTCAATCTTGTCTCGGGGTATCCTCATTCTTGTCCCGGCCAGTTTGTTTTTTAAAATAATTCTGGTAAACCAAAATTCAAAAGCAATGTCTGATTTTCATTAGTCAGTTTTCAGAATTTTTTGTAAAATTCATTGTTACTTTTGTAAGTTTCAAGTTATTTCAGTGACTGTTTGTAGTGATCCCCAGCGCGGGTCTGCTCCGCGCTTGAGCCACTTATTATTTTCTCTTTTTGTCCCTTTATTTTGGGCTTGTTTTGATGGTATGTTCTGGTGCTCTTATTTTGACAGCACTTCTGCCTGTCAGCTGGTCTGCGGCCTGTCACAGCTGTTCTTATTTCTTTCATAATCTGTCTCACCTGTGTGTAATGAGTTTTTGCACTATTTAAGATCGCAGCTGGGAATTAGTCCTCGCTGCGATCTCACACCCATTCAGGCTGGAGTCCCCACGTCCGGCTCCAGTCTCTTTCCACCGTCAGGTTTCGCCCTCGCTGTTTAAAGTGTAAGTGTCTCCTTTGATTCTCTGTATTAATTTAGTTATTTTGACCCTTTGTGGTCGAGTGTTATAGTTTATGTGTTTCGCCCCTTGAGGCGCATTATTTTGGACTTTGTAATAAAATAACAAAACTCACTGCTGGCTTGTGGCGTTTCATCTTTGCCCTGCGAAGGGCAAATCATAACAGTAGATCACAGCCAAACGGGTTGCCAGCCTCACTGAGGTTTTGTTCTTGCCTCTGTATTTTTTCCCTTACCGGGTGCCAGCGTTTCTTGTTCGGGGGGAGGTTATGGCATCTTTCAGGACATGGTATCCAATGAGCCTGGGTTTTGAGCTTGTCCAGGCTCTGATGGAGATTGACAACCTCCTGGCCATTGCACACCAATATTCAACTCCCAAGCATGTAATATGGTACCTGGACCTCGCTGAGGCTGCTGTAAATCATCATCCTCGCCTTGCGGATCACTCTGAGGACAGGGAGAGGATGGGTGAGCTAGCGGTGCTTCAGCGGAAACACCGTGAGCTGGTGAAGAGTTCCCACATGAAGCCTAAGACGGAGCAGATGGTGAAGCACTCCCGTTCTCCGCCCTGGGACCAGTTCCTGCTACGATTCCAGCCCCGGTTTCTGCTTTGCCAAAAAGCCGTCTTCCAGTGCAGCGGAGGAGGAGAGCAGCTGAGGCTGCCAGTGAGGATGAACAGTGGGCAGCTGAACTCATCAGGGGTCGTGTGGCTGAAGCACTCTCTTCCGTTAACCCAGACAAAGTTCTTAGAGCGTGGTGGCAGCTGTTAGGCTGGTGGAGGCAAATCCCAGGTTAAATAATTTCCCTGAGTTCGCCGAGCTGCTGGCTTCAGTTTCAGCGCAGCAGCAGTGCTTTCCCGATTTGAATTTAGCCTCGCCTCCAGCCAAAAGACGTCGCCGCCCTGCACAGAACACACCTCCTCCCTGGGACACGGCTGTTCTGAAGGGGAGGGAGCATAATGACCGGGTCAATTCACCATGGGGTTCCCGTTTGGGTCCAGCTACGGACCGCCGGAAAAACTCCTCTGTCTCCCAGCCAGCTGTTTTTCCTTCGCCACAGAAGAGAGGTGGGACAGCAGCTTCAGCCTCCGGGTCTTTGTTTCCAGCTGTTTCACCAGCTCCCCTGCCCCGGACTGCCTCAGCTGCTCCTCCCTCCGCTACGTCGCTTCCTCCAGCTGCTGCAAACCTAGGGAGTTCTTCTCCAGCTGCCTTTGTCACCGATCTGCCAGGAGTGGCTCCTCCTCATCTTCCCGGGGGGTCCGCCTGCATTCCTGGAATGGGAGAGGGAAGAACAGAGCCTGCTGCAGCAGTGACCACCGTTCCCCAGGGAGACAGGCATGTGGTTTTTCATTCTCAGTCTCTAACTGATGAATTACCTTGTCTGATTCCTGGGGGTGAGGCTCAGGTCGTGCAGTCCTCTGAGCTCTCACCACCTGCTGCAGCCATAATTATGCAACCTGCCTCCTTTGTGTCTCCTCCTATATTCCCCGAGTGTCCGCCGGTGCCAGGAGTGAACCGCTGGAGGGAGGAGGGGCCTGCGGCCCTGGTGAACCTGGTTCTAGCCCTGCAGCCACGTTATGGACAGAGGAGGAGGTCAGCCTGCCAGCTGGAGTCTGTGCTGACGATGAAGCATCCCCGGATCTCCACTGAGCAGAATCCTATTCCAGCTGAGAATGGCTCTCCGGTCACCACGCAGAGCGAGCCATCTGCATGGGTTGCAGCGTTGGGGGTGGAGGGGTCCAGAGACTGCCGTGACCATCATGCCTGCTGTTGGGGGCCACCGCAGCAGAGTTGGAGTCAGACCTCCAGGAGGCCGGGCCAAGAGGATCGCCATCCGGATCGACGGAGTCCTGGACGGCGGTGGGATTTTGAGCTCAGGCAAGTAATCTCATTTGTTTTCATTATTTCTATATTGGAGCGATCTTGTCTGGCTCTTGGGGAGGAGAGCAGGGTGCTGCCGTCAGCAGCATCTGAGCTGGCCTCGTCGGGTTCTACTGCTGCCGGTGACCCTGACCGTGTTCTTGTACTCCTTGTTTCCGAGCCTTTTCTCAGGGTCACTGAGGTGCTTCCTGCCATGGTAGAGGTCTCCGTGGGTTCTGGTCCGCTGCCCGAGGTCGTCGTGGGTCCAGCTCCTCAAGCCGAGGTCACCGTAGGTGCTGCTTTGCCTCAGGCCGAGTCCATCAAGGGTGCTGCACTGGGGATGAAGGCTACTGTGGGTCGGCTACAAATTGCTGGTTCCTTCATGGTTCGTTTCCTGCCAAGGGTTGGCAGGGATCACTCGCCTCCTCTTCTGCCTTCTGGTGGAGGTGAGCGAGGCTCTGTGGTCTGCTGGCCCAGCGATGCTGAAAGACCACTTGAGGGACCTTTTTGCCTGAGTTGGTGGTTCTGGAGGTCTGGTAGGCCACCCGACCTTTTTCTCGTCACGGTTGGGTGGAGCTGGGACTCTGGGAGGCCTCCAGAACAATGCATTCACTTGTCTGATAATATGTGTCTCTTAGTGTTTTTCTATTTCATGGCTGTAGGCATGTATTATTCAGTTATCTTGTTCGAGTTCATGTATTTTCACGTTGATGTTTCCTAATGAAAGAGAAGGAAAGACTGATAATCCGGTTGATAACCGATGATCCGGCGCCACACGAGTTGGCTGCCCATTGCAATAGCCTTTTTTTTTATCTTCCTTCTTCTTTCTACACCTTTCACTCTATATATATATCACGGACGCACAGATCGCCCCAAAGGTCTCCCGAGTCGGTGGACGGAGCCACTGTTTACAGCAGGAGACGTTACAGCAGGAAGAACTAGTGCTAGCTAGCACTCAACCGCCACCCGGGCTAACGGCGAAACTCGACATATCGAGAACTGTAGCGAAAACGACGCGGGTGCCGGGCTGGAGTTTAGGCGGCGTGCAAGAAATATAAGACAGAATAATAAAGAGCGATGGCAAGAACCAAGCAGACCGCCCGTAAAATCTACTGGAGGAAAAAGCCCCCCAGGAAGCAGCTAGCCACCAAGGCTGCTCGGAAAAGCGCTCCGGCCACCGGCGGAGTGAAGAAGCCTCACCGTTACAGGCCCGTGGCTCTGAGAGAGATCCGTCGCTACCAGAAATCCACGGAGCTGCTCATCCGTAAGCTGCCCATCCAGCACCTGGTGAGGGAGATTGCTCAGGACTTCAAGACCGACCTGCGCTTCCTGAGCTTCACCGTCATGGCTCGGCAGGAGGCCAGCAAGGCCTACCTGGTGGGTCTCTTCTTTGCTAAGAAGGTCACCATCATGCCCAAAGACTTCCAGCTAGCCCGCCGCATCCGCGGAGAGAGAGCTTAGACTTTCTGCTGCACATTCACCAACCATAATGCTCCGCACTGTGTGTCTATATATATATATTTTTTTTTTTTTTTATAGTAATATGTACATATGTTTACTAGCTGTTCTTGTTTTTTCTTGCCTTCTGATTGTTGCTCTGAGTGCTGCTATCCCTGTGCTGTTGCAATCCTGGAATTTCCCCATTGTGGGACTAATAAAGGCATATCTTAATCTTAATAATACATGATTCTTAGTGTTTCTCTATTTTTTGACTGTAGGCATGTCTGTTGTGGGGAAGAGGGAGCTAAGCTCTAAGGCAAAGCTGTCGATTTACCAGTCAGTCTACGTTCCTACCCTCACCTATGGTCATGAGCTTTGGTTAATGACCGAAAGAACAAAATTGTGGATACAAGCAGCTGAAATTAGCTTTTTGTAGGATTGCTGGACTCACCTTCAGAGATAGGGTGAGGTGCTCAGTCATCCGGGAGAGGCTCAGAGTAGAACCGCCGCTCCTCCACATTGAAAGGAGCCAGCTGAGGTGGTTTGGTCATCTGATCAGGATGCCTCCTGGACACCTCCCACTTGAGGTATATAAATATAAATATATCCCAACAACAAGCCATGGGTTACAAAATCAGTTAAATCCTGCTTACAGAGGAAAGCACTTGCCTTTAAACAGGGGTCTGTTTCGGAGCTACAGGTTGCCACAAAAGAGCTGAAATCCGAAATTATAAGAGCAAAACAGAATTATAAAACAGAATTGGAAAGCAAGATGACAACAAAGAAACTTGGTTCAGCCTGGGCCAGCATGAAAACTATTGCAGGCCTTAAGAGTACAGATCGCAGTAATCATGTGTTTTTAGATGGTTTTAATTCAGACTCAGAGCTGGCTAATGCTCTTAATTGTTTTTGTGGTCGTTTTGATTCCTCTGATTTTAGCACAGAAACCCAAGATTTGAAACAGAAACTCTAAGACAATCAGCACTTTAATATTGAGGTGCAGGATGTTAAGTGTTCTGTGCCATAAAAGTGAACTTCACTTCCGCCTCCCAAAGAGAGCAGACGCTTTTTCTCCAGCTCCGGCTCTTTATCTCTCTCCTCCCCTAACTGACTGGATCCCAGCTTGCTATCGTCTGTCTGCGTGTCTCTACTGCTGATTATCGAACGAAATTATGGATTTAATAAGCTGGGCTTTGAACGCAATTGACACAATTTTTTCAATGAGGAAAAGTGCCCCGGGGGAGGCAGTTTGCCCCGCAGGAACAGCGGCCGCGGGCTATTTGAAGGACACAAGTAATTGGAAACTCTTGTGCCTGTGTGATCTCTCTATCGAAGATGTTGAAGATTTATACCTCTTCGTAGCAATGGTCATCGGAATCTTACTGATTGGATCTGGGATTGTTCTGGTGTATCGTAAATTGATGAAGATGGACGGAGCCTATCAAAATGCTGACCCGGCGAGGCTTAACCATCAAATTGACCAATTGGGCAGGACTCTGACAGCGGCTAATGGAGAACTGTCTAGGAAAATGGATTACATCATGATCACGCTGAGAGCCGTCCATGATGATTTCAACGTCCAGCAATGAAGGATTTAAGTACTGAATCTGTAAGAGAATATAAAGTTTTTTCTCTGAAGTCAGTACTATTCGACTCATTTGACCTGCCCTTACAATCAAAGTCCTCCAGATTATCTGCAGTCTTTGTTTTCAAAACATGTGAGCAGCATTGACTCTCATGGACAGCCAGCTGTCTGGCAAACTTTACCATCCACTGTGCAAGGATACAAGCGCCAGACGCTAGACACAACATCTCCTGCTGAAGAGACTTTGTTGTTCTTAACTGATATAAACACCCTCACTCAACACCACACTCACACTGACTCAATAAACTGATGAGAAGATTATTCATTCACTGCTCTTTGTGTCCTTGTATAGATTCTATTGTCTGCTATTTGTGCATTGAGAGCTTTTTTTCTTGTAATCATAATATTGATAATTTATGACCAGTATTCTGACAAACAATGCTTTTTTTCTCTCTCCTATTGTGTTTATCCTTTTCCTCCCTCATGCTTCCTGTTCCCAGTCTGCTGACAGGCACGTTACTGACGCTGCCGCGTCACCGAAAATGTCAACTATGTCGTTTTCAGTGTCAAGTCAAATCCCTCGTATGTTTATCAGTTGTTTACTGTGAATGTACTTGGCAATAAATCTCTTCTGAGTTCTGAAAAGTGAACAAAAGACAGGGCCCTGATAATATATGTGGGTGCTTGGTAAAGTCCTGTGCACATGAACTGAGTCCTGTATTTCATTACATTTTCAATAAGTCCTTACAGACACAACATGTGCCCACGATCTGGAAAGATGCCGTGGTTGTTCCCGTTCCAAAATCCAGCTGTCCTAAAACGGTAAACGACTTTAGACCAGTTGCTTTCGCTTTTTAATTTTAATTTTTAATTTTTAATGAATATTTTTGATGAATATTTAATGAATATTTTTGAAAAACTGGTCAGATGTGAGGTCCTAAAGCAGACTGAAAATGCATTGGATCCGTTGCAGTTTGCATATAGGCCTCACAGAGGAGTGGAGGACGCCACTGTCACTCTGTTTAACATGCTTTTTAAACATCTGGATTTTAACGGGACACATGCCACACTTTTATTTGTGGACTTTTCTTCCGCCTTTAATACAATCCAACCTCATATTTTAGTTGAAAGGCTCCTGCAACAATTTGATTTGAGCAATAATCTGGTGGGTTGGATTCTGGATTTCTTAACCAACAGGGCACAGAGAGTAAGGGTCAATGGTACATTGTCTGACCAAAATTGCTCTTCTACTGGCTCTCCTCAGGGGTGTGTGTTGTCACCACTACTCTTCATCCTGTACACAAACATGTGTCGGAGCAGACATGACAACAGACACATTATAAAGTATGCTGATGACTCAGTTATTGTCAGTCTCCTCCAGGATGGTGAGAGTGGCCACGGCCCAGTAGTTGATGATTTTGTTCACTGGTGTGAGGATTCCTACGTGCAGCTGAATATGACAAAAACTAAAGATATGATTATTGACTTTAGGAGGAAAACTCCAAGGCACTAAGTCACCGTACTAAAAGGCCAGACCACCGAATGTGTACAATCCTACAAATATCTTGGGATGATTATTGATAGTAATTTAAACTTTGAAGAGAACTGTGAAAGGGTGTGCAAAAAGGGTCAGCAACATTTGCATTGTTTAAGGAAACTTGCACGCTTCCAAACTGACCGAACCATAATGACAATGTTTTATCGGGCTTTTATTGAATCTGTTTTATCCTTTTCTTTAGTGTCATGGTTTGGTCAGATAAAACTGAAACAGAGGAAATCCTTTGATCAGGTAGTTAGATGGTCCAGTCGTTTGCTTGGTGAGTCACAGCTGAGCCTGACATCCCTGTACACCAGACAGGTACAGAGGATTGCTACCTCCATTTTAAATGATGACTCCCACCCTTTGCACTGCCACTTTCAGCTTCTTTCCTCAAGACGGAGGTTTGCTGTCCCAAAAAGTAAAACCCAGCGCTACAAACACAGCTTTGTTCCTGCTGCTGTCAAAGAACTGAACAAGTTGTAACAATATATTGCACATAATTTAGGTACCTATTTATTAACTCAATTTTATATTTACTTACACTACCGTTCAAAAGTTTGGGGTCACCCAGACAATTATTTTGTATTTTCCATGAAAAGTCACACTTATTTACCACCATGAGTTGTAAAATGAATAGAAAATATGGTTAAGACATTGACAAGGTTAGAAATAATGATTTGTATTTGAAATAATAATTTTTTCCAGATACTCAACCTGCTCAAAGGAAGGTCAGTTTTATAGCTTCTCTAACCAACTAAACTGTTTTCAGCTGTGCTAACATGATTGCACAAGGGTTTTCTAATCATCCATTAGCCTTCTAACGCAATGAGCAAACACATTGTACCATTAGAACACTGGAGTGATAGTTGCTGGAAATGGGCCTCTATACACCTATGTAGATATTGCACCAAAAACCAGACATTTGCAGCTAGAATAGTCATTTACCACATTAGCAATGTATATTAGATATTAGAGTGTATTTCTGATTAGTTTAAAGTTATCTTGACCCCAAACTTTTGAACGGTAGTGTATTTTCGTAGGATTTTTATTTGGGTTCTAAATCTTTTATTGGGTTTTAGACCTTTGAGTTTTTAACCTCTTTGACTAGTCTTTAACTTTTTAATATGACCCTTCTCTCGTATCTCTGGTTTTTCTCTCATCTCTTTGTCTTTATATCCTGATTGATGGAGCCTTGAGTATTTTTATCATGTTTATAGTCAGCTTCATGTGTGTCTGTGTTTGTGTTTATGTTAAATGTAACTGTGGTTTGTAAATATGGATGTCACCAGACTACAAAACAAATCTACCTACGGGTACAAATAAAGGAACCTGAACCTGAGGTGTTTCGGGCATGCCTCTCTGGCAGGAGACCCCGGGGCAGACCGAGGACTCGCTGGAGAGACTGTCTCCCAGTTGCTCTGGGAACGCCTTGGTATCCTCTCTGAAAAACTACAGCAGGTGGCTGGGGAGAGGGAAGTCTGGGCTTCTCTGCTTGAGCTGCTGCCTTTGCAACCCAGACCCCTGGAAAAGTGGTAGAAGATCAATGGATGGATGATACCAACAGAATTGGCCACATCTGTAAAATGAAAAAAGAACTGGTCTCAATATGGAACCTTACGGGATCCCGCAACTAAACGGGATGCAGTTGAGGAGTGCTGACCTAAATAAACAGAGATACTTTTGTTAAATAGGACTTAAACCATGTCAAGGCTGTACATTCCATGCTTACACAGAAGTAAAAACAAGATTATTATGGTGGACCGTGTCAAAGGCATCAGATAGGGCCAGGACCAACAAGACAGCATCAACAGTTAAAAGCAAATCATTAAAGACTCTTAAAAGACACTACTTGATGGAACTACTTCTACTTGAGTGACAGATTACTAGATACTCTACTGGATACTCTACCCACCTCTGATTACAGCTTAATATACAATATCTGGATCTTCAGTCAACCTTAGTCAGATGCCATAACTAGTATATAGCAAATCTTCATCTGTGTTCACTCCACTATCAGGAGTGTCTCATAAAATCTTTTCTTCCTTATAGGGTGGCTTCCTGGTAGGGGGGCCTGGGTCAGGATTTGTTCGGCTGCCGGTGCTGCCAACATGGGGTCATAATGCCCGTCCCGCTGGACCAAAGGCTTACCGTTTACTTGTTTGATATGTTGTTGTTATAACCTCTCTCATACTTGTTAATAAATATAGACTACTTGGATAAACACCGGAGCGGTGGCCTAGTTGGTATAGCATGTGTCCCACAACTGGGAGGTCGTGGGCTCAAATCCTGGCCGGGTCATACCAAAGACCACATAAAAATGATACTTTCTGCTTTCTAGCTTGGTGCTCAACATAATAGAATGAGGAAAGTGAATGCACAGAGTGAGCAGAGGACTGACCCCCCACTGTAGCTTTCACTCCTCACAGTAACTGTGTGGCCTAGGATCAGAGAAATGGAGATAGGCACCGCCCCATACACCACATGGTGTTCCACATGCTGTGGAAGGGATTCACTTAACTTGGATAAATAAAGGCAGCTAGGACTTTGTGCATGTACGTAAAGAATTATACATTCTGTATAGGTGTATATTCTCATTTACATTTGTATATAAGTTTTTGTCTGTTTAATTGCAGATCCATTCTCCCTACAGGTTCACATGGACTCACGCGCACACACACAAACACACACTCACACATATTGCATATGCTTTGTTTGTATGCTGTTGTAATTGTCCTAACACTTTGTTCACCGAGCACTGTGTAAACTGTAGGTTTCACCCGGTACCATCAACGGTTTTGGCCAATAATAATAATAATCACAATAGCAGTCACAATAAAAAAAGAAAAAAAAAAGTCTTTTCTCACAATTCAATACAATGTTATGCTTATTAGAACAATTTACTAGCAAAGAATAAACTGCAGCTTTGAGTACATGGCCAAATTCTCTGTTAATCTGATAAATTTATGCATAAAAGAGAGCTAATGGAGTATTCATCAGGCTCAGAGCAGGGTTTTTCACCTTCACCAAGTGTGTCAAAGTGGGAGGAAATGCACAGGTAGGCAATTCAGTGGTCAAGCAGCAGAGTGCATTTGTATTGGCAAGCGCTATTGTAACCCTCTTAATCTTCCTGCTGAAACGATATTAGAAGGGCCATTTTATTTGTGTTATTTTGTAAGCCACTTTGCAAAAGATCGCTTGAACACACGGCTTAATGGATGTCTTTTTTTAGACATGTTGGTGAAACTAACTTGTACACTACAAAGATCAACAACCATGGAAGTCATCTGCAAATGTGCAAAATGTACAACCTCCCCGCACGTCCTTCATAGATGTAATACAGACACAGGATAACAGTCTACAGTGTTGTGTTTAATTGCCTTTCAAGAGAAATCAAAGGCAAAAACTAATTGAAAGAATGCAATGTAACATTGTGTCATTTACTTTTTTTCCCTTTTTGTTACTGTTTTGATCATGCTGCCTCATGCTAGGCTGAAAAGCTCTTTCAGTAGCAATATGCCTCATTTTTAAGTGGCCCAATACTGCCAAAATGAGAAGATACAATTTAAGATTGCAGCACTAGTTGCTGTTTGTTTTTCAATATCTATTAATTAGAAGCAAAATCATTTTGATTTTTTTAATTGTTGTTTTAATCTGCTTCTTCTTCTTCTTCTTTTGACTGCTCCCTTCAGGGGTCTCCACAGCGGATCATCTGCCTCTGACCCCTATTCCTTCATCTTCCTCTGTAACACCAACCCTCTCCATGTCCTCCTTCACTACATCCATCAATCTTCTCTGTGGTCTCCCTCTTTTCCTCCTGCCTGCAGCTCCATCTTCAACATCCTTTGTCCAATATATCCACTATCACTATCCCTCCTCTGCACATGTCCAAACCATCTCAGCCTTGCCTCTCTTACTATGTCTCCAAACTGCTCCACCTGAGCTGTCCCTCTGATATACTAATTTCTAATCTTGTCCCTCCTAGTCACTCCCAATGAAAATATTAGAATCTTCAACTCTGCCACCTCCAGCTCCATTTCCTGTCTTTTTGTCAGCGCCACCCTCTCCAAACCATACATCATAGCAGGTCTCACTACCGTCTTGTAAATCTTCCCTTTCACTCTTGTTGCTACCCTTCTGTCAAAAATCACCCCAACACTCGTCTCCACCCACTCCACCCTGCCTGCACTCCCTTCTTCATCTCTCTTGTGGATTTTCCATTGCTTTGGATGGCTTACCGAGGTATTTAAACTCATCTACTTTCACGACCTCTACTCCTTCCATCTTCATCGTTGCACCTGCCTCCCTCTCATTCATACTTATGTATTCTGTCTTGCTTCTACTGACTTTCATTCCTCTTCTCTCCAAGGCATACCTCCCCCTCTCCAGGCTCTCTTCCACCTGCTCTCTTCTCTCACTACAGATCACAATGTCATCTGCAAACATCATGGTCCACGGAGACTCCTGCCTTACCTCGTCTGTCAGCCTGTCAATCACCATAGCAAACAAGAAGGGGCTCAGATCTAATCCCTGATGTAATCCCACCCCCACCTTGAATCCATCCGTCGCTCCTACAGCACACCTCACTACTGTCTCGCTCTCCACATACATGTCCTGGACCACCGTCACATACTTCTCTGCCACTCCTGATTTTCTCATACAGTACCACACTTCCTCTCTTGGCACCCTATCATATGCTTTTTCTAGATCCACAAAGACACAGTGCAACTCCTTCTGACCTTCTCTATACTTCTCCATCAGCACTCTTAAGGTGTGTTCACACCAAACGTGAACAGGCAGCGCAAATCCATACAAAGTGAATGGAAAGACGTGAGTACATGCAAATTTTTACACTCGTGCGTTCACATGTTAGCTAGCTTCTAGCTAGCTAATGCGTGTCCAGTGACGCACATTAGGTGCTGACACTGGAGTAAAAATATCACCACTGCAGAGTAAACTAGTTTGAAAATGAAACTCAGGAGACAGGAAGACTGGGAACTCTTCAGCTGAATCGGGATTTTGGAGTTCTTTACCCACGGTTTCCAGCCATGGACGTCCTAGCAAGCTAGCAACATAAACACCCATCATCTGTGAAGTTTTAAAAGCTTGAAACGACATTTTCAGGTGAGCCCCCGGTCGGATAATGTAAACCTAAGCATGACGTTATTTTGGGAATTTCCACAGCAAGTTGAATACAGCTGCAGACGTTTTAAAGACAACTTTGCCTGTCTGCATCTCACTATTCATGTCTATTTGCATGTTTACATTGAGTTATAATGTAATCGTGCTGCACAAAAAATCTGCCCGCTCGCGTTTGGTGTGAACGCACCTTTAGAGCAAACATTGCATCTGTAGTACTCTTCCTCAATCAGTCAGTCAATCAATCAATCAATCAATTGTAGCATCATCGTCTCCTCAAAACCGAGACAGAAGATCACTTCTCTCCAGTTTACAGGAATTTCATTTTATTCATTACACAGGAATATCACCTTTCTGCCTTCTCAGGAATATCACTGGCTTTTATGTCGACTCATGCAGGCTTCTTCCAGGCCTGACCAAAGATGCTTGCTTTCCCAGGACCCCAATGTAAACAGTTGCCTCTTGCAGAGATTGTAAGGATCAGAATTTGCTTTTAAAGGCTCAAAGGAACATAAAACTCAGGAGACCAGACCTCTCAACATGAACACTGCATTTGATAACGTACTTTTTCACAGGAAACCAATGTTCTTAAAAGAGTCATAAACCACTTAATCTGACGGGTTTATAGCCGATACTGTCCAGGTACCTTCGCCCAGATACTAAAGGAAATCATCTACAGCTCAACAGTACCTCCTAGCGGATATACCTACGGAATGTGTTTTCAGTATGTAGGATGACTTTTAATTTGCTTTAAACATTAAGTTTCTTTCAGCTTATCCTCTGGATCCTAAGGACACTGAAAATCATCCCTTTATCACCAACCATGGTTTGCTGCATGTTTGCTGCAAGTTGATCTAAATTTGAATGCATGTATTATAATTATGTATAAGAAATGTTATATTCATGAGTGTTATTGGAGTAATGGTATAAATGCATGATCACCATATATTAGCCAAGTCATTTAATTTAGTTAGATTTTATATTGAGCATTTATTTCACAAGAACTGACTGAGTGTTGATTTTCCCTCTGAAATTTCATGGGATGGTGTCTTCATTTGATTGGCTGCTCTCAAACAAAGAAGTGTTCTCACATTGGATAGCAGCCATTTCAAACTGCTTCTGAAAAAGCCGATTGGTCAGTCTTGCGACTACATCATCAGTTTTACGACCCGGCGAGGTAACTTTAAAAGAGAGAAGTTAAATTTGAGTTAGTTAGAAAAAGAAAAAGAGATCAGCACAGTAGAAAAAGGGTAGAAAAGGAACAGGCAGGAAGATTAGAACAGCAAAACGGTAATAGAATTAAGAATTAGAAACACAGAAAGAAGAAAGAAAGAGATTTTGAGAAAGATTAGGAACTAAATTAAGATTAAAGAAGCAGAATAGTAATCTAGATCTCAGAAGAAGATTTTATTCCACCGTTTCAAGGCCCTGTGAAGTTTTATTTTATTCTCTGTGTGTTTGTCAAGTCTTTCCTTATATTCTGGAAACTGAGGAGAAGCCATTTTTTCTTTAGAGCTCGTCCCTTTTAGAGAATCAAATTCTCAAACTTTTTCCTTCACCTCAGAAGCCATTCTTATCCTAGTAAATGGTTTTCTAACATTTTTTTTATGACTTTTCACGCCATTAAAGTGGACCTTTAATTTGCCTAGTTTAAAGTGAACAGAGACTGAGAAGATTTTCCTTCAGTTTTCGGGTCGATCCCGCTACAAGAGACCCCAAATTTGGACTCTTTTTTCAAAGGACTTTTCACGCCGCCCTGAGACAAACTATCCACGGCTGCAACTGTCTGCTTGAAGGGCCCCCAGCTGAGTTATCACCTACACGGCTGTGAGTGAGGACAGCAGCCGCTTCCTCCGACGTCCTAACTTCAAAACCCAGCGGTACCGACCCGCTGAAACGTGGATCACCGGCCGTTGTGTGAGTGAGACTCTTATTTCTTCTATTTCCTGGGTTAAAACGTGATGTCCTAACAATTAAATTACAATTGAATATGGCCCGTATTTCAGGGCTCAATTAGTCTCTCAGCCGCAGGATGGAACTGTAAACTGAAGAAAACTTTTTAGTCATTTTTAAGTAACTGTCCTTAAAATTTTTGTAGATTAATTCAGGAGTCATTTTTAGATAATTAGCTTATGAATTTTCCCCATAAAATTGCGTTGTTTTGTTAAAACATTCCAGCCTCATTTACCGTTGAAACATAAGTCTAGTTCTCCTTGGTTCTGCAGAGGTGTAAAGCTGGATTTTATGTTCAGGAACCCAATATCAGTTGATGTGATATATTACGCTGTTATCATCTGAATCTGTTTATTCATCATTTGAACGCCATGACATGTAACCTGAATGATTTTAATAAAAGAGTGAATGAGAGCAGTTGAAAGTGTTTTCCTTTCGCATATACAGGTTTCCTAATCACGGCAGGACAAAAACTCACTGAAACTTTGAGACTGATTCATTAAGTAATTTAAGGTACAAAGTTAATTAAAATTAAAGTTAATATAATTGTCCGTCAGGACTGGTGTCCCTTTTACGAGTGCTTTTATTTAATTTAGCGGGTGTAGAAGTGAAGGTTCAACTCCGCCCCCTTTCACACCCACTATTAAATAAAATAAATAATTCCGACTTCCGGTTATGGCTGCCACGTAGGACGGACGTGTCTCGCTCTGCTCTGCTCCTGGAAAAAAAAAATCGGCAAATAACTCTCTCATTTGGGACAGAACGTATCCCAGCATTTGGGCGAAGATATGTCGGCGAAGCCTAAGGCTGGAAAACCAGGAAAAGGAAAAAGCGAGCCGCCGAAACAGTCCAAATTAACGGACTTTCAGGTCTGTGACGCAGTAAACAAAACTCCATATATGGCGGAGGAGGCTGGCAACGCTGCGATATCTGCGGGGAATGGCGCAGATCCGCTGATGGCTGCCATGAGTTCAATGAGAGCGGACTTTTCCTCTAGATTTGATGGGATTATGACAGCGTTGGAAGGAATAAGAAAGGAATTGGGTGACTGTGTAGAACGAACGGCGCAGATGGAGCTCCGTCTCGCTAGTGCTGAAGATGACGTCACCCGTCTTCAATTAAAGGTGCGCACTTTGGAAAAAAAAAAAAATCTCTGGAAGATAATATTTTGGATTTGGAATCTCGGTCGAGACAGAATAATTTGAGGCTGGTGGGTCTTCCAGAGGAATCAGAAGGTCGGGACGTATGTTCCTTTCTGGAAAAGTGGATTCCGGAGGTGCTGGGCAGCGAGGAGTTGCAATCAGCAGTGGTTCTGGAAAAGGCACATCGTATTGGCCCACGGAGAGATAAGGGACCGCCGAGGACCTTAATTATGAAGTTTCTTAGCAACAGAGACAGGATGAAGATCTTCAACGCTGCACGAGCTAAAAAAGGAGAGATTAAACACCAGGACCAGCAGGTGCGGTTCTACCCAGATTTGGCCACAGGAATCCAGCAATTGAGGAAGCAGTTTGATCCCGTACGTAAGGAGCTGCGCAACCTTGGGATTCGTCATGGTGTAATCTATCCTGCAAGACTGCTGACCACGTATGAGGGCAGAACCCACATCTTCAAGACCCCAGAGGAGGCGCAGGAGTTCATCAAGAAGATCAAAGAAGAAGAAGAGACTGGTGGGAGCTAAGCATGAACAAAATATAAGGTAGAATAATTAAGCATTTGCACAGGCATCTGACTGACTTGAAGTAAATAGTAAGTTTACAAAATATAGATTGTATTATATATTAAAAAAACAAAACAAAAACAAAACAAACAAACAAAAAAAAACTATGATGTACAAAGTTGTTAAAAATTTTGGAGTTAAGTTGGAAAACTACAGAGGAGAGTTAATGTTACGTCATTAAAAGCAGTAGAGTTAGGATGATTGGGAGGATGAAGAAGGAGTGGCTTAGGCTGATCCTCGTGGGTGTGGAACGGTCGATGGCTATATTGGGAGACAGAATTTTTCTTTTGATTTTGGGGGGTTTGCCACAAGTGTGGGAAGGGGAAATTTGTTTGTGTGTAGTTTGTAGGATGAATGTTCAACCACTCATGTTTTTGCTTCTCTGTATGAGCATGTTTACACTGCAAGGTAATCCCAAACTCTCTATTGATCATGGACCAAAGTGTTAATCTTAATTTAACTTCATGGAATTGCAGAGGTCTACAAAATTTAAAAAAACTTAAACAAGTTATGAATAAAATAAAGGACATGGGTTCAAGAATTGTGTTTTTACAAGAAACTCATCTGATAGAGGAGGATGTTAAAAGAATTAGGAGTAGATGGCAGGGAAGTGTATTCACCTCTTCATTTTCATCCCGAGCCAGGGGAGTTATGACTCTCATACATAAATCAGTTCCTTTTCAAGTGAAAAATGTAATTGGAGACAAATTTGGAAGATATGTAATCATTCAAGGTTCTTTGCTATTAGAAAATATAAATCTTGTGAACTTATATGGTCCCAATATAGATGATCAGAAGTTCTTTGCTAATTTATTTCTCATCTTATCATCACTTACAGGGCAACATATAATAGCAGGGGATTTTAATTGTACATTGAATCCAGGTGTGGATAGATCAACAGGACTGGATTGTACGCACATTGGATGTAGGATGACTATTAATCATTTTATGAAAGAATTGAGATTGTTAGATATATGGAGAGAAATGAAACCACAAGTTAAAGCCTATTCTTGTTATTCCAGTACCTACAAGACATTCTCACGTATTGATTATTTTTTGATTTCCACAGAATTAAGGTCCAAGATTCAAAACTGCTTTTATGATAACATCGTGATCTCTGATCATGCACCCTGTTGTCTAATATATGTAGATAAAAAATTGACAAAGGAATCAGGTAGATGGCAATTTCAGCATAAATGGCTTCAGGATGAGGAATTTGTCAAGTATATAGAAAAACAGATAGACGAGTTCTTTGACATCAATACTACACAAACATCAGCATGTGTAAAGTGGGAGGCTTTCAAAGCTTTTATTAGGGGACATATTATTAGTTATACAGGATCAAAATCTAAGAAGACTCGAGAGGAGAGAGCTAAATTGGAACATAAAATAAAAAGTCTTTAGGAAAAAGTGTATGCAGGAAGTGACCCAAGGTTGGAGAATGAATTACTGATTTTGAGAGCTGAATACGACAAAAAATCAGCGAATAGAGCTGCCTCGAGTCTTCTAAGATTGAAACAATCTTTTTATGAACAAGGTGAAAAATCAGGAAAATTATTAGCATGGCAGATTAAACAATTGGAAATTAAAACACCAATTACCAGTATTATAAGTAACGGACAGGTAGTTATAGATCCTTTAGAAATTAATAGAGCCTTTAGAGATTACTATGAAAAATTATATGATACCAAAAATGAACCTGATTTAACAAAACTAAATGGGTTTTTGAACAAACTATCTATACCGTGTATACCAAATGAAAACAGGGAGATATTGGAGTCTAAAATTAGTCAAGAAGAAGTTGGGCTAGCCATTGATAATATGAAATCAGGAAAAAGTGCAGGACCAGATGGTCTTCCAGTTGACCTTTATAAAAAATTTAAGAATAAATTAATAAAACCTTTTTTGGAAATGGTTTTAGAAGCATTTCAAAATAATAATTTACCATCATACATAAATAATGCCTTAATTATACTGCTGCCAAAACCAGGTAAGCCCTCTAATAAATGTGAAAATATGAGACCAATAAGCCTATTAAACACCGACCTTAAGATAATCTGTAAAATTTTAGCAAGATGAATACAAGAAATTTTACCAAATATTATTAATCGAGATCAGAATGGCTTTATAAAGGGTAGACAAGGCTTCCATAATGTAAGAAGACTATTTAATATTATTTATTTTAATAAAGAAGCACCGGATACAGCTCTCCTATCATTGGACGCCGAAAAGGCCTTTGATAGAGTTGAATGGCCCTTTCTTTTTGAAGTCCTACAAAGGTTTGGACTTGGAAATAATTTCATAAAATGGGTTCAAATAATATACAATAATGCTACAGCAGAAATCCTAACAAATAACAATATTTCAAAACCAATAAAAATCAATAGAGGATGTCGACAAGGCTGTCCACTTTCACCTTTACTGTTTACTATGGCAATTGAACCTTTAGCGATAGCGATACGTTTACATTCACAAATATATGGAATTAAAGTTGGACCAACAGAACATAAAATCTCCCTGTACGCCGATGATATAATTTTGTTTATGTCGAATCTAAAAAAATCAATTCCAACCTTGTTGAATTTAATAAAGAATTTTGGGGAAATATCAGGATATAAAATAAATAAAACTAAATCTTCAATATTAATGCTAAATGAGACCCAGAGAAATTACCCAGCCCCTGAGGCAAATCAATTCAATGTTGTAAATCAGTTTAAATATTTAGGAATCCAAATTATGCCTAAGCTAGAATCAGTCGCCAGCGTCAACTATGAAGCCTTAATGTCAGATATCAATGAGTTAACTCAGAGATGGATGTCACTACCAATGTCGATGATCGGGAGAATCAATATACTTAAAAGTAATATTTTACCTAAAAGACTTTATTTATTTCAAAACATTCCCTTATCACCACCTTTAGATCTATTCTCAAGAATAAAAAAAAAAGTTAGTGGAATTTATATGGAACAACAGGAGGGCTAGATTACGTCTGTCTTTATTATATTTACCATTTGATCGTGGAGGTCTGAAATGTCCAAATTTTATGTTGTATTATTGGTCGGCACAACTGAGGTCTATGACATATTATTTTTCATCAAATGATCTCCCTCACTGGACTGAAATGGAATCATACAATTTACCTTTACCTCTTCCCATATTCATATACTCAGATTCGGCAAAAAAATTACAAAAACAAGTTAAAAATCCATTTGTAAAGCATATGATCAAAATATGGTGTGAAGCTAAAAACTATTTAAAAGAACCACAGTTATTGTCACAATTTAGTCCAATATGGGGTAATCAATATTTTAAACCAGGGAGAGCGGACGCTGTATTTAAAGTATGGAATTTAAAAGGGATACAAAAGATTCAGGATTTATATTTGCCATGTGCAGACAACATAATGTCTTTTGAAGAGCTGAGGATCAAATTTAATCTCAATAGAACACATCTTTTTAAATATCTTCAACTTAGAAACTTTATTCGATCAAATCAAAATAAAGCTCTCACTCGACCTATTTATTCATCCTTGGAAAAAATGATGATGAAAGATAGTAAAAGAAAGGGTATTATTTCAGAGTTTTATAACTCATTGACACTATCTTCAAGTGAAAATTCACTGAAAAGATTAAACTACTGGAAAGAAGATCTGCAAATTGAAATTTCGGAGGAACAATGGGAATTGGCTTGTACAGAAGCTCAAACCAAATCAATAAATGCACGCCTTAAATTGATACATTTCAAATGGTTAATGCGGATGTATGTTACACCGGAGGAGTTAAATAGATATAACAAAAATATACCAGATACATGCACAAAATGCATGGAAAGTAAAGGAACCCTATTTCATTGTTTATGGGAATGTAGATTAATAAGAATGTTTTGGGAAGAGGTGAGGGTAACAATTGAAAAAATAATCTCAAAACAAATCATACTGAATCCTAAAATGTTTTTGTTGGGTCTGTACCCAGAAAAGCATAATTTTAATAAAAGTGAAAGAACATTCATAGACCTCAGTTTGCTTAATGCCAAAAAATGTATTGCACTATTATGGAAAAAGACTCATAGACCAGATGTGACTCAGTGGTTAAGACAGATGTTAACAAACCTTCCATTAGAAAGAATAACATATATACTGAAATCAAAGGAAATTGTGTTTGAGAATATATGGAGACCTTTTATTGATTATGTAAAAAATTTAAACATAACTCTTGAAGAAGAAGGTGAATGATGTGTGTGGACCTTGTAAATTCCAAACTGGTGAACATAATATGTATACTTATGTATTGGATTGTCTAGACTAAACAGAGGAGCATTGTTGAAGACTTGATTTTGTTGGTGGTTGTTGGTGTTTTTAGTGCATTTTTTTTTTTTGTAGTACTTTAGCGTTAGTGTTTGATTGTTTGTATCATGTTTGTTAAAAAAAAAAAAGGTTCAATAAAGATATTGTGGAAAAAAAAAAAATAATTCCTGTACCTTATGACAAATATTTTTATAGGCAATTTATACTACACAATCAATCAATCAATCAACCTTTATTGCCATGATGCTATGCATACAACTGTAGTGCAAGCAAGATGAAATTGTGTTTTTCTAGGAATCCATATTGTAAAAAGAACATAATTTAAAAACACACTCACACACCCCCTCACACCACACCCCGGCAGCCATTCACACATTCCTGAGACACATTTGGATATTACAGTAATGTTAACTTATTATAGTTGCAGTTAAAATGATAATAACTGCCTATGTATATATAAAACAATTAAAATGGCTAAGTGAATCTAAGTAGCTAAGAGACATAAATACTTAAAACTGACTAAAACTATAATATACTGTACATATAATATACATAATGTCCATAAAGTGCAGTAATATGTATAAAAGATTCCGGATCAACTGTTCAGCATCCTAACAGCTTGTGAAAGGAAGCTGTTGATCAGTCTCGCGATTCTGCCTCTGATGTTCCGGAATTGTTTGCCAGATGGCAGCAGTTCAAAGTGTTTGTGCAGAGGGTGAGAATGGTCCTTATCAATGTTCAGTGCCCTGCTCCTACAACGGCTCTGAAAAAGTTCTTGAATAGAGGGGAGGGAAACTCCAATTACCTTCTCAGCTCCCTTAACTATCCTCTGCAGAGCTTTTTTGTCTGACATACTGCAACTGGAGTACCATGTTGCAATGCAGTGTGTCAGAACCCTCTCCACCACACCTCTGTAGAAGGTCCTGAGGATACAGATGGGGAGAGAGGCCTGTTTGGGTTTCCTCAAGAAGTGCAGTCTCTGCTGGGCCCGCTTCCTGATCCCCAAGGAATTCTTGCTCCAGGTCAGGTCCTGCGAGATCTGGACTCCGAGGAACTTGATGTTCTCCACTCTCTCCACCAAACGGCCGCTGATGCAGAGAGGGATGTGTTCAGGCCGTGACCACCGGAAGTCAATAATCATCTCCTTCGTTTTGTCCACGTTGAGCACCAGATTGTTCTCCCTGCACCAGCCCTCCAGGTCTCTAACTTCTTCCTTGTACATTGATTCCTCATCCCTCTGAATAAGTCCCACCACTGTGGTGTCATCCACAAATTTAATAATCTGGTTCCCCTCGTGTCTGGACACACAGCTATGTGTTAAAAGTGTAAACAGCAGTGGACTAAGTATGCAGCCTTGAGGGGATCCAATGCTCAGCGTGATGGAGTTGGAGGTATTGTTTCCAACCCAGACAGACTGAGGTCTCTTGGTCAGGAAATCCAGGATCCAGAGACATGTGGTGGTGTTCAGACCGAGAAGGAGTAACTTCTCCATCAGTCTCTCCGGGATTTCTCCGGTTTCCTCCCGCATACCAAAAACATGTAGGTTTAGGGCGCTCGTGCACGCAGCGACCTGCAGCCGGTGGCTTGTCACCAGACTGCAAACCAAATCTACCTACGGGTACAAATAAGTAACAAAAAAAAAAAAAAAAAAAAAAAAAGTCTCTGGGGAATGATGGTGTTAAATGCTGAACTGAAATCAGTGTACAGGAGTCTGGCATAGGTGTCTTTCTGATTCAGGTGGGTAATGACAGAGTGCAGTGTGGTGACTATAGCATCCTCTGTGGAGCGATTTGAACGATACAAGAACTGGAGCAGGTCATGTGATGCAGGGAGGCAGGCTGTGATGTGTGGTTTAACAAGCTGTTCAAAACACTTCATCACAATTGGTGTCAGTGCGATAGGATGATAGTCATTCAAACAGGACACAACCGCTTTCTGTGCCACCAGTACTATGGTAGAGGTCTTAAAGCATCTAGGGACGATGGCTTGACTAAGGGAAATGTTATATATGTCAGTCAGGACATCTGCCAACTCACTCGTCAGACTCGGAGCACACATCCCGGGATGTTGTCCGGACCTACAGCTTTACGTGGGTTGGCCCTGTTTAGGGTCCTCCGTGTGTCTGCTGCGTTGATGGTGATAGCTTGCCCCACAGATGGTGAAGATGGGCCAGCCCTCCCTCTGATTGTCAGGTTTGATGCGTCAAAACGTGCAAAGAAGTTATTGAGCCTGTCTGGAAGCAAAGCGTCATCATCATCGACCCCCTACCTAGACTTATAATCCGTCAACCCCCGTACTCCCTGCCACATCCGTTTGGTGTTCCCTGTGTCACAGAAATGTCCCTGGATTTTCTCCGCGTAGGCGCGTTTCGCCGTCTTAATTCCCTTTGCGAGCGCAGACCTGGCTGAGCGGAGGGCAATCCTGCCCTTCACTCTAAAGGGTGCATCTCTGGCTGTGAGCAGCGAGCGCACCTTTTTTCTTGGCATGAAACCATACTGCTGCTCACCGATTGTCACCTCTCCTCTTAACCTGGCTTCAGCAATGCTTTCCCATATCTTCATAGTGTGGCTGATCAACTTTATGCCTCTGTAGTTTCTACAGATCTGAGCATCACCCTCATTCTTGAAAACTGGTACCAAATACTTCTTCTCCACTGCTCAGACATCCTCTCACTCTCCAAGATTGTGTTATGGGCAGCTTGGTGGCACAGTGGTTAGCACAGTGGCAGCACAGTAAGAAGGTCACAGGATCGAGTCCACCCCTGATCATGGTGGGCTCGATCCCACCCCCTGACCATCAGTGACCCTTCTGTGTGGAGTTTGCGTGTTCTTCCCATGTCTCCGTGGGTTAACCCTGGGTACTCTGGTTTCCTCCCACAGGCCAAAAACATACAAGTAAGGTTAAATGGAGACTCTAAAGTGGCCCTAGGTGTGAATGTGTGTGTGAATGGTGAAGGGATTGGTGCCGTACTGTGTATGCCCTGAATTTCTCTCTGGGGATTAATGAAGTATACAAAATACAAAAAAAAAACAAAAAAAAACAATCTGGTTAAAAGGTCCACTGCCATTTCTCCTAAACATCTCCATACCTCCACGGGTATGTCATCTGGATCAATCGCCTTTCCATTCTTCATCCTCTTCAAAGCTGCCCTCACTTCTGCCTTGCTAATCCTCAGGACTTCCTTGTTCACTATCTTTCCTTCATCCATCGTCCTCTCTGTCTCACTTTCTTCATTCATCAGTTCTTCAAAATACTCCTTCCACCTTCTCAACACACTCTTGTAACTCATTAGTACATTACCATTTCTGGCCTTAATCAACCTAACCTGCTGCACATCCTTTCCAGCTCGATCTCTCTGTTGTTGTTTTAATCTACTAAAATTCTTTAAAAGAGACTGAATTCAGGGACATATAAGAATGAGAATGCCTTCCAGACTATTTGGCTTTCCTTATAAGAAATGTCAACTGCATTAAAGGTCCCTTTAACTAAATCCTAATGTGTTTATTGTATATTCGTAGATGATGGGCTTATCATAATTTGATTCTGCAGTAATCATATGACCCAAGAAAGCATGTTAGAAGATTAAAACAACAAAGTATACAACCCGTAGTTGTAGGTCAGGATCCAGAGGTGAACCCATGTAACAAGTATGGTGACCCTAGAGAGTTTTACATGTTCTATAGTGAGAGAGCATAGGGAGTGTGAACCTTGAACTCTGACCTTTTGACCCCAAACCTGTATTCAGAGGTCATTGTCTCAGAGTGAACCTGTGTACCAGTTTGGTGACCCTAGCTTTCTTTGTTGTTGAGATATAGTTTATAAGCCATTTTGACTTTGACCTCTGACCTTGCAATTCCAAAAGCATAGTCACACTTCAGGGTCACAGGATGAACCTGGGTATCAAGTTTGGTGGCCCTAGCTTTACTCGTTGTACAGTAATAAGAGATAAAGAATGTTAAACTTGACCTTTTGACCCCAAAGCCATAGTCAGAGGTCAGGATCGTAAGGTGATTCTGTATACCAGGTTTGGTGGCGCTAGCTTTACTTGCTTTATAGTAATAGTAAATGTAGCATTTATCATAGTGTAACTGCAATGTTTACTTTGACCTTTGACCCCAAACACATAGGTCAGGGTGTAAATCGTCCAAGATGTGAATTAGCTACAACTACTGTGTTGATTTGAAAAGCTGACATCATTTCTTTCAGTAGTTACTGTGTTTAGAATATTTAGGGAAACTCTGACCTCTGAACTTTGACCTCAAGGTCATCTGATGAGAGTGAAATTGCAAGCTAGATAGACAGATGGATCTTTATTGTCAATATATAAAAGTGAAAAAAGTAATGTTTTACCAGAGAGCTCCTCACATGGATCTACTCAGTTACTCTTCTGACCAGAAGTCCAGTCTTCACCTTGAACATCCTCGTCTATAATTTTCTTTCGAATCTCATCAGACAACTCTTTCCTTAGCTTTCTGTGGTCCGTGTTCAGTGTAGTACACACCATGATACCAAACAGCACAATGATGACTTTTCACCCTTTAAATATGCAAGACTGACTGATTACAAGTTTGAAGACACCTGTGATGTTAATTACAGGACACACCTTAGTTTAACATTTCTATGGTCACATTAGTTTTCAATCTTTTCTCGGGGTATCCTCATTCTTTTCCCGGCCAGATTGTTTTTTAAAATAATTCTGGTAAACCAAAATTCAAAAACAATGTCTGATTTTCATTAGTCAATTTTCAGATTTTTTAAAAAATTTATTGTTACTTTTGTAAGTTTCAAGTTATTTCAGTGACTGCTGTGGGATTTTCCCTCTTTGTGATACCAACAGAATTGGCCACATCTGTAAAATGAAAAAAGAATTGGTCTCTATATGGAACTTTACGGGATCCCGCAACTAAACGGGAAACAGTTGAGGAGTGCTGACCTAAATAGACAGAGATACTTTTGTTAAATAGGACTTAAACCATGTCAGGGCTGTACATTCAATGCCTACACAGAAGTAAAAACAAGATTATTATGGTGGACCGTGTCAAAGGCATCAGATAGGGCCAGGACAAACAAGACAGCGTCAACAGTTAAATGCAAATTACAATGGTCAACACCAAATTTACTGTCTAAGTTTTTTTTAGCTGATTTAGGACAGTTTTAATGTGCTGAATCCAAAAATTGCATTGGTTTTGCTCAGTCAGGTCAACTTTTTGAACTATGGCAACATGTTTTTCTACGTTTTTGCTTACATGTATGGGTATTTACGCTTTATATGATGCAAAATTCTTTTTTATTTCTTGAAATTCTCTGAATTTTGAACAATGATGATGTAAAATTCAATTTACATGTACTTACCTTTATATAAAGTAAGTACATGCACAGTACTAAGTAAATACTAAGTAAGTACAGGTTTTTACTTAGCACCTGATCGAGAGAAACGGATGTCATTTTCGGATTCAGCGGTGCAAAATTGTCTTAAATCAGTTTAAAAACACAGACAACTTACAAAAAAATTATTTTTGTAACCCTGTGTTATTAAAGACTTAAAAAGACACTACTTGATGGCACTACTTTTACTTGAGTGACAGATTACTAGATACTTTACTGGATACTCTACCCACCTCTGATTACAGCTTAATATACAATATCTGGATCTTCAGTCAACCTTAGTCAGATGCCATAACTAGTATATAGCAAACCTTTATCTGTGTTCACCCCACTATCAAGACTGTCTCATAAAATCTTTTCTTCCCTATAGAATGGGTGGCTTCCTGGTAGGGGGGCCTGGGTCAGGATTTGTTCGGCTGCCGGCGCTGCCAACATGGGGTCATAATGCCCGTCCCGCTGGGCCAAGGGTTTGCCATTTAGGGAATTTCCCAAGATTTCCCAAGATTTAGGGAAACTCTGACCTCTGACCTTTGACCTCAAGGTCATGTGATGACAGTGAAATTGAAAGATATATAGATAGATCTTTATTGTCACTATATAAAATATCAACAGTGAAATAAAGTTAAGCAACTCTCCAGTAGCAACAGTATAAATAAATAAAAACAACAAAACAGAGAACGATGCAGACAGTAATTGCTGTGAGCCAATTGTGGAGGGGAGGGGGAGGTTGGGGTGGAAGGGGAAGGGATGCATCCGTCCTGGGGGGAATGGGATGGACGTGGGGTGAAACTTTTCACAGCCTGGGGAAAGAAGCTGTGTTTCAGTCCGTTTGTTTTTCCTTTAATTGTCCGGTATCTTTTTCCAGATGGGAGGGAGGAAGTGAATGTCTGGAATGAGTACGGTCCATGGAGGTGCCCCTGGCCTTCTTTTGAAGTCTGCCAGAATAAGTGTCTTTGAGAGGGAGTAGTGTAGATGATGCGCATTATCGGAGTATATCAAACCATGGTACCAGTTTCAAAACAATCGGAACAAAACTGTAGGAGGAGTTGATTTCACAAAAAGGGGACAGATGGATGGACAGATGGATGGATGGGCTGACCCATAACATAATCCCCCTTCAGTCTTTGCCCAGAGGGCTCTTCGACCCCTTTGGGCTTCGACTGGCGGGGGATAAAGATCTGTTCTCTGAAATATTTGCATGTATACATTCTGGCAGAAACTAGTATAGCTATTGCCACTTAGAATTCCCTATATCATTAAAACGAAACACTGCCTTCATTTATCCCCATCACTGTGATGTCTTCAAAGGAAGAGGTTGGCAAAGAAAAAGTTTGATGGTCAAGGAAATGAGAAAAGTGGAAGGAAAACTATGATCCTAGGCATATAGCAGTGACAGAGGTAGCAAACGAAAAGGAAAAGGAAAGGGATATTGTGAGTTATCTGAGAATATAATAATAATAATAATAATGCATGAAATTTTTATAGTGCTTTTTCATAGATGCTTTACAATGGATGCATTATTCATTCTCTCCAGAGACAATGGCAGTGGTAAGCTATTACTATAGCCACAGCTGCCCTGGGGCAGACTGATGGAAACATGGCTCCCAATCCACATCATTAGCTTCTCTGACCAATACCAAACATTTATATCCATTGTCATGGAAACTGGAGGCAAGGTGGATAGAGTGTCTTTCCCAGGGACACAACGGCAGGATGTCTGGGGAGAACAGAATTCAAACTGCCAACCCTCCGGTTATCAGATGACCTGCTCTACCTCCTGAGCCACTGGTGACCACATTTCCCTCCTCCGTTCCATTTTTGCTGAGCACCAAGCTGGACGGCAGGAAGTTCCATTTTTATAAGGTCTTTGACATGATCTGGCTGGGACTTGAATCCCAACTCCCACTTGTGGGGCAGATACTCTACCTCTAGGCCATCACTCCGACGGAGTGAGAAATCAAGTTGGAAAGGATGTGCAGCAGGTTAGGTTGATTAAGGACAGAGATGGTAATGAAATAACCAGTTAGAAAAGTGTGTTGAGAAGGTGGAAGGAGTGCTTTGAGGAACTGATGAATTAAGAAAATGAGAGAGAGGAGGATAGATGAAGGAAAGTTGGTGAACCAGGAAGTTCCAAGAATTAGCAATGTGGAAGTGAGAGCAGCTATGAAGAAGATGAAGAGTGGAAAGGCAGTTGGTCCAGTTGACATAACTGTGGAGGTATGGAGATGTTTAGGAGAGATGGCAGTGACCCTTTTAAACAGATTGTTTAACACAATCTTGGCGAGTGAGAGGATGCTTGACGAGTGGACAAGATTTTCAAGAACAAGGGTGATGCCCAGAGCTGTAGACATAAAGTTGATCAACCACACGATGAAGATATGGGAAAGAGCTGTTGAAGCCAGGTTAAGAGGAGAAGTCACAATTTGTGAACAGCAGTGAGAGAGTACTACAGATGCAATGTTTAAGAATTTTATGGAGGAAATAGAAGTTGCACTGTGTCTTTGTGGATCTAGAGAAAGTGTGTGATTGGGTACCAAGAGAAGAAACATGGTACTATATGACGAAGTCAGGAGTAGCAGAAAAGCATGTGAGGGTGGTGCAGGACACGTATGAGGACAGTGAGACAGTGGTGAGGTGTGCTGTAGAAGTGACAGATGGATTCAATTAGGGGTGGGATTACATATGGAATTGGCCCTGAGCCCCTTCTCGTTTGCTATGGTGATTGACAGGCAGACAAGGTAAGTCTCCGTGGATCAGGTAGGAGTAGAGAGCAGGTGGAATAGAACCTGGAGAGGTTTAGGTATGCCCTGGAGAGAAGAGGAATGAAAGTCAGTAGAACCAAAGGAGAATACATGCATGTGAATGAGAATGGGGCAAGTGTAAGGGTAAAGATGTAAGGAGTAGAGGTAGTGAATGATGAGCTTAATAGATGAGCTTAAGTACCTGGGGTCAGCTATCCAAAGCAATGGGCAGTGCACAAGAGAGGTGAAGAAAAGAGTGCAGGCAGGGTGGAGTGGGTGGAGATGAGTGCCAGGGGTGATTTGTGACAGGATAGCAGCTAGAGTGAAAGGGAAGATTTACAAGACAGTAGTGAGATCTGCTACAATGTATGGTTTGGAGATGGGTAAGTGACGAGGAGGGACATGATCAGAAATGAGTATATCAGAGGGACAGCTCAGGTTGAGTAGTTTGGAGATGAAGTAAGAAAGGCAAGGCTTAGATGGTTTGGACATGTGCAAAATAGGGATAGTGGAGATATTGGACAAAGGATGTTGAAGATGGACCTGCCAGGAAGGAGGAAAAGAGGAAGACCACATAAGATTCATGGATGTCATGAAGGAGGACATGGAGAGGGTTGGTGTGAGAGAAGAGGATACAAGTGATGGGGGGGATGGAAACAGATGATCTGCTGTGATGACCCCTAATGGGAGCAGCCAAAAAAGAAGAAATAGAAGAAGACTGTGCTGTTGGCTGTAATATCAGTCCAGTCAATGTCCAGAGTTTCTCTGAGCCCAAGGACTGTCGGCTTTAGAGCTAAAAATAACAACATACACTAGACCAGGGCTGTCCAACCATATCCCATGGAGGGCCAAGACCCTACAGGCTTTACCTCCAACCAGTGTCTTCAACAGACAGCAGATTCCACTGAATTTCTTCCCACTGATTGCTGAAAAGTGAAAACACCTGCTGAAGAGACTGGGTAGAAAAGAAAACCTGCAGGGTCTTGGCCCTCCATGGCAGATGATTGGACACCCCTGCTCTAGACCATAAGAACTGAACTATGAGGGATAATGTTGGCCCCCACAGTTGAGCTGTAGCTCAGACCTACAGCCTATAAAAAACATGTCTTTCCTCTGAGGTAAGCCATCATGATCAGTTTGCCTTAGATCATATGGTACTCTGTATTAAAGGGAATGGCAAGAGTGCTCCTCGTTGGGTTATTGCATGTTACACTCATAGTACACCTCTGTATAATTAGAAAGCCCCATTGCGCTTTTTGCACCACGCAAAAACTGTTTACTTTACATGCTGCTGTGATAACAAAATGGACTTGGATATGCCCATGAATGTGCTCTGCACCTTAGACAATACACTGTTGACTAGAATGTCGTAATATCACCCAGTATGTTGAAAATTGTATCAGTCTATTTAGTCTGTCAGGGTCACAGCCAAAAAAAGGTTGAGAACCACTGATCTAGGAGCTGGCAACATCTTATATTAGTTAAGTTAATCCCTTCTATTCTATCCTATTCTACAGCCTGTGGGACACCATGTGGTGTATGGGACGGTGCCTATCCCCGTTTCAACATCTTATGTAATGTGATTTAACGTTGTATTCTCTGTAATTAATTGTGAACAGGAAAATACTATATGGAGTGGCCAAATAAAGAATACCTGTTTTCCAGAGCCATTTTTGAAGGGTTGTGTCCCACGATCAGATAAAAATCCTCACCTGCAGCATCCATGTAGGATGCCTTCATTTCCATGGACTTTATTCTATTAAGTCTGAAATTCTTAAGGAGTTAATTTACCCCTTCTAAAGGTGCATTCACACCAAACGCGAACGGGCAAATTTTTTGCACGGCATGATTACATTATAACTCAATGTAAACACGTGAAAAGACATGAATTGCCCTTCTGAGTGAGATGCAGACAGGCGAAGTTGCCTTTGAAACTTCTGCAGCTGTGTTCAACCTGCTGTGGAGATTCCCAAACTAATGTCATGCTAAGGCTTATATTATCTGACGGGGGGCTCAGCTAAAAATGTTGTCTCAGCTTCCAAAACTTCACAAGATAATAGGGGTTTCTGTTGCTAGCTTGCTAACCTCGTCAGCACGTCCACGGCAGGAAATCATGGGTAAATAACTCGAAAATCCCGATTCAGCTGAAGAGCTCCTGGTCCTCCTGTCTCCAGGTGAGTGAGTCTTATTTTCAAACTAGTTTACTCTGCAATGGTGATACCTTTACTCCGGTGACAGCAGAATCTCAAAGCTAGCAGCTAGCTTGGACGCGAGTGCACGACTGAGAAATTTCGCGTGTACTTGCCTCTTCCCATTCATTTTGTATGGATTCGCGCTGCCCGTTCGCGTTTGGTCTGAACTCACTTTAAGTCCATAGATTCTTTTTAAATTTGCATTAATGTCATTGAATTAAAAAAAAAAAAAAAAACAAGATGGCGCCGCAGATGGCAGCCACTGGCTTCTGCTCTCTGATGTTTTTGATAATTTTGTGTGTTTTTTTGGACTTCTGCTCTTCTGTCCGAGTCACCTATTCAAGGGAGGAACTACTTTCACTCAGACTACCTCCCAGTGCAACTTCTCCGCCAGTTTCTGCTGCTGATCTGAATTTTTTTCAGTCGATCTTAGCTGTGGGAGCAGCGGCTATTGGCGCTGGCCGGAAACGAAGGCGGCGCAGTAAACGTGCCGGTGCGCTAGTCAGGTTGAAGAAACGAGGATTTCGCACGCCGCTCCCATCGATCCATCTGGCAAATATCCGCTCTTTGGCGAACAAATTGGATGAACTGCTGCTCCTGACTCACAAAAATCGGGATTTTAGCAGATCTGGCGCCCTTTGTTTCACAGAGTCCTGGCTGAGTGAACACATCCCGGACAGCGCGGTGCACCTGGACGGATTCCAGCTGTTTCGCGCTGATCGCAGCCGAGAATTCTCTGGAAAGACTAAAGGTGGTGGAATCTGCTTCTACATAAACGAAGGTTGGTGTACCGATGTCACAGTGTTGAAGTTTTGTAGCCCTAACCTAGAGTCACTGTTCATAAACTGTAAACCCTTTTATTCACCGCAAGAGTTCTCCTCGTTTATTCTGGTCGGAATTTATATCCCGCCTGCTGCTTGTACAACGGAGGCACTGCAGCACCTCGCTGACCAGATAGCAGACGTGGAGGAAAAACATCCAGACTCTCTGCTTATCATTCTGGGTGATTTCAATAGAGCTAATCTCATAAATGAGCTTCCTAAATACAGACAGCATATTAAATGTCCCACCAGGGACACAAATACACTTGACCACTGTTACACAGTTTTAAGAAACGCCTATCATGCCGTCCCCTGTGCAGCTCTGGGTTTTTCTGACCACTGTCTGCTCCATCTTATTCTAACATACAGACAGAAACTAAAAACTTCCAAGTCTGTTGTAAGGTCTGTGAAGAAATGGACTGAGGAATCAAAGCTGAAGTTACAAGCCTGCTTTGACTGTACAGATTGGAGTGTTTTTGAAGCTGCAGCCATTAACCTAAATGAACTCACTGACACTGTGATGTCATACATCTGTTTCTGTGAGGACGTGTGTGCAGACCAAGACCTTCTGCACATACAACAACAATAAACCCTGGTTCATTCCTAAACTGAAGCAGCTACGTCAGACCAAGGAGGAGGCCTACAGGACTGGTGACTGGACTCTGTACAAGCGGGCCAGAAACATGCTGACGAAGGAGATCAGGCTTGCTAAGAGGAGCTACAGTGTGAAGTTACAAAAAAACTTTTCAGCCAACAACTCTGCTTCTGTCTGGAGAGGCCTACGGAATATCACCAACTACAGGAGACCATCCCCCCACCTTGTGGAAAACCTCCAGCTGGCTAACGACCTAAATAGCTTATTACTGCAGGTTTGAAAAGAACCTACAGTTCTCACCTCCCACCCACACAAAAGGATTATCTGCAGCCCCAGGAACTCCATCCCTCCTCCACTCTGACCTCCCACCAGCACTAACGATCTGTGAAGAGGAGGTGCGCCGGGTCTTTCAGAGACAAAAGATCAAGAAGGCTGCAGGACCTGATGGTGTGTCTCCATCCTGCCTGAGAGTCTGCTCCAACGAGTTGGCCCCCATCTTCACCTGGATCTTTAACAGATCACTGGAGCTGCGTGAAGTGCCTTCCTGCTTCAAACGCTCCATCATCATTCCAGTTCCCAAGAAACCCTCTGTTACAGGATTAAACGACTACAGACCTGTTGCCCTGACCTCTGTGGTCATGAAATCCTTGGAGAGATTGGTGCTGAACCACCTGAAGGTCATCACAGGCCCCCTGATGGACCCACTGCAGTTTGCCTACCGGTCAAACAGGTCAGTGGATGATGCAGTGAATATGGGACTGCACTACATCCTGCAACACCTCGACTCCCCAGGGACGTACGCCAGGATCCTGTTTGTCGACTTCAGCTCAGCGTTCAACACCATCATCCCAGGCATTCTTCATCAGAAACTCCTCCAGCTCAAGGTGCCCCCCTCCACCTGCCAGTGGATCTCCAGCTTTCTGACTGACAGGTGGCAACAGGTGAAGCTAGGGAGATTTACATCCAGCTCCCGAAAAATTAGTACTGGCGCCCCCCAAGGATGTGTCCTTTCCCCACTGCTCTTCTCCCTCTACTCCGACTGCACCTCAGAGGACCCTTCGGTGAAGCTCCTGAAGTTTGCGGACGACACCACAGTCATCGGTTTGATCCGGGATGATGATGATGAGTCTGCATACAGGCAGGAGGTGGAGCAGCTGATCCTCTGGTGCGGCCAGAACTATCTTGAACTTAACCCAGCCAAAACGGTGGAGATGACTGTGGATTTCAGGCGACACCCCCATTCATTCCCCCCACTCACCATCCTCAACAGCACAGTGTCCACTGTGGACTCCTTCAAGTTTCTGGGTATCACAATCTCCCGGAACCTGAAGTGGTCCTCCCATATAGACACTGTCTGGAAAAAGGCCCAGCAGAGGTTGTTTTTTCTGCGTCAGCTCAAGAAGTTTGATTTGCCTCAGGAGCTGCTGGTTGTCTTCTACACCGCCATCATCCAAGCTGTCCTCTGCTTTTCCATCACTGTCTGGTTTGGATCTGCCACTAAACAGGACAAGACCAGACTGCAGCGGATCGTTAAGTCTGCGGAGAGGATCATTGGTACCGACCTACCCTCCATTGAGAACTTATATCAGTCCATAACCAGGAAACGGGCAGGAAGCATCTGTGCTGACCCATCACACCCTGGCCACAAACTGTTTGAACTTCTATCTTCTGGCCGTCGTTACAGATCACTGAAGGTCAAAACCACCCGTCACAGGAACAGTTTCTTTCCTCAAGCCATCACTCTGATGAACTCCTAACATTCACCTAGTCCTACCTGTTGCTGTACTCATGACTTTTCATCCATTATTACATTGCACATAACTCTCACACTATTTCTGCAAGTGTGGTTAGTCTGAGTAAATAACTGCATATATTCCTGTATATATTTGCATCCTTTTATAGAAACGTGGACAGACTGTAATTTACTGTACATACTCTGTTGTCATTGAATCCTTATTTAAATCCTCCACCTGAACAACGAGAGCAAGTTTTTAGCTAAAGTCAAATTCCTTGTATGTGTTGTGCATACTTGGCCAATAAAGCTGATTCTGATTCTGAATGGAAACACAGTAATTGTCATTATATTATCTAAAATAAAATTAAAATAGTTCAACAGTTTTCTGTGTTAAAACCTCTTGCACTCCGTTGTACCACGGGCGGGCAAGTCTCTGTGTCCCAGAGCGCACGGGGACGCTCTCGTGTGCCCTCGTGCGCTCTAGGACGCACGATGGAGCTGCGTCCAAGCGCGCACTGAAAATAAAAGCTGCATTTCCGTTCTTCCACTGCAGACACAGCTGCGAACAGATTAGTTCATCTGATTGACCTCTCATTCGACTAATAAGAGCCTTGAATTGGGTTTCTGAAACCTTGAAGAACCAATGACTGAAAACCTAGCAAGAAGGACCTGCCTACCAAAGCTGTGAATGCAGCGAGCCAATTGAAGCAGAGAAGTTCGCGAGCTGTTTTTTGTAAGGCTGGGTGAAGACAAACTGCTGCAGCAGATAAAAAAAGGACCCGCAGGAAGAACCGTCACAGACCCAGCAGCACGGAGACCACCCACAAGTGCTACCTGTGTGACAGGGACAGCCATTCGGGCATCGGCCTCTTCAGTCACAGGCGGTGCTTTTTTTTTTATTCAAGCAGAATAGACGTTTAGGATTCTCTTCCATGGTCATCATAGACCGACGGAGGCCGATGACGAAGGTCGTAAATCATTCGCCAAAACCGCAGTCATGAATTATGTTTTGACCGGGTTGCTAGACCAGAACCACGAGCGGACCAGCGTCGCGTTCGTCTGACAATGAGGAAGAGAAGTTCACCAGGATGCTGCTGTGAAGAGGTAAGGTGTTATAAGCTAAATTATTCTTTATCCCTGAAAATTGTAATCAAAAATGACTTTTGACCGATCGGTAAATTACAACTGTGCGGCGCATGAAGTCCGAAGTTCGTGCGCCGCGGTATACGGGTCGTGTGCCGCGTCCAGACTGTGAACGCCGCCCCCCCCCGCTACTCTTCTGTAGCGAGGGGGGGGAAAGCTGCGGTGACTGCGCCGCTGTCGCCACATGACTATTCCGTCATGTAGCGATGGCCGATGTCCGTCCTCTGTAGCGAGGGGGGGGACAACCACCCCCCCACACACACACACAGCCCTGAGTGTCACCTTTCATTAGAGGCCAAGATGAAGCTTCTATATTGAATCATTCAAAAGTTACAGACGTTTTTCCAAACTGTGCCATTTGGCACAATTTGGCACAGTTCCAAAACGCCTGGGAACTACCTGAGGAAAAAGCTGTGTAATATATTCATTTTTTGTGGTATTGTTACAAAATTTTGACCTCAGCTGGATAACACTTGGTTCTACATTTCTGTTGCATTTTCCAGCCCGGATCTGAAGCTGTGTGTTATTTGCAAGCATTTGTATCCAAAAAAACACCCAGGCCAAATTTATTTTCTTCAAGTTCAGTATGTTTAGATGACTGTAACTCAGTGGCCGGAGCACTTAGAGAGATTATGACTGTTTTGCCCAAAAATTCAAAGTGTTTTCTTTTAAATGAGACCAACCCCATGAAGATGCTGCAAAGGGTTGAAGAACAGCTTTCGATTTACTTTGGGCATGTTATTTTTTGGCGTTTTTAGGGAAATTGACCAGAGTGCAAGGGGTTAAGAATACAGTATACAAATTAAAATACAAAGTATACAAAAGCCAGGTGTTAAAGACTCTATATTTACAGCAGGAAAATCCAGAGTATTAATTGTGACTGTGTCAGTATTCCATACAGAAAATTTATTGAGCTTAAACATTTAGCCTTTAGTCTTAAGGACTACAAACAGTAGGTGCAGGGAAACAACTTCATGGTGGTCTGACATTGGCAGGAAGGGAAGAGACTGAAAAGAGAAAATCAGACAAAAGGTGTCAGGGAAGCAGTGATAGAGCGGTGGAGGCTTGGCAGAGGAACCGTAGCAGAGTGACAGAGAAGCAGCTCAAGGGTGGCAGGCCAGTTCCCTCTGCCAGACTGAAACAAGCTGCTGAAACAAGGGACCACTGTGTTGGATGAAGTTTGCTCATTTTTGGAGCATTTCTTGATTATGTTTGATTGACTTACAAAACCGGTTACTGAGTAAATGAATGGATACATGAACAAATCACAACCTGTTTTTACTTTTATTTTTAGCATCGCTGAAGAAAATTGTATTCTAACTTTTTACTTAAATATATATACAGTTGAAACCAGAAGTTTACATACACTGTCTGACATTAAATCAGACTAAATTTCCTGTTTAAGGTCAGTTAGGATTACCAAAATTATTTCTATTTGCTAAATAACTTTCAAGAATTTCTTATTACTTTCTTCAAAGTCACTAATACCATACCAAGAAGAAGATGTACACGAAAGGGGAAAAAAAGGGAAAAAAGAGAGAAGATTTACAGCCCATGTCCTTATTTTGGGTTTTTGTTTTTGAGTATTCAGTCATGGTCTTTATTAATAGTTTCTTTGTTTTTATTATAATCATCAATATTGTTATTATTCTTATTATAGTGGTCTTTATGGTTATGTGCTACAGTATCTCACAAAAGTGAGCACACCCCTCACATTTTTCTAAATATTTTATTATATCTTTTCATGAGACAACACTGAAGATATGACACTTTGATATAATGTAAAGTAGTCAGTGTACAGCTTGTATAACAATGTAAATTTGCTGTCCCCTAAAAATAACTCAACACACAGCCATTAATGTCTAAACCACTGTCAACAAAAGTGAGTACACCCCAAAGTGAAAATGTCCAAATTGTGCCCAATTAGCCATTTTTCCTCCCCGGTGTCATGTGACTCATTAGTGTTACAAGGTCTCAGGCGTGAATGGGGAGCAGGTGTGTTAAATTTGGTGTTATCGCTCTCACACTCTCTCATACTGGTCACGGGAAGTTCAACATGGCACCTCATGGCAAAGAACACTCTGAGGATCTGAAAAAAGAATTGCTGCTCTACATAAAGATGGCTTAGTCTATAAGAAGATTCCCAACACCCTGAAACTGAGCTGCAGCACAGTGGCCAAGACCATACAGTGGTTTAACAGGACAGGTTCCACTCAGAACTGACCTCACCATGATTGACCAAAGAAGTTGAGTGCACGTGCTCAGCATCATATCCAGAGCTTGTCTTTTGAAAATAGATGTATGAGTGCTGCCAGCATTGCTGCAGAGGTTGAAGCGGTGTGTGTGTGTGTGTGTGGGGGAGGGGGTCAGCCTGTCAGTGCTCAGACCATACGCTGCACACTGCATCAAATTGGTCTGCATGGCTGTCGTCTCAGAAGGAAGCCCCTTTAAAAGATGATGCACAAAAAAGCCCGCAAACAGTTTGCTGAAGACAAGCAGACTAAGGACATGGATTACTGGAACCATGTCCTGTGATGTGATAAGACCAAGATAGACTTATTTGGTTCAGATGGTGTCAAGTATGTGTGGTGGCAAGCAGGTGAGGAGTACAAAGACAAGTGTGTCTTGCCTCCAGTCAAGAATGGTGGTGGGAGTGTCATGGTTTGAGGTTGCATGAGTGCTGCCGGCACTGGGGAGCTACAGTTCATTGAGGGAACCATGAATGCCAACATGTATTGTGACATACTGAAGCAGAGCATGATCCCCTCCCTTCAGAAAGTGGGCTGCAGGGCAGTATTCCAACATGATAATGACCCCAAACTCGCCTCCAAGACGACCACTGCCTTGCTAAAGAAACTGAGGGTAAAGGTGATGGACTGGCAGTAAAGTGGTTGGGGCACTTTTTCCTGTGGAAACGTATCGTCACTTCCTGTGTTGCTGGCTGTCTGTGTGGTTTGCTCTATGGTTAGCTCTCCTCATTCTCCTGAGGATTTTGCCTTTAATTGTATTTTAATCACTTTTTTCCATCTACCATTAGCTCTCACTTCTGTTTATCAAGCTTCTTGCACTTGTGTGCGCACTCAGTGTCATCTAATCACCCTCTTTAGCTTTCTGTTCACCTTTCATCTGTGTTTTTGTTAGCTTCGGGTTAGCCACTAGCTATGGCTACTAGCTCTTCTTTCCCTTCTCCTCTGGTGTGCTCTTTCTGTCAGATGTTTAGCTACACCTCTGCCTCGTTTAGTGATAATGGTAAATGTAATAAATGTTGTCTTTTTGAGGTGCTCGAGGCGAGGTTGTCTGAGTTGCAATCCCGGCTCCGCTGCATTGAAACACCATCTGCGCCAGTTAATCTTGACAGATGGCCATTAGCTGCAGCGGAGCTCCCTAGCATAGGGCGGCCTGCTAGCGGTCTTCCGGTCCTCCTCAGCAGCGAGAAGACTGGGTTGGTGATGGTGAGAAGGAAGCCTAGCTGCAAAGTCCCGGTTCATCATCAACCTGCTCACGTTTCTAATCGTTTTTCCCTGCTCAGCGACACACCCGCTGAGGAAAAAACTCTGATCATTGGCGACTCTGTAGTCAGAAACGTGAACCTAGAGACTCCAGCGGCCATAGTCAAATGCATTCCTGGGGCCAGAGCAGGAGACATTGAGTCAAATTTGAAAATGCTGGCTAAAAATAACTGTAAATACTGCACAATTGTTATCCACGCCGGCATTAACGACGTCCGACTCCGGCAGTCGGACGTCTCAAAACTTAACGTGGAATTGGTGTGTGACTTTGCCAAAACAATGTCTGCCTCTGTAGTATTCTCTGGGCCCCTCCCCAATCTGACCAGTGATAACATGTTTAGCTGCTTGTCATCCTTCAACCGCTGGCTGTCTGTGTGGTGTCCTGCAAATGATGTGGGCTACATAGACAATTGGAGCTCATTTTGGGGAAAACCTGGTCTTATTAGACGAGACGGCGTCCATCCCAATTTGGATGGCGCGTCTCATTTATCTAACAATCTGGCATCATTTTTATCCAGATTTCCAAAACATTGACAACTCAGAGTTGGGACCAGGAAGCGTAGTTGCAGTCATACACGCCTCTCTGCAGCATCTTATCATCCGCCACCCCTCAACTTAGCCCTTGTCTTCCCCATCAGAGAATCATTGTCTGCTCCCTCCAAAGTAAATAAAAATATAATGGAAAAGCATCCCAAAGTGATTAAACAAAAAGTTGGTAAAATTCAAAATTAAACATGAAGCCTCTAAATTTAATGATTTGGCCTCTGTTCCTCCTCATAATTTGAAAATTAAATGTGGTTTGTTAAATATTAGGTCTCTAACTCCCAAGTCTCTGCTAGTCCATGATCTGTTAATTGATCATCAGATTGATTTAATATCCCTTATAGAGACTTGGGTAGAGCAAGAGGATTTTTTTTTTTTTTTTTGTTACTTATTTGTACCCGTAGGTAGATTTGGTTTGCAGTCTGGTGACAAGCCACCGGCTGCCGGTCGCTGCGTGCGCGAGCGCCCTAAACCTACATGTTTTTGGAATGCGGGAGGAAACCGGAGAAATCCCGGAGTAAACCCCCGCAACACGGGGAGAACATGCAAACTCCACACAGCTCACTGTTGGTCGGGGGCTGGGATCGAACCCACGATCTCACGATCCCCGCGATCCCCCGGCCGAGGGTAAACTGTGCTGCCACAGTGCTAAACCACTGCGCCACCGTGCAACCATTATTATGGCTATAATAGCCATTATTATAGGATTATGTTGGTTTAAATGAATCAACTCCCTCTGGTAATTTAAACTGTCAAAATCCCAGAAGTTCTGGTCGTGGAGGAGGAGTAGCAACAATTTACCATTCCAAATTACTAGTTAATGTAAAGCAAAAAACACGTTACAATTCCTTTGAGGGCCTGGTCCTCAGTATTGGGCATTTCAGTAATTTTAGGATAAACCCAAATTTATTTGCCATAGTTTATCGTCCTCCATCAACCTACTCAGAGTTTTTATCCGAAATTGCCGAATTCTTAGCTGACTTAGTGCTGAAATCAGATAGAATAATTATAGTAGGGGACTTTAATATACATGTAGATGTAGATAGTGATTGTCTTAATATGGCATTTAATTCAATATTAGACTCGATGAGGTTTTCTCAAAAAGTAGGAAATTAAACCTATTATCTCCACCGTATGTTGGACCTTGTTCTGACATATGGCATAGAAACAGAAAATCTGCTAGTGTCTCCTCATAACCCTGTACTGTCAGACCATTGTCTGTTAACCTTTGATTTTACTATTTCTGACTATTTGGCTCCTAAAGAAAACTATTACTACAGTAGATGCCTCTCAGATGATGATGTTAACAAATTTATGCAGATTGTTTCCTCTATGCCATGTGTCAACACAATGGAAATAAGCTATAGACAGCTTGCTCCTTCTGTAATTGATAGCATGGTAGATAGTGTTACAGCTTCTCTGCATCAGACTCTAGACATGATGGCCCCTTTAAAAAAAAAAAAAGTCTAATCAGAGATTTCTAACTCCTTGTTTCAACACAGAAACTTGTAGCTTAAAACAGAAGACTCGTCAATTAGAAAGAAAATGGCGCTCCACTAATTTAGATGAAATCTGTTTAGCTTGGAGAAATCATCTTTTAATTTATAAAAAAAATCTCTTAGAAAAGCTAGAACAAGTTATTAATCTGCATTAATAGAGAAACAAGAATAATTCAAGGTTTCTTTTCAGCACTGTAGCCAGGCTGACAAAGACTCAGGACTCTGTCAATCCTAGCATTCCCTTAGAGCTTACTAGTCAGGACTTTATGAACGTCTTCAATAATAAAATTTCATCTATCAGAGATAAAATTGGTCAGATTCTTCCCACCGTTAACTTAAATACAGTAACAACTATAACTCCTTCTGTAGAGGATGCCTTCACAAACGAGACTGAGTTTATTTCTCAGGAAAGGTTTATTTGCAATCTCATCCTCTAACAAGCAAGTATCTCAACAAAAGAGACAGGACAATCTTTCCTCACAGCTCTTATACCCCCTGAGACACAAAACCCCCAACATCAAATATCACACCCTCAACCCACAGCCCTTCAGTAAACATATAGCCTCCGAGGCTCGTTGGCTTCTCTATTGTCTCTTCCGCCTCGGGGGCTCCTGCTGGGACATTCTCTCTGACTTCCCGTCTCTCCAGAAACCACTTCACACCTGCCGAGGTCTCTGCCGGGTCAGGTCCTTTTGGACGTTTGAAGTCTCTAGAGTATGCACCGTCATGCCTACTAAATACATGTGAGAGAAAATGCGTACCATACAAGCATGCCATATATGCGCCCTAAATGTGCGCCATACTTCCACTGATATCTGTTTTGATGAGTTTACTCCAATTGACATTTAGAGTTAGTGCCAATAACGCAGCGTTCGCGAGGGCCGATTTGACCTGTGAGAAAGCGTGCTCCCGGTCCGGGGACCACTCGACCTTAGATGCAGGTTTTTGTTTCTTGAATGCCGCGTACAATGGGTGCATGAGCCGTGCCGCGTTGGGGAGGAAACGGTTATAAAAATTGACCATCCCCAAAAATTCTTGCAGTGCCTTAACTGTCTGCGGTTGGGGGAAATCCGTTATCGCGCGCACTTTATCCGGCAGCGGGACCGCGCCCTCTGGAGACACGCGGTGTCCCAAAAAATTGATTTGCGCTACCCCGAATTGGCATTTCGCTGGGTTAATGATCAGCCCGTGCTCTGTCAGCCTCTGAAAAACGGCTGTGAGGTGGCATTCGTGCTCGGCTTCGGATGCACTGGCTACCAAAATATCATCCAAATAAGCGAACACGAAAGGGAGGCCGTGCAGCACTGCATCCATCATGCGTTGGAACGTCTGCGCGGCGCCTTTGAGGCCGAAAGGCATGCGCAAAAACTCGAAAAGCCCGAAAGGGGTTATAACTGCCGTTTTGGGTATGTCTTGCGCGCGGACTGGAACTTGGTAATAACCGCGCACCAAATCTATTTTGGAAAAGATGCGCGCCCCCGCCAAATGTGCCGAAAAATCCTGGATGTGCGGAATCGGGTAGCGGTCGTGTGCTGAAGCATTATTTAATCTGCGGAAATCACCGCAAGGGCGCCACGAGCCGTCAGCCTTGGGCACCATGTGCAGGGGTGACGACCAAGAGCTGTTCGAGCGTCTAACAATGCCCAGTTTTTTCCAAGTTGGTGAATTCCTCGCGCGCGATGGCCAGTTTAGCTGGGTCCAAGCGCCGAGCTTTTGCAAAAACAGGGGGGCCAGAGGTAGTTATGAAATGCTCGACCCCGTATTTGGCAACTGACGCTGAAAATGTTGGGACCTTGAGTGTTGGGAACTGGTTGAGTAATGCATGAAACTTACCACCCGCAGCTGTGACATTGGGATGTGCAGAAGGCAGGGCCACCCGAGCTGTGCAGGAGATGGAGTAGCAAGATCAACTAACAAACTGTTTGAGCATAAAAAGTCAGCACCTAGCATGTTGTTGTTAACTGCAGCTACAACGAAGGTCCACTCGAAGGTGTGCCCGTGGAGGGACAAGAGGAGCGTCTTCTCCCCATAGGTTTTGATCGTGGAACCGTTCACCGCTAACACCAGGGGTCCGCTGGCAGGCGCCAGCATGTCCACGTAGGCAGGCTTGACAAAACTTAGCTGGGAGCCTGTGTCCACCAGGAATTCTTTCCCTGAATTCGCGTCTGTCACGAAAAGCAGCTTGTTCTTCGTGCCGAGAGTCGCAGCTGCTACCGGCTCCCGGTCTTGGCGTTTCCCTGGCGCTGGTACCGGCACGGTGGGACGCATCTGCGCGCTCTCTCGGCGAAGCGCCGATGGTAGAAACAGAGGGTGTTGTCAGCCCCGCTTCTCCTGGCCTCTGCCGCTGCTGCCGTCAGTGGATCCGGTGCCGCAGCCTCTGGTCTCCCCTCGTCTCGCGGGGGGGCGTTCAGCTCTGCCGCTGCCGTCGTGGCTGCGTGCCGTCTATGGGCGTCGACGAGCCGCTGCGCCTCCTGGCCCAGCTCGTGGTAGTCACGGTTGTTGAGTAGCTGTGAGCTGGCCAGGGTGACTCTCACTGCTGGCGGGAGCGTTCTGAGGAAGAGGTGGGCGAAGATAAAGCTGTCGTCATCCTCGCCTCTCAGGCTCATCATCTTCGCCATCAGATCTGCCGGCCTGTCTGCTTCCCCTTCTGTCAGCGCCAGGAGCCTCTCTGCTCGCTCTCCCAGCGAGGGAGTGAAGGCTCGAATAAGGGCGGCTTTCAGTGCGCCATACTTGTCGTCTCGGGGCGGGTGGTTGGTCAGGCTCTCCACCCGCTGCACTGTGAGGCTGTCCAGCTTCGCGACGACATGGTAGAACCTCGTTGCGTTCGCTGAGATTCCCCGAAGGTGGAACTGCGCCTCCACAGTGGTAAACCAGGAGCGCGGGTTATGTTGCCAGAAATCGGGCAGCTGTAGTGTGGTAGCTGCGTTAACCCCGTTGGCTCCTGAAGAGTCCGATGTGGAAAGCTCGCCGTCACCGGCCATGGTTTGTCGTAGGTCACCAGTGTAGAGGATGCCTTCACAAACGAGACTGAGTTTATTTCTCAGGAAAGGTTTATTTGCAGTCTCATCCTCTAACAAGCAAGTATCTCAACAAAAGAGACAGGACAATCTTTCCTCACAGCTCTTATACCCCCAGAGACACAAAACCCCCAACATCAAATATCACACCCTCAACCCACAGTCCTTCAGTAAACATATAGCCTCCGAGGCTCGTTGGCTTCTCTATTGTCTCTTCTGCCTCGGGGGCTCCTGCTGGGACATTCTCTCTGACTTCCCGTCTCTCCAGAAACCACTTCACACCTGCCGAGGTCTCTGCCGGGTCAGGTCCTTTTGGACGTTTGAAGTCTCTAGAGTATGCACCGTCATGCCTACTAAATACATGTGAGAGAAAATGCGTACCATACAAGCATGCCATATATGTGCCCTAAATGTGCGCCATACTTCCACTGATATCTGTTTTGATGAGTTTACTCCAATTGACATTTAGAGTTAGACAAAATAATTTCCTCATCCAAGCCTTCAACTTGTCTTTTAGACCCTATTCCTACCAGGTTATTTAAAGAAGTCTTCCCATTTATTGGTAGCTTTATTCTTCAAATAATCAGTTCTTCATTAAATTTAGGCCATGTACCTCAGGCTTTTAACACGGCTGTAATTAAACCCTTACTCAAAAAGCAAACGCTGGATCCAGGAGTTTTAGCTAACTGTAGGCCAATCTCTAATCTCCCTTTCATTTCAAAAATCTTAGAGAGAGTTGTTGCTATGCAAATATTTGACCACCTGCAGGGAAATGGTTTGCTTGAAGAGTTTCAATCTGGGTTTAGAATCCATCATAGTACTGACACAGCTTTAGTGAATGTCACTAATGACCTCCTGATCGCATCTGATAATGGACTTGTTTCTGTACTTGTCCTTTTAGACCTTAGTGCAGCTTTTGATACTATTGATCATATTATTCTACTTGATAGATTAGAACACTATGTTGGACTTAATGGAACTTCGTTGCAGTGGTTTAGATGCTATTTACAGTACCTGATAGGTTCCAGTTTGATCATGTCAATAATGAGTTTTCTTTCAACTCAAAGCTCAGTCATGGAGTTCCACAAGGATCTGTGCTAGGCCCTACTCTTTTTAGTTTATATATGCTTCCGCTAGGCAACATTATTAGAAAGCACTGTATATATTTTCATTGTTATGCAGATGACACACAGTTATACCTGTCAATGAAGCCAGATGATAGTAATCAATTAGCCAAGTGAGAAGTCTGTCTTAAGGAAATCAAAGCTTGGATGACTTGCAATTTCCTGCTATTAAATTCAGATAAGACTGAAGTTATTCTTGTTGGTCCAAAAAAACATAGAAATACCTTTCCAAATCAAACTTTTAGTTTGGATGCGGTTACTCTTTCTCTTAATAGCTCTGTGAGGAACCTTGGAGTTATTTTTGATCATGATCTGTCTTTCAATTCACATATTAAATTTGTTTGTCAGACTGCCTTCTATCATTTGCGTAATATTGCCAAGATTAGGAGCATCTTGTCTCAGAGTGATGCTGAGAAACTGATCCACACTTTTGTTAGCTTTAGATTGGATTATTGTAACTCTTTATTATCAGGTTGTCCTAAAACATCTTAAAAAGTCTTCAGTTGATCCAAAATGCTGCAGCAAGAGTTTTAACAGGTACTAGAAAGAGAGATCATATCTCTCCGGTTCTGGCCTCCCTTCACTGGCTTCCCACAGAGTTTAGAATGAAGTTTAAAATCCTTCTTCTTACTTACAAAGCTCTAAACAATCAGGCCCCTTTTTTATTTAAAAGATCTGTTACTACCGTATTATCCTAACAGAGCACTACGCTCCCAAAATGCTGGATTACTTGTAATACCTAGAATCTCCAAAAGTACAATGGGAGGCAGAGCCTTCAGTTATCAAGCTCCTCTCCTGTGGAACCAGCTGCCAATCTGGATTTGGCAGTCAGACTCGATCTCTGTTTTTAAGAATAGGGGTAAAACCTTCCTTTTTGATATAGCCTACAATTAGGGAGGGATCATGTGTCTCTGAACCCTCCCTTAGTTATGCTGCTAATAGATTTAGACAGCCGGGGGACCTCCAATAATGCACTGGGCTTCACTCCTTTCTTCACTCTCAATGAAATATTTTTTTTGCTGGTCATTAACATCTGTTTGATCTCTCCCATAAACTGAGTCCCGATCATGCTGTTTGCTCTCTACATGTCTGTTCTTTCCGTCTTCTCTATCCCCTCACCCCCCAGCCAGTCACAGCAGATGACTGCCCCTCCCTGAGCCTGGTTCTGCTGGAGGTTTCTTCCTGTTTTAAGGGAGTTTTTCCTCTCCACCATCGCCAAGCACTTGCTCACAGGGGATCACCTGATTGATGGGGTCTTTCTGCAACTGTGGCAGTTTCCCCTACAGTTGAAAGTGCTATGAGATGACTGTTGTTGTGAAATAGCACTATATAAATAAAGTTGAAATTGAAATTGAAACTGGCCAAGCATGTCTCCAGACCTAAAGCCTATTGAGCATCTGTGGGACATCCTCAAACAGAAGGTGGAGGAGTGCAAGGTCTCTAACACCATGATGTCATCATGGAGGAGGGGAAGAGGATTCCAGTGGCAACCTGTGAAGCTCTAGTGAACTCCATGCCCAAAAGAGTTAAGGCAGTGCTGGAAAATAATGGTGGCCACACAAAATATTGACACTTTGAACACAATTTGGATATTTTCACTAAGGGGTGTACTCAGTTTTGTTGCCAGCGGTTTAGACATTAATGGCTGTGTGTTGAGTTATTTTGAGGGGACAGCAAATTTACACTGTCATACAAGCTGTACACTGACTGCTTTACATTGCATCAAAGTGTCATATCTTCAGTGTTGTGCCATGAAAAGATATGATAAAATACACAACATAAAAATAATTTTTTTGTAAGTTGTCTATGTTTTTTCAACTGATTTAAGACAATTTAGCACAGCTGAATCCAAACATGACATCTGTTTCTCTCGATCAGGTCAGGTTTTTATGTTAAGTTATAAGTAGTTGTACAGCAGTTGTACAGTTGTACTGTAAATTGAATAGTAGACACTAATAAAGGTAAGTACATGTAAATTGAATGTTACATCATCATTGTTCAAAATTCAGAGAATTTCAAGAAATAAAAAAGAATTTTACATCATATAAAGTGAAAAAACCCGTACATGTAAACAAAAAACGTAAGAAAACATGTGGTCATAGTTCAAAAAGTTGACCTGATTGGGCAAAACCAATGTGATTTTTGGATTCAGCACATCAAAATTGTCCTAAATCAGCTAAAAAAAAAAACTTAGACAATAAATTTGGTGTTGACCAGTGGTATTTACAAAAATGTGAGGGGTGTACTCACTTTTTTGAGATACTGTATTCCTGTCATGATTTTCTGTTCTGTTTGGCTTTTATTTTAAGTGTCTTTTGTTTATGTCTGGTTCAGTGTAGTAATCCTTTCTTTATCTTTTGTTAACGATTTAAGGCTGTTTTGTAGATAATGTGAAAATGACGAGGCAGAGTTCATCTCACGAGTCAGGTTTATTCACATCATCCAACATCATCAAAAGCAGAAAGAGAGAGAAACCCAGACATTCGTCCTTTAAATACCTCAGGACTTCAAAGCACACAGTCACATTGTATTTAATCCCAAATAACAATACATCTTCCTTCAGATCTTAACACCTCCACCCCCAGCCTCTGGCAGCCAGGAAAATCCCCCCAGGCCGTCTCTCTGCATACCAAAGACTAGACTTTCACATCCTCCTGTTATCTCCAGAGAGGCTCAGTCCTTTGTTCAATCTAAGATGTGAAGCCTAAAGTGGTATACATATGAAGCATGGAGTGATATACATAAGTGCACATATATGTGTCCCACAGTTTCTGCTTTTGGTTAATTATCCACGGATGTGCTAATGATGGGGAGGACTACTTTTAGACTTTGCGCTCTGTTATCGGCGTGGCGTTCTAGAACTAGATTGTGAGATTTTTCCAATATCATTCTAAATATACGGCTCTGGAGACCAAAGAGACCACTGCAAACTTATTACTGTATCTGGGTTTACAATTTATACATATGTGTTTGAGTAAAATGAACAATTTAGTTTTATTCTGTAACCTACTGAAAACAACCCACACAAATTCAAAGGCAAAATATCGTCTTTTAGAGCATTTATTGACAGAAAATGACAACTAGCCAAAACAACAAAAACGATGCTGTTATTAGACGTGTTTTCTGATGTGCTTTTAGATCAAATAATGCAAAGAAAATAAGTTCATTCTTAAACACTACAAAACTGAAATTTTAACTTAGGAAGAACTCAGAAATCTGTATTTGTATAATAACTCTGATTTTTATTAACAGCTTTCATGCTTAGATGGTCACCTAATCAGTTCCTCCTTAATTAGACTGAGGTGTCCTTGTGTTGAAATTCAACAGATACTCAAACTGAATAGCTGCCATAAATAAAGAGATGCTAGTTTAGTTTTATTTTCCAGAGTTGTATTAGCATGACAGAAAAATAAAATAAGATCTCAATATGTTCTTTCATTTCTTCCCCATGCCCTTCCTAGAGCAACAGTAGCCATTTTTTTTTCTTTTTCCGGTTCCGGTTCCACCGGACCGGCGGCACCACACGAGTTGGCTGCCCGTTGCAACTGCCTTTTTTTATCTTCCTTCTTCTTTCTACAACCTTCATTCTCTATATATATATATATCACGGACACACAGATCGCCCCAAAGGTCTCCCGAGTCGGCGGACGGAGCCTCTGTTTACAGCAGGAGACGATACAGCAGGGAAGAGCTAGTGCTAGCTAGCACTCAACCGCCACCTGGTGCTAAGAAACTCGACATACCGAGGAACTGTAGCGAAAACAACGCGGGTGCCGGGCTGGAGTTTAGGCGGCGTGCAAGAAATATAAGACAGAATAATGAAGAGCGATGGCAAGAACCAAGCAGATCGCCTGTAAATCTACTGGAGGAAAAAGCCCCCCAGGAAGCAGCTAGCCACCAAGGCTGCTCGGAAAAAGCGCTCCGGCCACCGGCGGAGTGAAGAAGCCTCACCGTTACAGGCCCGTGGCTCTGAGAGAGATCCGTCGCTACCAGAAATCCACGGAGCTGCTCATCCGTAAGCTGCCCTTCCAGCGCCTGGTGAGGGAGATCGCTCAGGACTTCAAGACCGACCTGCGCTTCCTGAGCTTCGCCGTCATGGCTCTGCAGGAGGCCAGCGAGGCCTACCTGGTGGGTCTCTTCTCTTCGTGGACACCAACCTGTGTGCCATCCACGCTAAGAGGGTCACCATCATGCCCAAAGACTTCCAGCTGGCCCGTCGCATCTGCGGAGAGAGAGCTTAGACTTTCTGCTGCACATTCACCAACCACAATGCTCTGCACTGTGTGTCTCTCTCTCTCTCTCTCTCTCTCTCTCTATATATATATATATATATATATATATATATATATATATATATATATAGTAATATGTACATATGTATACTAGCTGTGCTTGTTTTTTCTTGCCTTCTGATTGTTGCTCTGAGTGTTGCTATCCCTGTGCTGTTGCAATCCTGGAATTTCCCCATTGTGGGACTAATAAAGGCTTATCTTATCTTATCTTATCTTATCTCTAACCAAGCAGTTGTTACCTGGTTATCAAAGGTATCAAAAACGGACTCAATCAGAGAGGTTGCTGTCAGGATGTGGACTGGACCCCATGTCCTCGCCCTGATTCATAGTTTATATTCCTTGTCTACAGAACATGGGCTCCAGCCCCCGCCCTCGCTTTAAGTTAGTGTTTGGGATTCTGTTTAGTTCTTGGTTGTTACTATTATGTTCATGGTCTCTGTTTGGTTATTATTTATCTTTGCTTTGTCCTCAGTTCTGGTTATCATTATATTACTATTATTCCTGGCATCAGCTTCAGTTCTGGTTTAGCCTTTGTTTTGATAGTATCTTGTTTATCTTCGGGTTTTTTCATAGTGTCATCCTTGGTTTGTGTCTTGTTATGTTCTTGATTGTTCACGGCTGTTAGTGTTTTGGTTAATTAGTTTCTGTTTTATTTAAGGGACGCCACCCTTTACCTGGGCACTGCATATCATCATCAGAATTTTGCGTGTCCAACACACGTCTGTCTGCCTCGTTCCAGAGACCCTTGCCTGTTTTAGTTTCATTGCCAGCCCACAAGCTGAGTTTAATTGTTGTTTGTTAATAAAATGTCAAAAGCTCGCTACACACCTGAGTCCTGTTATCTGCCCCCAGGGGCCCACTGTGACAGTTGCTGCTTGTTTCTCTCTCTCTCTCTCTCTCTCTCTCTCTCTCTCTCTCTCTCTCTCTCTCTCTCTCTCTCTCTCTCTCTCTCTCTCTCTCTCTCTCTCTCTCTCTCTCTCTCTCTCTCTCGTGCGCATGCGTGGGCGTTTGTGGGAGCAGGGGTGTGGAGTGGTGTCGAGTGAGTACTTTAAACTTTGTATTTTCTAACTTTTTCTCTATCTTGTGTGTTTGAGGTGTGTGTGTTTAATATAGTGGGTTGAGTGTGTGTGTGCTGGGGTGTGAGTGTTGGAGTGAGTGTGTTGGGGAACGGTAGCTTCTGCTGCCGGTTTTTCCCAGCCGGCATCATGCCGGTGATTGATGGTGGTGTGGAGTTTGAGCGCTTAACCCGGCGTCATGGTGTGAGAATCCTCCCGACAGTTCCCTGTTCTGTGGAGGAGGCCAGCCTCGCTGTAGGACAGGTGGTTGGGCATGGCAGCATAAAATCAGCATCGAGGATGAACAGCGCAATTGTGATCTTTCTGGATTCGACTGAGAAAGCTGATCAGGTGGTGGCACAGGGAGTGGTCATAGGTGACACTTTTACTCCCGTTTTACCACTGGCGAATCCGTCTAGGAGGATCACCATCTCAAACGCTCCTCCTTTCGTTAAAAATGATCAGCTGATTAGAGAGTTGTCCCGTTTTGGCCAGGTTGTGTCCCCTATCAGAATGGTCTCTCTGGGTAGTAAATCACCCCTGCTGAAGCATGTTGTATGTCATAGGAGGCAGTGTTTCATGGTGTTGAAAGACAGCTCTGCTGAACTGAACGCGTCTTTTAACTTCAGGATTGACGGCTTTAGCTACTTGGTGTTTGCAACATCTGAAACCATGAAGTGTTTTGCGTGTGGCGCAGAAGGCCATCTTATTAGGTCATGTCCTGAAAAGGCGAACACAAAGAGCACTGGCGGTAAGAAAGGTGACGCCGCTGTTTCTGGTGGTCCGGAGGGTAGCGCTACATGTGGTGCGGCGGATGCCGCTGCGGCGCCCGCTTCTGCTGGGGCGGTCGTGGCCGCGACTGCGTCCGCGTCCGCGTCCGCGTCCGCTTCTACTTCTGCGGGGGCGTCCGCGTCCGCGTCCGCTTCTACTTCTGCGGGGGCGTCCGCGTCCGCGTCCGCGTCCGCATCCGCGTCCGCTTGTGCTGGGGCGGCCGCGGCCGCCTCTGCTGGGGTGGCCGCGGCGGGCGCGGTAGTTGTCCCCCCAAACAGTGATGGTGGGGAATTTCTGTCTGGCGGCAGCTCTGATCATTGTGACGAGCCTGTCGCCCGGGGTAAACAGGTGGAGGGTGTAAGTAAAAGTGCAGTTAAACGAAGGAACGTGAATGAACAGACTTTGCAGGCGGGGGAGGAGCGGTTTGAGGCTGTAGCGGACACACAGAGCAAACACTGCATGACAAACGTTGCGTTTCATGAAGAAATGCAGGAATGTAGTTTTGTTGAAGAGGATCCTTTTAAAGCTGCACAAAAAAGGAAAAGTGCGGAAAACTTGCAGAGCTCTGCTAAATCTAGTAGGGTTGGGAATTTAGATTTACTGAATGAGAGCGCTTCTGACGAAAGTGGAGATGAGTCTGAACTGATGCAGACGCAGACGCAGGAGGAGCAAAGCTCCTATTGTTTTACTAAAATTAGACAATTTCTCCAGGTGACTAAGGGGAGCAGAGCTGTGAAAGTGGAAAATTACTTTCCAGATCTGGAGTTATTTGTGGCATCAGCTCGCAAGCTGATGAAACCGAATGATGGGAATGAGACTTTTACTGATCAGGAAATTTTTCGTTTAAAGAAACTGGTTGTCAAACTGAAATCACAAATTACTAACAGTCATGTTGACTCTTAGTTTGTTTCTTCCCTTTTATGCTATGTGTGTGTTTTTTTACTGTACCTTATTTTTATCCTTTTTAATGCCCCACCTTAGAATTGGCACTCTTAATATAAACGGGGCCAGGGATGATGTAAAAAGGGCCTCTTTATACAAGCTTTTTAATTTAAAGGCACTTGACGTGCTGATGGTCCAGGAGACTCACAGCACTGTAGACATTGAGTGCCAGTGGAGAAAAGAGTGGGATGGCTGCATTTTTTTTAGCCACAAATCCAATAATAGTGGAGGGGTGGCTGTACTTTTCTCTCGGGGTTGTGTGCCTGTCTCTTATGAGGTAGAAGAGGTGGTGAAAGGACATGTACTCTTGCTAAAGGTACAGCTTGAAAACGTAAACTTGGTTCTTATAAACGTGTATGTGCCAACCCAGAGAGCAGAAAGGATCAGGGTCTTTAATATGCTATCAGATACGGTTAGATCCTGTAATCCAAATAGTTTTTTATTTCTGGGGGGTGATTTAAACTGTACATTAAACCACAGACTGGACAGGAACCATCAGGAACCTCACCCTGCTTCTGCCAATAGGCTGAGGGAACTAGTGAAGGCGCATGAAATGGCCGATGTGTGGAGATCACATCATGGGGACCAGAGGCAGTACACCTGGAGCCATGCTAAAGATAACCTCTTATCTATGGCTAGGTTAGACCGTTTCTATGGTTTTAAACACCAAATGAGTGTTTTTAAAAATAGTTGTATCTGTCCTGTTGGTTTCACTGATCACTGCCTGCTGATTTGTTCTGTTTTCATTGAAAATGTAAAGTGTAAGAGTGCTTTTTGGCATTTTAATAATACACTTTTAAATGATGTGTTTTTTAAGGGAGTTTTTCATGATGTATGGAAGTCACACAGGGAACAAAAACCCTCTTTTAGTTCTCTCCAATTGTGGTGGGATTTTGGTAAGGCCCAGATAAAACAACTCTGCCAACAGTACACTCAAAATGTCACTCGTAGCTTGACCCAATCCTTGAAAGTTCTGGAGACTGAGGTGGTAGAACTAGAGGAGTTGCTCAGTTCTACAGGAAAACAGGAGCACTTAGAGGCTCTCAAGTCAAAAAGGTCAGCCTTGGCTAGCTTGCTAGGGGTCACCGCACAGGGTGCTCTGGTCCGCTCACGCTACATGGATGTAGCTCTGATGGACTCGCCCTCCCAGTACTTTTTTGGACTGGAGGGGAAAAATGGACAGAGAAAGCTCATTCACTCCTTGTTGGGCGATGACGGGAGAACAATCTCCACAGCAGCAGAGATCAGGAAACACGCTGCTAGCTTTTACAGTGAATTGTTTAGAGCAGAGTGGAGGGAGGACACGTCACTGGGCCAGGTTTTCCTTGATGGTCTTCCAGTGCTCTCAGAGGACCTTGTTGCCGGCTTGGATGCTCCACTGTCTCTGTCTGAGCTGCATACGGCGCTAATGAGCCTCCAGAATGGAAAATCACCAGGCATAGATGGTCTCTCTGTGGACTTTTTTAAGGAATTCTGGCCCCTGCTTGGTCCAGACCTGCTGGAGGTTCTCCAAGATAGCTTGGAAAGGGGGACCCTACCCACGACCTGCAGGAGGGCCATCATCACACTGTTGCCGAAAAAGGGGGACCTCCAGAGCCTAAAGAACTGGAGGCCAGTCTCTCTGCTCTGCACAGACTACAAGATTCTCTCAAAAGCTCTGGCCCGAAGACTGAGAAAGGTGATGAGCGAGCTCATTCATGTAGACCAGACTTACTGTGTGCCTGGCAGGCTGATTAGTGACAACGTCACTTTAATTCGGGATATTTTGGAGGTCTCTGGTTCATTGGCGGTAGAAACTGGTTTGTTTTCAATTGACCAGGAAAAGGCGTTTGATCGGGTTGAACACCAATATTTATGGACAGTTTTAACAGCTTTTGGGTTCAGCCCAGGCTTCATAGCCAGGATACGGGTCTTGTACAGTGACATTGAGAGTGTGCTGAAGATAAATGGGGGCCTGTCTGCCCCTTTAAAAGTCCAGAGGGGGGTTCGGCAGGGCTGCCCTCTCTCAGGGATGCTGTACTCCCTCGCCATAGAGCCTTTGCTTCACTGCCTGAGAAGGGATCTATCAGGAGTTACTTTTCCTGGCTGTGACACCACGTTCAAGCTGTCGGCCTATGCAGATGATGTAGTCATTCTGCTAAACAAGCAGAGTGACATTGACGTTCTGGTTAGGAGTGTCAATCTTTTTGGCCAACTTTCCTCTGCAAAGATAAACTGGGGAAAAAGCGAGGCTCTGATGGTGGGGGAGAAACTAGAAAATCAGCTTACGCTGCCGGGTGGGTTGATTTGGAAAAAAGGAGGTTTTAAGTATCTTGGTGTCTTTATTGGAAATCAGCAGTTTGAGCAAAAAAATTGGGATGGGGTCATAGAGAAAATTAACGGGAGACTAAACAAGTGGAAGTGGCTAATGCCAAGAATATCTTTTAGAGGAAGAGTGCTCATTTTAAATAATCTTGTTTCCTCATCCCTGTGGCACCGCCTCATGTGCATGGACCCCCCTGCTGGTTTGTTGTCCAAAATTCAGTCTGTTTTGGTGGACTTTTTTTGGGGGGGTGGACTCCACTGGGTTCCTCAAGCCCTGTTATTTCTTCCCAAAGAGGAGGGGGGGCAAGGAGTGATTCATTTAGCTAGTAGAGGTGCTGCTTTTAGACTGACTTTCATACAGAGACTGCTGACGGGCCCCCAGGACCTGGTATGGAGGCCTTTGGCCTGTGTTATTTTACAGAGAGTCCTTGGGCTTGGGCTAGACCTCCCTGTGTTTTTAATGGATTTTAAGAACTCTAATGCACTGTCTTTACCCAGTTTTTACCGCAGTCTCTTTTCAGTGTGGACTCTTTTTAAAAAACAAAGAGGGCCATGCGATTCCCTCTACTGGTTGTTGAAGGAGCCGCTGGTTTTTGGTGGTCGCCTTGGTGTCCTGCCGGGAGTTGGAAGGACCTTCCTTGATAGGCTGTGTTCCAGGAACATTCTCACTCTGAAGCAAGTGGTGGAACTGGCTGGTCCTGGCCTCAACAATGCCTCAGCTTTAGCAGCTCATCTTGGTGTCAGGTCGAATCGTTTCATCGATGGTCTTCTTGCACACTGGAAACAGGAGCTTCATGGACTTGAGCACTCCCTACTCTTGGACTTTTGCAATGGCACGCTGCAGCCAGAAAGCACTGACCCCTTTCCCTCTCTCACGCTCTATATGGACTTTGACGTCGCTCCTTGCTCCTTACTGGCATTCTGTGCTCCCACTGGTGTGGACTTTGGAGGAGCAAGTGGTAAGGCACTCTACAGACTGGTGGTGATGGCACTCAACAAGGACCGATTGAACACCTGTGTGGACACTCCTTGGAGAGCCTATTTTAAACTAGGAAAAGGGCATCGGCCTGCCTGGAGGGCTCTTTACAAAGCCCCTCTCCCTAAGAGGCATGGAGACTTACAGTGGAGGGTCCTGCATGGTATTATAGCTGTCAATGCTTTTGTTTCTGTGATTAACAGCAGTGTCAGTGATCAGTGTGTTTTTTGTTCCTCTAGGGAGACTGTTTTTCATTGTTTTATTGAATGTCAGCGCCTGAGTGGCCTCTTTGAACTTCTCACAAAACTTTTTCATATTTTTAAGGAAGTTTTCTCTAAGCAGGTTTTCATTTGTGGTTTTATGTACAATCGTCGTTTTAAGCAGAAGTGTCAACTACTGAACTTTGTTTTAGGGCAGGCAAAGTTGGCTATCTATGTAAGCCGGAGAAGAAAACTTGAAAATGTTGAGAATGATGTTGATGTCAAAATTTTATTTGTGAGGCTACTTAAAGCCAGAATCAGGCTGGACTTTCAGTTTTTTATGGGGAATGGGGATGTGGAAGGTTTCAGGACCCTCTGGTCCCTGGAGAATGTCCTCTGTTCAGTTCATGATGGACAGCTTTTTTTTGGGCGTTTTTTGGGGGATTAATTTTCTGTGTAACATAGCATGATATAGAAATTGTATTGACTGATGGACAAGTGTGTTTATTAAAGATCTTTTAAAAATCTTTAAAAATCAAAATCTCTCTCTCTCTCTCTCTCTCTCTCTCTCTCTCTCTCTCTCTCTCGTGCGCATGCGTGGGCGTTTGTGGGAGCGGGGGTGTGGAGTGGTGTCGAGTGAGTACGTTAAACTTTGTATTTTCTAACTTTTTCTCTATCTTGTGTGTTTGAGGTGTGTGTGTTTAATATAGTGGGTTGAGTGTGGGTGTGTCGGGGAACGGTAGCTTCTGCTGCCGGTTTTTCCCGGCCGGCATCATGCCGGTGATTGATGGTGGTGTGGAGTTTGAGCGCTTAACCCGGCGTCATGGCGTGAGAATCCTCCCGACAGTTCCCTGTTCTGTGGAGGAGGCCAGCCTCGCTGTAGGACAGGTGGTTGGGCATGGCAGCATAAAATCAGCATCGAGGATGAACAGCGCAGTTGTGATCTTTCTGGATTCGACTGAGAAAGCTGATCAGGTGGTGGCACAGGGAGTGGTCATAGGTGACACTTTTACTCCCGTTTTACCGCTGGCGAATCCGTCTAGGAGGATCACCATCTCAAACGCTCCTCCTTTCGTTAAAAATGATCAGCTGATTAGAGAGTTGTCCCGTTTTGGCCAGGTTGTGTCCCCTATCAGAATGGTCTCTCTGGGTAGTAAATCACCCCTGCTGAAGCATGTTGTGTGTCACAGGAGGCAGTGTTTCATGGTGTTGAAAGACAGCTCTGCTGAACTGAACGCGTCTTTTAATTTCAGGATTGACGGCTTTAGCTACTTGGTGTTTGCAACATCTGAAACCATGAAGTGTTTTGCGTGTGGCGCAGAAGGCCATCTTATTAGGTCATGTCCTGAAAAGGCGAACACAAAGAGCACTGGCGGTAAGAAAGGTGACGCCGCTGTTTCTGGTGGTCCGGAGGGTAGCGCTACATGCGGTGCGGCGGATGCCGCTGCGGCGCCCGCTTCTGCTGGGGCGGTCGCGTCCGCAATCGCGGCCGCGTCCGCTTCTACTTCTGCGGGGGTGTCCGCGTCCGCGTCCGCTTGTGCTGGGGCGGCCGCGGCCGCCTCTGCTGAGGTAGCCGCAGCGGGCGCGGTAGTTGCCCCCCCAAACATTGATGGTGGGAAATTTCTGTCTGGCAGCAGCTGTGATCATTGTGACGAGCCTGTCACCCGGAGTAAAGAGGCGGAGGGTGTAAGTAAGAGTGCAGTTAAACGAAGGAACGTGGGTGAGCAGACTTTGCAGGCGGGGGAGGAGCGGTTTGAGGCTGTAGCGGACACACAGAGCAAACACTGCATGACGAACGTTGCAGTTCACGAAGAAATGCAGGAATGTAGTTTTGTTGAAGAGGATCCTTTTAAAGCTGCACAAAAAAGAAAAAGTGCTGAAAACTTGCAGAGCTCTGCTAAATCTAGTAGGGTTGGGAAGTTAGATTTACTAGATGAGAGCGTCTCTGACGAAAGTGGAGCTGAGTCTGAAATGATGCAGACGCAGGAGGAGCAAAGCTCCTATTGTTTTACCAAAATTAGGCAATTTCTCCAGGTGACCAAGGGGAGCAGAGCTGTGAAAGTGGAAAATTACTTTCCAGATCTGGAGTTATTTGTGGCATCAGCTCGCAAGCTGATGAAACTGAATGATGGGAATGAGACTTTTACTGATCAGGAAATTTTTCGTTTAAAGAAACTGGTTGCTAAACTGAAATCACAAATTACTAACAGTCATGTTGACTCTTAGTTTGTTTCTTCCCTTTTATGCTATGTGTGTGTTTTTTTACTGTACCTTATTTTTATCCTTTTTAATGCCCCACCTTAGAATTGGCACTCTTAATATAAACGGGGCCAGGGATGATGTAAAAAGGGCCTCTTTATACAAGCTTTTTAATTTAAAGGCACTTGACGTGCTGATGGTCCAGGAGACTCACAGCACTGTAGACATTGAGTGCCAGTGGAGAAAAGAGTGGGATGGCTGCATTTTTTTTAGCCACAAATCCAATAATAGTGGAGGGGTGGCTGTACTTTTCTCTCGGGGTTGTGTGCCTGTCTCTTATGAGGTAGAAGAGGTGGTGAAAGGACATGTACTCTTGCTAAAGGTACAGTTTGAAAACGTAAACTTGGTTCTTATAAACGTGTATGTGCCAACCCTGAGAGCAGAAAGGATCAGGGTCTTTAATATGCTATCAGATACGGTTAGATCCTGTAATCCAAATAGTTTTTTATTTCTGGGGGGTGATTTTAACTGTACATTAAACCACAGACTGGACAGGAACCATCAGGAACCTCACCCTGCTTCTGCCAATAGGCTGAGGGAACTAGTGAAGGCACATGAAATGGCCGATGTGTGGAGATCACATCATGGGGACCAGAGGCAGTACACCTGGAGCCATGCTAAAGATAACCTCTTATCTATGGCCAGGTTAGACCGTTTCTATGGTTTTAAACACCAAATGAGTGTTTTTAAAAATAGTTGTATCTGTCCTGTTGGTTTCACTGATCACTGCCTGCTGATTTGTTCTGTTTTCATTGAAAATGTAAAGTGTAAGAGTGCTTTTTGGCATTTTAATAATACACTTTTAAATGATGTGTTTTTTAAGGGAGTTTTTCATGATGTATGGAAGTCACACAGGGAACAAAAATCTTCTTTTAGTTCTCTCCAAATGTGGTGGGATTTTGGTAAGGCACAGATAAAACAATTCTGCCAACAGTACACTCAAAATGTCACTCGTAGCTTGACCCAATCCTTGAAAGTTCTGGAGACTGAGGTGGTAGAGCTAGAGGAGTTACTCAGTTCTACCGGAAAACAGGAGCACTTAGAGGCTCTTAAGTCAAAAAGGTCAGCCTTGGCTAGCTTGCTAGGGGTCACCGCACAGGGTGCTCTGGTCCGCTCACGCTACATGGATGTAGCTCTGATGGACTCGCCCTCCCAGTACTTTTTTGGACTGGAGGGGAAAAATGGACAGAGAAAGCTCATTCACTCCTTGTTGGGCGATGACGGGAGAACAATCTCCACAGCAGCAGAGATCAGGAAACACGCTGCTAGCTTTTACAGTGAATTGTTTAGAGCAGAGTGGAGGGAGGACACGTCACTGGGCCAGGTTTTCCTTGATGGTCTTCCAGTGCTCTCAGAGGACCTTGTTGCCGGCTTGGATGCTCCACTGTCTCTGTCTGAGCTGCATACGGCGCTAATGAGCCTCCAGAATGGAAAATCACCAGGCATAGATGGTCTCTCTGTGGACTTTTTTAAGGAATTCTGGCCCCTGCTTGGTCCAGACCTGCTGGAGGTTCTCCAAGATAGCTTGGAAAGGGGGACCCTACCCACGACCTGCAGGAGGGCCATCATCACACTGTTGCCGAAAAAGGGGGACCTCCAGAGCCTAAAGAACTGGAGGCCAGTCTCTCTGCTCTGCACAGACTACAAGATTCTCTCAAAAGCTCTGGCCCGAAGACTGAGAAAGGTGATGAGCGAGCTCATTCATGTAGACCAGACTTACTGTGTGCCTGGCAGGCTGATTAGTGACAACGTCACTTTAATTCGGGATATTTTGGAGGTCTCTGGTTCATTGGCGGTAGAAACTGGTTTGATTTCAATTGACCAGGAAAAGGCGTTTGATCGGGTTGAACACCAATATTTATGGACAGTTTTAACAGCTTTTGGGTTCAGCCCAGGCTTCATAGCCAGGATACGGGTCTTGTACAGTGACATTGAGAGTGTGCTGAAGATAAATGGGGGCCTGTCTGCCCCTTTAAAAGTCCAGAGGGGGGTTCGGCAGGGCTGCCCTCTCTCAGGGATGCTGTACTCCCTCGCCATAGAGCCTTTGCTTCACTGCCTGAGAAGGGATCTATCAGGAGTTACTTTTCCTGGCTGTGACACCACGTTCAAGCTGTCGGCCTATGCAGATGATGTAGTCATTCTGCTAAACAAGCAGAGTGACATTGACGTTCTGGTTAGGAGTGTCAATCTTTTTGGCCAACTTTCCTCTGCAAAGATAAACTGGGGAAAAAGCGAGGCTCTGATGGTGGGGGAGAAACTAGAAAATCAGCTTACGCTGCCGGGTGGGTTGATTTGGAAAAAAGGAGGTTTTAAGTATCTTGGTGTCTTTATTGGAAATCAGCAGTTTGAGCAAAAAAATTGGGATGGGGTCATAGAGAAGATTAACGGGAGACTAAACAAGTGGAAGTGGCTAATGTCAAGAATATCTTTTAGAGGAAGAGTGCTCATTTTAAATAATCTTGTTTCCTCATCCCTGTGGCACCGCCTCATGTGCATGGACCCCCCTGCTGGTTTGTTGTCCAAAATTCAGTCTGTTTTGGTGGACTTTTTTTGGGGGGGTGGACTCCACTGGGTTCCTCAAGCCCTGTTATTTCTTCCCAAAGAGGAGGGGGGGCAAGGAGTGATTCATTTAGCTAGTAGAGGTGCTGCTTTTAGACTGACTTTCATACAGAGACTGCTGACGGGCCCCCAGGACCTGGTATGGAGGCCTTTGGCCTGTGTTATTTTACAGAGAGTCCTTGGGCTTGGGCTAGACCTCCCTGTGTTTTTAATGGATTTTAAGAACTCTAATGCACTGTCTTTACCCAGTTTTTACCGCAGTCTCTTTTCAGTGTGGACTCTTTTTAAAAAACAAAGAGGGCCATGCGATTCCCTCTACTGGTTGTTGAGGGAGCCGCTGGTTTTTGGTGGTCGCCTTGGTGTCCTGCCGGGAGTTGGAAGGACCTTCCTTGATAGGCTGTGTTCCAGGAACATTCTCACTCTGAAGCAAGTGGTGGAACTGGCTGGTCCTGGCCTCAACAACGCCTCAGCTTTAGCAGCTCATCTTGGTGTCAGGTCGAATCGTTTCATCGATGGTCTTCTTGCACACTGGAAACAGGAGCTTCATGGACTTGAGCACTCCCTACTCTTGGACTTTAGCAATGGCACGCTGCAGCCAGAAAGCACTGACCCCTTTCCCTCTCTCACGCTCTATATGGACTTTGACGTCGCTCCTTGCTCCTTACTGGCATTCTGTGCTCCCACTGGTGTGGACTTTGGAGGAGCCAGTGGTAAGGCACTCTACAGACTGGTGGTGATGGCACTCAACAAGGACCGATTGAACACCTGTGTGGACACTCCTTGGAGAGCCTATTTTAAACTAGGAAAAGGGCATCGGCCTGCCTGGAGGGCTCTTTACAAAGCCCCTCTCCCTAAGAGGCATGGAGACTTACAGTGGAGGGTCCTGCATGGTATTATAGCTGTCAATGCTTTTGTTTCTGTGATTAACAGCAGTGTCAGTGATCAGTGTGTTTTTTGTTCCTCTAGGGAGACTGTTTTTCATTGTTTTATTGAATGTCAGCGCCTGAGTGGCCTCTTTGAACTTCTCACAAAACTTTTTCATATTTTTAAGGAAGTTTTCTCTAAGCAGGTTTTCATTTGTGGTTTTATGTACAATCGTCGTTTTAAGCAGAAGTGTCAACTACTGAACTTTGTTTTAGGGCAGGCAAAGTTGGCTATCTATGTAAGCCGGAGAAGAAAACTTGAAAATGTTGAGAATGATGTTGATGTCAAAATTTTATTTGTGAGGCTACTTAAAGCCAGAATCAGGCTGGACTTTCAGTTTTTTATGGGGAATGTGGATGTGGAAGGTTTCAGGACCCTCTGGTCCCTGGAGAATGTCCTTTGTTCAGTTCATGATGGACAGCTTTTTTGGGGCGTTTTTTTGGGGGATTAATTTTCTGTGTAACATAGCATGATATAGAAATTGTATTGACTGATGGACAAGTGTGTTTATTAAAGATCTTTTAAAAATCAAAATCTCTCTCTCTCTCTCTCTCTCTCTCTCTCTCTCTCTCTCTCTCTCTCTCTCTCTATATATATATATATATATATATATATATATACTATATATATATATATATATATATACCATACATATATATGTGTGTGTGTGTATATATATACACACATTAATATGTACATATGTATACTAGCTGCTCTTGTTTTTTCTTGCCTTCTGATTGTTGCTCTGAGTGTTGCTATCCCTGTGCTGTTGCAATCCTGGAATTTCCCCATTGTGGGACTAATAAAGGCTTATCTTATCTTATCTTATCTTATGAATATAATGCTTCCACGGAAGGCACAGTTCTTCTTTTTGTACCATGGAAGAAAATGGTCAGTAAGAAACTCTATATACTTTGCTGAGATCATTTTCACAACTTCAGGGACCCTAAAGGGGCCTACCAGCTTATTCCCTATGATTCCAGCCCAAAACATAACTCCGCCACTCCTTGCTGATGTTGCAACCTTGTGGGACATGGTGGCCATCCACCAACAATCCACTACTCATCCATTTGAATCATCCAGGGTTGTACAGCACTCATCAGTGAACAAGGCTGTTTGAAAATTAATCTTCATGTATTGCTGTGCCCAGTGCAACCGTTTCTGCTTGTGAGCATTGGTTAGGTGTAGCCAAATAGTAGGTTTATGCACAACTGCAAGCCTTGGAGGATCCTATACCTTGAGGTTTGTGGGACTCCAGAGGCACCAGCAGCTTCAACTCCATACCTGTTTACTGATTTGTAATGGCATCTTAGCAGCTGCTCTCTTAATCCGATGAATTTGTCTTTCAGAAACCTTCCTCATTATGCCTTGATCTGCGTGCACCCATCTGTGTTCTTAATAAGCCACAAATTTCTTCACAGTACGATGATCATGCTTAAGTTTTCATGAAATACCTAATGTTTTTATACCTTGTCCAAGGCATTGCACTATTTGAAGCTTTTCGGCAGCACGGAGGTCCTTTTTCTTTCCCAAATTGCTTGAAACCTGTGGTATGCTTAATAATGTGGAACATCCTTCTGAAGTCATTTTTCTTTAATTAGGCTCACCTGGCAAACTAATTATGACAGGTGTCTGAGATTGATATCAACGATCCAAAGAGCCCTGAGACACAACACCATCCATGAGTTTAATTGAAAAACAAAAAAACTGAACATTTATGATGTTATTATAAATAAATAGTTAAGATTACTTAATTAAAAATTACACAAAGTGCTTGCATACACATATCTTTTAGATCCACACATACACTCATGCACACACATGCAGACACACATACAAGCTCCACAGGAACGTGTCTGTTCCTGTTTCCATATATGGGAATACGGAAAGAGGAGGCATTTGGAGAGACAGGAACCAACAGGATGGAAGTCAGAAAGAGCTGAGATGACATCTGAAGCCATTTGGACACTGAAAGGACCAGTTCTAACTAGTTTGGACAATGGTCAGCGTATTGTTGGAAAGTTACTGGGAAATGCCCACTAACTGGAAGCCTTTTTGTAGCTGTGCTGATCTTTGTTCTGGGTTGTTTTTACCAGAGGGAGCTGGGAGGACCCAGAGCAGTGTTCACTGACTCCCTGCATGGCTAACTAAAAGTTAAGCTGAGAAATAGTATTTCTTCTCTGATTATTGGTTGGTTAACTGAAAAGATTTTAACTGTCCAAAATTAATTTTTACAATGAAACTAAAATTCTATTTGCATAATAATTTGGAACACGGTGTATGGAAACAAGCCCCCCCCCCCCCACACACACCAAAAAAATAAAAAAATAAAATAAGCCCAACAAACAACCTACCACATTATAAAAAAGAGGCTGCTTGATAACATACAGTATATCAATATACACATTTATTTTTGTTTGCAGTGAATTGACTGTAAACACAGTCACCATTGAATAATGGAATTTTACCATTCCTAGCATCCTTCAGTCTTGGGAGACTATGGATCTACACCTTGAGTTTGATTAACGGGGATACGGCAGCATTGCTTGTGGCTGTGTAAGCCGATACACGAGTGACAGTCACAGTTGCAACGGTCGCAGATGTAGGCACTTGTTTGTGGTGTCTTTTTCAATGCATTCTTTCGAGATGATCGTTTTTCATCGGCAGACTGGCGAAGGTGCTCTTCTCCCCTTTTGAGTCCGTCTTTCAGCGCATGTCTCCAGGGGTATCGGTCGTCTGCAGTATCCTCCCAGTTGATCACGTCCATGCCCAGTGTTTTCATGTCTCTTTTGTATAAATCCTTGAAACAGAGATACGGTCGACCTTGAGTTTGTTTGCTGGATCCAAGCTCTCCGTACAGAATGTCTTTCGGTATTCTCTCATCCGGCATCCGATGGACGTGTCCCAACAAGCGCAGACGACGTTTGCGAAGCAAGGTGAACAGGCTTGGTAAGCTCGCACCGGAGAGTATCTCATTGTTTGTGATACGGTCGCTCCATTTAACGTTAAGAATACTTCTCAGCATGCGGAGATGAAAGGCGTTGAGCCGTCGCTCTTGCGAGGCATATAGACACCATGTCTCACTGCCATATAGCAAGGTACTGAGGACGCATGCCCTGTAAACAGTGGTCTTCATGTGCCTCGACAGTTTTTGGTTCAGCCATACCTTCTGTGATAATTTTCCGATGGTCGTTGCAGCAAGGCCGATTCTTCTACTGAGCTCGTTGTCGAGTGAGTGGTCATCCGATATTTTGGATCCGAAGTATGTAAACTCATGAACCACATCCAGTGGGTTGTTTTCGATATTTATCGTAGGAGGGTTCGAGACACCTTGGCCCATTACTTTGGTCTTCTGCTTACTGATGGTCAGACTGAAGTAGTCGCAGGCTTTATTGAGTGTGATGATCATTGATTGTAATTCCAGTTCCGAGTGAGCTATCAGCGCTGCATCGTCGGCAAACAGCATCTCACTGATGGATACTTTTCGGATCTGGGATTTTGAAAAAAAAAAAAATAAGCCCAACAGACAACCTACCACATTATAAACTAGAAAAGCATTCGGAGAGCGCAGACCTCTGCCATGCGCCACAGTTCCCCCCATACAGTGTTTGTGTGTACATTTTCAGATTTCTTGACCATGAAAACATATGACCTAGCAATTGGATTCACAATGATAGGATTAGTGGTTCAGTAGTTATTGACGAAAATGGCATTTTCCATAATGGCGGTTTTCTTCTGGACGGTGATCCGGATCACCACCAAAATGTAATCAACTGTAGGATACCCCATTTCTGACAATCTGTGAAAAATTTCATGAAAATCCATCCATAACTTTTTGAGTTATCTTGCTAACAAACAAACCAAAACAAACAGACAGACAGAACAAACCAACTCCGATGATCACATAACCTCCTTGGCGGAGGTAAAAGAGGCTGCTTGATAACATATATCAATAACACATTTATTTTGGTTTGCAGTGAACTGACTGTAAACACAGTCACCATTGAATAAAGGAATTTTGTAAACTGTAATTAAAGGAACATACATATGCATTCTGCATAAGCAACAGAAAATTTACAGTAAACCACAACCTAAAAACTTGAAATTAAATTTTTAAACTATGATCAAAAGAAATGACATGAAAAGGCATTCTTATAGTTCATTTGATAGTTGGAGACATACTTTCGGAAGTAAGATGGTGCCTGTGTTTGGCCAGGCCTACTGCCTCACTTTGTGTCATCTATGGCTGTTTGTCATTTTTGTTGTTACATCAACCCCTATCACTAAATGAATGATCTCAGGATTTCTGCTGTTTGGCTTTGGAGTTGTCCTGGTGTATCGAAAACTAAGGAAGATGGAAAGAGCTAATCAAAATGCTGACCCAGCGAAGCTCCTTCAACAATTTGACCTGCTGGGGAGAGCTCTGATAGCGGCTAATGGTGAACTGAATAGGGAAGATAGGTAATATCTCGGAGTCGCTGGGAGCTCTCCACGAAATGATTTTAAAGCCTGGAAATGTATATGGAAATATGAAGCACAGAATCGCATGAGAGGTGAAAATTCTATGCTCTAAGCTGAACTGTGCCTATTAGGCCTTGATTCGGCGCCCTGAAGATTTAATTCCTCTGGAGGAAGATAAGGCAGAAGGGAGTTTTGGCTTGGCTTCTCCTTAACCCAAACAACTGGTGTGCAGTAAATCTGAACTCTCAAGGACAGCGTCATGTGACTAGCATGGGAATTTACCATCGGACATGCACTGAGAGATGAACTCTTGTGGACATGCTATCTATGTTTAGGACACTAAAGACATAACATCTAAACTTTGCTCAGGGAGGATTTTGCTGTTCCACAGTAACTGATACACACACTGCATACAACATTACATGACTGATACACATACACTGACACACACACACACACACACACACACACACACACACACACACACTGGTCTCTCTCAACTTGCTTTGTTAACGTGTATTGTAACTTGTATGCTAAGTGTGCATTGAGGTTTTTTTTTTACTATGTGATCATAATCCTGCTCACTCGAGCGCTATTCTGATAACTATGGTTTTTTTCTCTCTGCCCAATGTGTCATCCCCTCCCCCTCCCCCTTCCCTCTTTACCCCCCACTGTATGATGAGGCGCCTTGCATGGCTGCCGCGTCCATTAGGAAGCGCTTACGAGCGCGCCTAATGTCAAATCAAATTCCTCGTATGTGTAAACATGCCTTGGTAATAAAGTTCATTCTGATTCTGAAATGAATGTGACTATGCTGCACTGAGATATGATTGACAGTTGTTATACCGGACTAAACTGTCTATGGAAAGATGACTTGACTCCTGGAGGGCTACAGACAAACTTTTCAGCCCCCATTTTTGTGTTCTCCCTCCTCCACCTGAGTACTGGTTTCTCTTTGTGAGCTGGCATCCTGGGTAGCCTGGGAAGAAGCCCAGGAGATGGGGTTGCAGAGCTGGCTGTCAAGCTAAGTGGAGAAGAACCCTCTGAACTGAGGGTTGGTGGTTTGGTCACCATCAACGCACCCGGTGTCTGCTGCTGGTTCCCATCCAGGACGTGTCAACGGATGCTCCTCTGCAGCTGCTGGATTGCTCTCCCATTCCACAAACACTTATGTCCAGGACGTTTGTGGACGGGATCATGGTTTTGCCATCAGGGTCTCGATTTGTCCTGCCTGACCAGAAACTGACCACCTGGCACAGCTGGAAGTCATGTGACCACGTCAGGTGCATGCTGTCAGCTTCACTCTGATCACCTGTGAGTGCATCTGAGCTGTCACCCATCTGGATCCTCGCTCTAATTCTAACACATCCCTCACTCTTAGTGAACTTTTCTTGAAGAGGGATATGGAGTTCATATTTCTGGTGGAAACGTGGCAGAGAGAAAATGAGTATTTTCCACCTGAAGGAGCTCTGTCCCCTGGCTGCTCTGTTATTGGGACTCCCCCAGATTGCTGGGCATGGTGGAGGACTTGCTGTGGTATGCTGGGAGAGCAACCTGTGCAGACTGGTAAACTCTGAGCCCTTCTCCTCCTTTTAGTCTCAGATAATAAAGTCGGACCTTTAACCTCTTGCGGTCCGGGATACCACGGGCGGTCACGCCTCTGCATCCTAGGGTGCACAAGGGCGCCCTAGGACGCACACTGTGTGTCCTAGTGCGCACTGAAAAAAAAGCTGCATTTTCGTTCTTCACTACAGACACAGCCGCAAACAGAAAGCCAAAGGAAGTGCTTTGATTGGTTTAGATGTGATTGACCTCTCATCGATAATAAGAGCCTTGAATTGGGTTTCTGAGACCTTGAAGAACCAATGACTGAAAACCTAGCAAGAAGGACCCGCCTACCAACGGCTGCGAATACAGCGAGCCATTTGAAGCACAGAAGTTCGAAAGCGTGCGTCCCTTGCATAAATCTGTTTTGTGTAAGCCGCTGGGTGACACACACGTGTTCACCAGACCTTTTTTTCTTACTACTGTTCTATTTGTTTTGAAAAACGTTCGCCAAAACCGCAATCATGGAAGCGCAAACCGCAATAATGGAATTATGGTTTGACCGGGTCGCGTGACCAGAACCACGAGTCCGTAACAAGCGGACCAGCGTCATGTTCGTCTGACAATGAGGAAGATAAGTTTGCCAGCGACACTGCTGTTGTGGACAGGTAAGTGTTATAAAGCTAAATTATTCTTTATCCCTGAAAATTGTAATCAAAAGACTTTTGACCGATCGGTAAATTACAATGGTGCGTCATCGCCACATACGGACCATTGACGGACCGGTCCGTGCACCGCGTCTGGACCGTGAAGCCCCCCCCCCCCGCTACTCTTCTGTAGCGGATTGCAGATATTATTGCAGATATTTTAGTACAACTGTGATAGTAGACGCTGCACATGGCCGCGGTCCGTCATGTAGCGATGGGTGATGTCCGTCCTCTGTAGCGGGGGGGTGGGTTGGTGGGAATTGTTATCTTCTACATTACAGATATTTTAGTATAATTTTTAGTGCACTGTAGGTTATTTTTTCTTGTAAAAAAAGCCACACATTTTTTACGTGGCATTCTTCTTTGTGTGTGAGAGGCTTGTTTGTTCATTCATTCATTCATGAAATGAATAAACAACCCCCCCCCCCCAACACACACACACACAGCCCTTCACCTTTCATTAGAGCCCATATTGAAGCTTCTATATTGAATCATTCAAAAGTCACAGACGTTTTTCCAAACTGTGCCATTTGGCACAATTTGGCACAGTTCAAAAAACACCCTGGGAACCAAACCTAAGAAAAAGCTTTGTAATATATTAATTTTTTGTGGTATTGTTACAAAATTTTGACCTCAGCTGGATAACACTTGGTTCTACAATTTCTGTTGCATTTTCCAGCCCGGATCTGACAGCTGTGTGTTATTTGCAAGCATTTGTATCCCAAAAACAAACACCCAGCCGAAATGTATTTTCTTCAAGTTCAGTATGTTTAGATGACTGTTACTCAGTGGCAGGAGCACTTAGATAGATTATGACTGTTTTGCCAAAAATTCAAAGTGTTTTCTTTTAAATGAGACCAACCCCATGAAGATGCTGCAAAGTGTTGAAGAACAGCTTTTGATTTACTTTGGGTACGTTATTTTTTGGTGTTTTTAGTGAAATTGACCAGAGTGCAAGGGGTTAATTCCTTTTATTGTGTTTTAATTTACCGTCCTCCTGGCCCTGCAGGTGTCCTTTCTTGTGGATTTTGCAGACTTTTTATCTTCTCTTATTAAACTGGGGAGGGTTTTAATCATTGGTGATTTTAACATTCATATTGATGAATGAATGAATGAATGAATGAATGAATGAATGAATTTATTTATTTCGGATAATACAGTACAGGTTAAAAGAAACTGTATAATTATAACAACAAGGTCAAATTAGACAAAGACTCCTTCTTCTATACAATTCCACGTGAGTTATCCGGAATGGGTGATGGCTGAAGCCGCAGCTTATATTGCCCACCCATATTCCATCCAAGAATTCAAAAGAAAAAAGAGAAAACAAGACAAGAGTGATTACAATTTAGAACAAAGCTAAGACAAAGTGTGACTGAGAGAAAAAAAAGAAAACTAAGCTAAGCTAGGTTAAGCGGTTACCTATTCAAGACAAATCTAAGACAGAATGTCACCGAGAGAAAAAAAAAAAAAACTAAGCTACAACACAACACAGGCTGAAATGTCAATCCTTATGTGAGTTTACATGTCATCTTGTAAATATGGTTGGAGTATTTCTTCCTTTAGTTTTTGTTTAAATTGGTCCAAGCGTTGTACATGATTTTAATTCAGGTCCATAATCGTTCCATAATCTGACTCCTTGCACTGAAATACAGTGTTGCTTGGTGGTTGTTCTCACTGTAGCTCTTTGAAATATACATGTTCCTCTGAAGTGATATCGTTTCTCCCTTGTTTGGAACAACTTTTGGATATTTGCGGGCCAGTGATAAATTCTTCACTTTGAACATTATTATTGCGGTTTTAAAGTCGATCAGATCTTTCAACTTTGAGAGTTTTTTGTTTAAGAAAAAGTGGGTTTGTTGGTTCCCTGTAAGCTGCTTTGTTTATTATTCTAATAGCTCTCTTTTGAAGCATAAAGACTGGATATATGTTTGTTTTGTATGTATTTCCCCATACTTCATTACAATATGTCATGTATGGGAGTATTAAATGAATGATCAAGGTGTATAGTGTGGGTTGATTCAGCAAATATTTCACTCTGTGTAATATTGCAATTGATTTGAAACTTTACCTTTAATATAAATTAATATGTGACTTCCAACACAGTTTGTTATCAATTATTACTCCAAGGAAATTAGTTTCAGATACCCTTTCAATCTCTACACCATTTACACTGAGTTTGGGTACTGGTTGTTGTGATGGTTGTTAAGACTATAAATTTTGTCTTACTAAAATTGAGCATTAATTTGTTTGAATCAAACCACAGTTTAAGCTTTCTAATCCTTCCCGAGTGTATCCAGAAGTTGTTCCAAATTGTTTCCACTGCATAGCAGGTTAGTGTCATCGGCAAACAATATTAAGTCCATTTTTTCTGAAACTTTACATATATCGTTTATATACATATTGAATAATAATGGTCCCAAAACTGAACCCTGTGGGACTCCACAGGTGACCTCAGCAACTCTGAGTTTTTGTTGCTAACACATACATACTGATATCTATTCTTTAAGTAACTACTTAACCAGGACAGTGCTACCCCTCTAATACCAGAATTTTGTAGTTTCTTTAATAATAAATTATGATCTACTGTATCAAATGCTTTTTTAAGGATCTAGGAATACTCCAACTGAATACTCTTTATTTTCAATGGCTGTTGATATTTTTTCTGTAAATTCCATTAGGGCATATTGCAGTTGTCCTCTTGTGTCTGAACCCATATTGCTGCTCACATAGTAAATCATTCTTCAGTATGAAGTTGTCAATTCTCTCATAGAATATTTTTTCAAGTATCTTGGAAAATTGCGGGTAATAGTGAAATTGGTCTATAGTTTGAGAGTTCCCCTCTGTCGCCCGTCTTGTATATCGGAATTACTTTAGCTATTTTCATTGCATTGGGAAATATACCTGATTGGAGAGACAGGTTGCAGATATACGTCAGTGGTTTTACTATGCATTCGATACCGTCACAGTCAGTAGAGGTTTTCCTTTTGAACGATTGAACAATTTCAATGACCTCTCTTTTGTCTGTGTTCTTTATGAAGATGGAGTCTTTTACAGCAGTGTTATTGCATATTGTATCACCTGTTGGCACCGTAGTGGGTATTTCTCGGGCCAGTTTAGGTCCAATGTTAACAAAAAAATTATTAAATTCATCTGCAGGTGAAGCAATTTTCACAC